>CM053786.1:431931798-432531798 GCA_028749045.1 Cupressus sempervirens | reverse complement strand
TTTAGACCAAAAGAGAATGTTCGAACAAGAGCTTGTAAGAACATGATTTTGAAGATTCTTTAATTAATATTTAATTGATATGATACAATGCACAAATAAGTCTATCTTTTGTAGGAAATATTGATGAGGTAGGTTCAACTACCCTTGATACGAACATTAAAATTCTGATACAATATAATAAATGACTAAATATTATACTAAATAGTACAATTATCTATCTTCTAGAATGCCACCTAGGATAACTAACTTGATGCTATGTACAATGTTAAACAATACATTACAAAATAAATGTGTGACAACTTATTCCAACTAATCATAAGTAATACTAACATGTAAATGATGCTTACACTAATATCCCCACTTAAGAGCAACTTAGGGAGAGGAAATATTATGCAAGTGATGCAAGAATAGGATGAAAATGCATCCTGCAAACTAGGTCATGTAAGGTACCCATGCACAACTAATCATGCAACAAATATCTCAAAAACAAAAAAAAAAAGATGTTAAAATCATGTATAAGCAATCAATCATATTATGTATAGAAATATAAACATCAATACCCCTCAAGCACTACATCAATGTCACACAAATACAATACAATCACCCCTACAATGAAGGTAAAGATAGAGAAAACAATGCCCCACATAATGCAGTATCCTAAAAAAATTTGAAGTTTATTTGAAGCTAATAAAGAATCTAATGATGAGAAATATTAATCTCCCCATGGGAAAAAATAAATCCAATGTTAAATGTACATAATACTTCATCTCCATGATGAAGGAAGAAGGCAAAAGTCTCAACAATGAAAGCTTTGAAGTCTCATCAAGAATCTCTAAAGATGTCTCATCAAGACTAAGAAGATCCCCAAACAAGTAAGAAACAACAAATAAATAAGATCCAAGTACATCCTTCAAAGTATCTAGAAAGAGGAAAGTGAACCCCTCAAGCATATCCTCCAAGTTTTCAGAACAAGGGAAGCCAAATAGACCTGAAATGAAGCCATCAATAAATCAAAATTCCAATGTTGTCTTGATGTTTCAAATTTATGGAATCCATCTCAACTATCAAATCTAATGAGCTAGTAATTGGGGAATCATGATAAGGGCCACAAACCCATTAAGCTAAATTGAATTACTCCCAATACTAGGAGGTGTACAAGGAATGCAAGAATCAATATCCTCAAGGAAGCAATACAATAGATACACATTGAAGCTTATGATCAACCACACCCTTTCAAGAGATCATACCTTTGTAGGATAATGAAAGTGCATTGAATCAAAAGTAAACTCAATTGTATTGCTTGCCTGTGTAAGTTTATATATTGAAAGTAGATTGTAGGAAACCTAAAAAATGTAGAGAACATTAGCTACTAAACCATTAGTAAAATTAATATCACCTACTGTAGCAACATGAGTGTTGATTCTATCATTATATGACTTTGTAAGAGTACTTGGAACTACAAAATCAATTGAGTGGGCAATGTGAACTAAATATTTTGAATCAATAGTTCATCCAGTATTCTTGGATGCATGAGTGGTGGTCAAGGCATGAACTTGTTACTCCTACAAGTAATCATATTGCCAATTAGTGTCAAAAGTGTGCATAGCAACCGAGCTACCATATTGCTCAAGAAATAAAGGAGGAGATGAATGAGTCTTACTATTATACCCAAGCTCAAGTATTCATCGTGTGATTCTACTTGTATCGAGAAGAAAAGTCAAGCAAAGACAACACCGAGCAGTCAGAGTATACCGAGCACAGAGACTACTAAGCTACACAGAGGACACCAAGAAAAGAGTACACTGAGAAATAGTATGTTAGAACACTGTATTTACTGACTGATACAAAGGTTGCATCAAAATTTGAATTGGCACAAAATCTAATGCAACACGATCATACCGAGTCGGAGAACTGGTTTACATTGATCAAGGTAAAGATTTGAAATGATTTTCTTAAAGAATGTGAATTGATTGTTGTTGATTACAAGGTTGGAAGAACCAATGATAATAAATGATGAAAGAAGAATGAAAAAGTATATAATTCTAATAGTTGATTTCTACCAGAGAACAATTTTGAAATTTTCCAAAACCCTAATTAAGTCAGATGATGAGAAGGCAAAAGGGAAACTATAAAAGGACATATCAAGGACAATTCTAGGGTTGTTGAAGTTGTTTTTTTGTTATTTTTGTTGAGAGAGTGAAGTGTTTGTTGCTGCTAAGTAAGGTATTGAAGGGAGAAAGAGAGATAAGAGGTCAAAACAAAAGTCAGAGATCAGAGATAAATATAGTATAGTGAAGAATTGCAAATCTATCATTGAAGGTGGTAGCTAGAGAGCAAAAGAGGGATTTAATCAAGAAAATTAAGTTGCTACTATAGAGATCATTTGCTGCTAGCTTCGAATCACTGCAGTAGTTTTAAAAATCCTTGAAAAAGGTGGACTTAACAGTCTTATATGTAAATCTCTTAACCAAGGACACATTTTAAGAGTGTTGTAAAATTCTTTAAAAAGGTAGATCCTTACATGTTTTATTGTATACTCCTTACCGAATAAGTCATCATAAGTGACAAATCATTGTAGCCCTAACAAGGCACTCTCTTACTATAGTGGTATGGATTTGTGGGTACCATCTCCACCATAGCTTTCCCTCTAACCAAGGGTTTTTGTGATACCAAATGAATGTGTTATGTGTTATGTTTCATGAGCTTATGTGTTTTTAGCTGGTGAATGTTGAATTAGTTATGCTATTTTCATTTACAAAGTATTGTGATAAAATATTAGTGATTCTAAGTTACAGAAGAGAAAAGAAGTTCTAAATTTGTTTAAGGGTAAAAGTTTTAGAGTACACTGATTCACCCCACCACCCCCTCTCCCCCCTTCCTCTTAGCATCCTATCTCTCCTAATTATTCCAACAATTTGTATCAGAGCTTAGTTCTCTTGTTGAAGGTTTTACCCCCAAGAGTAAAAGATTAGAGTCATGGAGAAGTATAGGTTGGATAGGAATATTGAGAATCAGATACTAGAGTTGAGGATGACCATGAATCAAATCAATGAGCTGAAGAAAAACTTGAACCTGTCCTTGAATAGGAGAAAATAAATTGCCCAACAAATAAATGAGACAACCTACCAGAAGCAAGTTATAGAAGAATTGTTTGATGAATCTGATGCTACTATAGTTGATCTAGTGGAGAAAAACCACAGTCTCACCTAACAGGTTAAATCACTAAAAAGGGAACAAGAGTTGCAGTCTACTAGGATGTGTTAAATAATGGAGTAAAAGAGAAAGGTTGATGATGACAAACAAATAATGGAAGAAGAAAAGAGACAAATTGTTGCAAGAATAGATGCTAAAGATGAAGAAATTTCAAGATTTACACAGAATCACTTTGACATAACAAACCAACTACTCAGCACAAATCATGAAATTGGCAAGAAAAATGAAGAAATTTTTGAATTAAGAACTAAAAATGGAAGATTGAAGAGTGAATTGAAATCTGAGAAAGAGCTAATTGTGGGAATGAAGAGATCACAAGAAAGTGTCAAAATACTGGATGAACACTCGGAGGACATAAGCAACTGATGAATACAACTGGCTTAGGCTATATGAAGCACTATACAACTAAGCAAGCAGAATCATCAAAACAAGATGAATAGTGGAATTTGTACAACAATCCAAAGCCAAAGAAGCCTACATGTTATCATTGTGAAAAGCTTGGACTCACAACAAATGTATGCAAGAGAAAAAATGGTAAGAGCAATGTTACTCCCAAATTTGATGGTTATTATTATTATTGTAATAAATATGGACATCAAGCATATGAATGTAGATCCAAGTTTAGTCGATCAACTAAGAAGTATGCATTTAATGGCTGCTACTATACTTGCAATAATTTTGTACACAAGTCATTAGATTGCAAATCACATATGAATTTTAACTAGAAACCGAGGAAGAAAGGTAACATAATCAATTGGGACTAGAATACATGGTATTCATGTACTACATGTGGAAATATGGTCATATAGCTTCAAATTGCATGAGATTACACTTTGGAGGAAGATCTAGTAATTGGAGGAATTCTAGAATGACATGTTATCATTGTCACAAGGTCAGTCATCTAAGCAAGTGCTGTAGAAACCAAGTGTCAGCACCAAAAGAAGAAGATCCAAAAGGTAAAGAAAAAATTAATGTGGATGAAATTAGTGACAAATGAATTAGACATGGAGAAGGAAGTGATAAGAGAATGAGACATTAGATGCAACATATGGTGACACCTCATCCAATGGATTAGGTGTAACCACCAACTCCAACTAAGCCTTAGGAGAAGGAAAGGAACTGCATTACTAAATATTTATCTTACACTAGTTCCTAGAATGAAGTGGAAGGAAGTCCATATTTGCATAATATTTGATGCATAAGGACAACACATGAAGTCAGGAAATCTTGCAATTAGGCAATTTTACCGAGCTTGTCAATAATTAAGAGATAGTAGTGGTAATCAAGCTAATACTACTAAAGGTGTGATAGTACTTTACCCAAGTTTAAGACAAGTTTACCACTTAAAATTGAGTAACTATGGAAGTGTGAAGTGGTTGAGCAACTAGTAGTAACCAAGTTCATTAAAGATGGAAGAGCATGAAGTACGATGCATTTAATATGCCCAAAGGGTCATAAAGGTAACTTTATCACATATATAATAGGGTTTTCAATTTTTATTATTTTACCTTGCATTCAAAGAAAAAAGAGAAAATTCAAGTGATTTGTGCTAAGAATCACTTGTAGAATCTTAGTAATGTGAATTTATCACGGAATTCCTGCACCAAAGAAAGTTGGAAGCAAACAAAGTGAATATTTGCCAAAACCCTTATAGCAAAAATGGCTTCAAATTCTACCAGTGTGGAACAACAAACCAAGGCAAAGTTGAATCTTATTAAGTTGGTCCAGAATGATGCGTACCATGAACCAAAATATAAGTTATACCCATAAATTGCCATGCAAACAAACAAGGTGGGTGCCCTATCTTCAGTTTCACTTATGATTTAACATGTTAATGATATCTATTCCTTTTATCATTGCAAAATTGTTGAAGTTAGGGGATCATGAATTGCATGAGGTATTTGGGAAAATGTGTGTTGATGAAACTTTGAAGGATGAGTATAAGCACTTAGAAACAACTAGTCTTATTCATGCCCTACACTTTCCAAAATAATTTAAGGCAAACTAGATTAGGGGAGTGTTGTGCAGAGTGCATGATATGCACATGTAGCTAGATGAGCCAATCAAAATCACAAAAGATGTTATTCATATGGTCACTGGCTACCCTG
This sequence comes from Cupressus sempervirens, assembly GCA_028749045.1. Classification (NCBI taxonomy): domain Eukaryota; kingdom Viridiplantae; phylum Streptophyta; class Pinopsida; order Cupressales; family Cupressaceae; genus Cupressus; species Cupressus sempervirens. Next base: position 432,526,477 of record CM053786.1, on the reverse strand, counting down.
TTATAGAAAAGGTAAAACCCATTAAGACGATGTCAAAGAATGAAATTGAAGAGAATGCTAAGCACAATGGGATGATATAGGTCTAAAAGTGGACACCATAACTGATTTGGAAATAAAATTGGAGTATATGTGGTTGCATACAAAATTTGTCAATCTAGCAAGCCCAACAGTGTACCATACATGACAGTCAACATAGGCTATAAAATTGTGAAGAAAGGACACAAGTATGATATTGTCCAGCTAAAGCTAAAGAAACTGGCAAACAACATGAAGACTATTTGAGTTTCTAAGTCAAATACATGCAAGTTTGGTTCACTTCTAGTATGCATTTTATTTTATATGCAAAACTATTTTCCATTTGTTGGTCATATGAATTGGAAGTCATATACCCCAACAATTTATCAAATTAATGAGTATATTCAAGCACTGGGATACAATTTTGAAAGTGTTACAAATGAATACTTTGAGAGTTTCAAGTTGAGAATGAATCAGAGATTCGGGATATCCCAACATTGGTTGAAAAATATCATGATGGTGTTTGTTTTCTAGTTGACATTGATAAGATGCTTGTTAAAGTTGTGCTACTAAGGGTTGCTTGGCTTGAACCCAGTGGACTATGAGGTAAACATAGATCATGCTACCAAGGCCATTGAAGCTCTGTTGAATGAGCCAGTTAAGAAGGATTCCCCATGATTTCGGACATATCAAGAAGCCAAGTAAAAGATAAAAACTCACATAGTGATTACTAAAATTAGTAAGAAATCTAAGATGTTGAGTACACTTGAGAGCACATTTGATGGAAAGAATTTGACAAACCATTAACGATCACTGAAGGGAATGATGAAGATGATGCATGAGAAGATAGTAAAGGAAAAGCAATTGTTGTTTTCGAGCCACAAATAGTAAAAGGTAAAAAAAGATCCGCAGCTTCCCCGATAAGCCCAAAGAATACAAGATCCAGAACCTAAGCTACACAAGAAGTTACAACATTAAAGAAGGGTACTTTTAAAATCACAAAGCCCACTCTACCACAAGTCAAAACATATCAGAAAAGGAAGCAAGCTCTTGGGTCATCAAGCAAATAGGTTAAGATATCTACTCAAAGGAGAAGAGAGTTGATAATAAAAGATGATGATGACAACAAGAGCACCGAATTTGATGAGGTAAGTAATACTTGAGCTGCTGCATTAAAAAGGCCTAAAACCACAGATGAAATTGCATATTCTCTTAGTGAAAGTTGTGGTCTAACAACCTTCAAATATTATGAGTATGAAAAGATGAATGATGAGGATAAGAAGAGAATAGAAGATGCTCTAATGGTTATGATGACAAAGTTGAAATATACACCACTGGAAATCAAAGATGAAGTCCTTGATGAACTATATCAAAGAATTGATAGTTGGTGGAAATATGCACTCAAAACTGAGAAATAAATGAGAAGTAGAGCGTTGGCTAAGATTATTCTATATTTTTGTTTGGAGGCTATCATTGAAGATTTGGAGAAATACAAGAATAGATTTGTATAGAAGCACAGAGCCATTTATGATTTATCCAATAATTTGCAATTGTTGGATGAAGATTTAGAGAGAATCTAGAGGCAAGTTTACAATATCAAGGATCCAAATGAAACCATTGAAATTGATGATACTCAAACCGAATAGAATATTGAACTTGACAATTAAGATGATGATTTTGATACCATTTCTCAACAAGATATAGTTGACTTTGTTTTTGAAATGGTTAGTGATATCATTGGAGAACAAGATGCTATAAATATTGAAGATATACCAGAGGAAGATCCAACTGATCAACTTAAGAAGGATGGAGATATCAATGCAGGAACCGAGTTGGACACTAAGCGTACATCACTTACTGAGCCAACACATGCATACCTACTTGGCTTTGATCCAATAATCAAGCAAATCAAAGAATTTCACAAGAAAGAAGAACAAGATGTAAGTGAGATTCCAATTGGTTCTTTAATTATTTTGGCATATACAATTCCCATGAATATTGAGGGACAACAAATGAATGCAGATATTGAGCAATAGGCTAAAAATACACAAGGTGGACAAGGAGAAAATACTGAAAATGAAAATATTGAGGTTGAACATGTTCAAACTAGAGGAGACTCCACAGAGCACAATGCATATATCTCTGCTACAGGTGATGGAGCACCAACCCATGGACCTCCGAGTGAGGGAATGATTGGGAAAGGACAATTAATTGTTGCAAAAGAAAAAAAATTGAAGGACTTACTTTTATAAGTCAAATGTCAAGTTTTTCTATAAAACTGGTGTTTCTACAAACATCAGTTCTAAGATTACCTAAAGTCAAGATACAGGAGTTACCAAGTGAGGAGCATAAGAAGAATGAATAAGTGAATACATCACCAAGCATGGATATAGTACCATTTGTGCCACCACTTTCTGTATAAACTATTGAATCATTGAAACATGAAGAAGAACCAAAAAAGGAAATTAGAACCACACTCCAAAATCTAGAAATTCAAGTTACCATGCCACAGAACATCTCACCGAGATCTAGTAGAGGAAATAAGATCAAGAGGAAGAAGGAGGAATCACATGCATTCAGGTCAAACCCAATGACATTGGAAGAGGAAATTTTTATACTAAGTTGGGATCATAATACGTTGGATGATGATTGGATGGCAATTTATACTAAGCTATGTGAAAGAAAGAAAGAACAAGCTAGATTGAGGAAAGAGCACAAGCAAAACATGTACTTCATGAAGTCAAAGATATATTTCTTGAGGTTGTGCTAGAAATTGAGTTGAATGACAAAGCCCCTATATTGGATCAACTTGTACAAATTGTTGATAAGCTAAATGATCCAGATATAGAAACCTAATCAAAGTTGCTACAAAGAAATGAAAAGAAATTTGGGAATAAGGTATTGGAGAAAGTCTCTACCAAAATTGCTATTGAACAAGTGGCTTTATACACTTATATAATGAATTAGAGCCTATCATATGAAATGTTTTGTTATTGTTTTATATTCCCTCTATCACCAAAGATGTCAAAAATAGATTGCTGAATATCAATGAGGACATGAAGGCAAGTGTAGATGAGATAAAACTAGATCCACACACATTATCCCTACACTATAACTGGGTGGGATTTCTCACAAGACTTCATCATGAGTTATTACAGGAAGAGAACAATCTAAGCGCTAAGATCACTGAGATTCAAGCACTGTTATTTCCTCATCTAGAGGTTATGAAAACTCATATTAAAGATACCAAAGTTCTCATAGCTGCCTCAAGCCTTTTGATAGCTAATCGCATGATTGATCTTGTAGCTAAACTCTAAGTTGAGAAGCAGGGTATAGAGTTGATAAGGTCCAACTGGGATAATACATTGGAGATCATATTGAAGAATCATAAGGATTTTTTGGACTACTTTGAATTATATCCAAAGTAAATATTTATTTTTCTATGCTTAGAGTTCTTTTGATATAAGTGTCAAAAAAGGGGGAAATGTATGTTTCTCATCTTAGTCTACATGTTTGTTTATATGTATTTTGGCATTATATATATATATATATATATACACACACACACACACACACACTACAAAAAAAACCAATTTTGAAAAACAACAACCATACCAAGGAAGTATATGTCAAAGGGGGGAATGTTGCTCCTACAAGTAATCATATTTCCAATTAGTGTCAAAAGTGTGCAAGCAACTGAGATACCATATTTCCTGAGCAATGAAGGAGGATATATATATACTGCAAACAAAACCAACTTTGAAAAAGATTTTAAAAAACAACAGCTATATCGAGGAAGTATATGTATAGGGGGAATTCGTATAAATGTCAAGTTATCTATGTACATAGTGCTTTGTCCACTAATGTCAAAGGGGGGGAATGTTACTCCTACAAGTAATCATATTTCCAATTAGTTTCAAAAGTGTGCAAGCAACCGAGATACCATATTTCTTGAGCAATGAAGGAGGAGATGAATGAGTCTTACTGTTATACCCAAGCTCGAGTATTCATCGAGTTATTCTACTTGTACTGAGCAGAAGAGTCAAGCAGAGACAACACCGAGTAGTCAAAGTATAATGAGCACAGAGACTACCCATATATAGAGAGGACACTAAGAAAAGAGTACACCAAGTGACAATATATTAGAACATTATATTCATTGAGTGATACAAAGAAGTTTGAATTGGCACAAAATCCGATGCAACACGATGATACCGAATGGGATAAACAATTTACACTAATCGAGGTAAGATTTGAAATGATTTTCTTGAAAATTATGAATTGATTGTTGATGATTTCAAGGTTGGAAGGACCAATGATAATAAAGGATGGAAGAAGAATGAAACAATATATAATTCTAACTATTGATTGTTATTAGAGAACAATTCTAGAAAGTTCCAAAACCCTAATTAGGTCAGACAGTGAAAAGACAAAAGGAAAACTATAAAAGGACATATCAAGGATAGTTCTAGGGTTGTTGTAGTTGTTGGGTTTTGTTATTATTGTTAATAAGGAGATAGAAAAGTGTTTGTTGCTATTGAGTAAGGTATTGAAGTGAGAAAGAGAGATCAAATGTAAGAACAAAAGTCAAAGATCAGAGATAAGGACAGTATAGAGAGGAATTACAGATCTACCACAAAAGGTGATAACTAGACAGAAAAAGAGGGATCTAATCACTGTAGTAGTTTTCTAAATCCTTGAAAAAGGTGGACTTAACAATATTATATGTAAATCTCTTAACCAAGGACACACTTGAAGATTGTTGTAAAATCCTTGAAAAAGGTAGATCCCTACATCTCTTATCGTATACTCCCAATTGAGTAGTAATCAGAAGTGACAAACCATTGTATGCCTAATAAGGCACCCTCTTATTGTTGAAAACAATTATTCAATTGTATGTTGTCTTTGATGTTACACAAAATGTCAAGGCTTTACCAAGCAATCAGTGATAGTTGATCTCACTCGGGCATCGAAGGCAATTTCTTGTATATGTCAAGTGTTCAGTTATAACCAAGTTCAGAGATAGTATTGACCAAGATTAGTCGGTTAATGAAGTGAAGTCTGGATTGACCGAATTCAATTGGTTATCAAATGAAAGTCAACATGAAGTCAATATTGATTGATTTGAATCGATTAACATTAAAACTCCTGTTCTAACCGAGTTGGGTCGATTAACAAAGGGATTCTTTGTGTTGATTGAATACTCCATTTTGTATTAATCGACTGTCAACATATTAAGTTTGATAAAATTATTGGTTAATACAACATGACTTAAGGGATGAAAATTGTTTGTTTAAAAGAGTATTCAAGCTGACTTGACAAGGTGAATCATATATATGAAAGTCAAGTTGAGGATTGAAGTGTGGAATTCAAGAAGATGAATCAAGCAAATTTGAAGGAAATAAGAAAGGGTAGAGCATCCGAGTTGACCGAGCTGCAAAGAACATTATGACCAAGGAGGATCAAGTAATCAAGCCAGAACTGAGATCTAAATCAGCAAATTCAATTGTATCAGCAATTAGGTAAAGTCATTGTTACTCTCTAATAATTGTAGTAGTGAATCAAATCTCTTAACAGAGTTAGCCTAACAACTATTCAAAAAATCCTCTAACAAGGTGGCATTTCTAGATTGAAGTGTCCGAAGACCTCTAACATGGCCACTCCTAACAAGGTGAATTAAATCCTCTAACAGGGTCACACCTAAGAGTGTGTTTTGTAACCTTTAATGAGGTTGGCTCCTAATAGGGCTCACTTTAGAAGAGTGAAAAATAGTAACTAGTTGCAATTAGTGGTTTTTCCAAATTGGGTTTCCACATTAAATCTCGATGTCTCTTGTGTTCATGTTATTTCTTTTATGTTTCTACAACTAAGTTAATACAGGTTAATCACATTAATACCTTAAGATCTAATTATCTCTGTGCTAACCGAGTGACAATAGTATATTCAATGTTAATGGAGTTACAATAGAATATTCAGTGTTAATCGAGTTACAACAAAATATTCAGTGTTAACCGAGTTACAATAGGATTTGGTTTTATATTGTGTTGACATCTTAAAAGGGACTTTGGATTTTTTTAATGTAGTAACTGATTCACCCCTGCCCTCTCAATCACTCCTTTCCATTTCCGACACTTATTGCAATAGTGATGGATTTGTGGGTACCATCCCCATTGCAATTTTCACTCTGACCAAGGGTATCTGTGATACCAAATGAATGTGCTATATGTTATGTTTCATGAGCTTATGTGTTCTTAGTTGGTGAATGTTGAATAAGTTGTGCTATTTTCATTTACAAATTATTGTGATAAAAGATTGGTGATTACCAAGTTATAGAAGGAAAAAGAAAAAGTTCTAAATTTGTTTAAGGGTAAAAGTTTTAGAGGATACAGATTCACCCCCTCCCCCCGCCCTCTCAACATCCTATCTCTCCTAATTATTCCAACAAAACCCTCTTTTTATAACAAGGGGAAGTGTCCTCATGTTTGGTGGAAGAAGATGGTGAACTAGATGAAGAAAAAATGGAGATGTTTTCCTCTTTGAGCAATTTTTTAAACTCTTGAATTTCCTTCTGATAAAAATCATACTTACTAAATTCAAAAACTAGAAAATCCATATGTAAATAATGTACATATGATAATTATTGAAAAAACAAAATGGAGCAAGGAGTAGCGACGCAAAGAGTAGAGGTGTGAAGGAAACATGAGCAAGGACTTGTGGGGTAGAGATCTAGCATATAGAGGATGGATCCCATCAAACAAAGACATGCAAGATTTTAAAAAGACAAGATCTTAGAAATATGGGGGATGAGGTAGATCGAGAAGTACCAATGGAGGATTTTTGGGAAAAAATCAATAATGACTAGCCAACATATGACAACATTCTAAAAACAAGAGACAAATTAGTGACAATTTATTAACCACAATGGGCATTCAAGGAAAATGAGTAAAAAAAAGAGACTTTCATGCACCAACTACAAGACAAAGTAGGAAATCACGGTCATTGCATGGATGTAGAGCACGAAAGATGAGGTATGGGGAGCATAATCACAATTTTCCCAAAGGAGGAAGGAGGTGCACACAATGCAATACAAAAGTTAGGAAATCGAGATTTAGAAAATAGGGATAAGGTCAATGTTGGCAAAATATAGAGACCTATGAAAATTGGTGGAGTAAAAACTCTAGCAACATATGAGGGTGTACAAGCAATATCTAGAAAAAGAAATATTTGACTCCCTAATTGATGAAGGAACAAACAAAGGCCAAGAAAGTATTGGGGAAGTCAACAAAAAACCTAAGTATCCTTATTATTTTACATTGCTGAAAAACTCAGACTTGGCAATAACTCAGTCAACCCAAAAAATTTTGAAAACTCAAAATCAGCAAAAACTCAACAAAAAAAATCAATACATTATTGAACATTTAAAAATCTACAATTTCTTTTAAAAAAATTTAAAATGCACATATACACCAAATTTGTAGAACATATATTGATTTGATATTTCCATGATATATTAATCAAAGTTTTGAATTAAATACATAGGAATTACTCATAGCCTCACTAACACAGATGGAAAAAAGAATAGAAAACTGAAGGAGAAAACCTTATTTGCATTTAATTTTTAATGTTAAGTTATTCATGGGTTGACATTTTGCTAACCAAATTTTCAAAGAAAAATGTACAAGTTTTAGTGATTTTTTTTCCTAGCTCTGTGTGACAATGAAAAACTCAAGTAAGATTTTTTAGATGATATCCTTTCCTATAGTGACAGGCCATATGTCACCAGTTTAGCGCTATAGTATAGATATTTTCAACCATGATTTTACATAAAGAACAAATCAAACATGCAATAGAAAAATATCAAGAGGCAAGTTTGATAATTAAGTGGGTTGGAGGACATATCAAAATTAAGAAGATACGTGAATGGTTTAAATTGAAATGGGGAGAAAGTTTGATTGATTTATTTTTCCAAATGACTTCTTCATGGTGGTCCTACCTTTGGGGAAGGAAAGAGGCTCGATATCATAAGATAGGGTTTGCAAATGCTAGAAGGCTATAAAAGAATCATGAAAAAATGGATTCCCAATTTTGACTCATGAAATTATGGGATTAAGGAAAAACTCATATGGATCAAACTATATAACCTACTAGTAGAATATTGAGATAATGAGATCTTGACAGATATAAGATAGGAAATGTGTAACTTCTAAGTATCAAATGGAATTGTTGTAGATGAAGCAAAAGGGAATTATGTCATGTTAAGAATTAATATCCTCCCACTCGATTTAATCCCAAAGGAATTGAAATAAATGCAAATTGGAGAGTTTGGAAGAAAAAAGTAGTGAAAAAAGATGGCCCTCAACAAAACCTTATAGATTCTAGTAACGAAAGGGGGTCTTAGACATCCTCAGAAGATCATAAGGAAAACAAAGGAGACATGGAGTCTATCCAACACATTGAGGCACATATAGGAGTAGATGGAAAGGGATTTTATACTAAAAAGCCACATAACATATTTCCAAACAGGTAGAGTAAAGTGATGGATAACATAGAATGTACAAAGGAGGCAAAAACTATACAACCAACAATGAAATATGAGACACAAATGGAGGAACAAGTACAAAAATTGACTACTGAGTCGTTAACTCCACGATTGGAAAATACTAATTTTTTAATAGAACTAGGAGCCCTTGAAGTAATTGTGCTTCAATTTAGGTTTGAGGATAACATTGAAAAGTTGGGTATGGAAAATGAGAAGGAAAACCATATCAAAGGGAAAGAGCCTAGCACATATCGGTTGGAAGAGGAGGATGCATCAAAGGAATCACATTTTGATTGGGAGGATGGAATGGAGGAAGGACAAATAAATATTTGTGAAGAACTAAGCATTGGATAATCCCCCTCAAAATTGAAAAAACCACTTGTAGCAACAAAAAAGAAAAGAGGAAAAGAGATCAAAGAAGCATAATAACACCAGTGGGAGGTTTGAATTGTTTGAGCGGGAACTCCATTGCAGCATAGGGATCTCAGTCTGCAGGTTCTGTGTAGGTCAATGATGACAAGAAGGGTGAAGCTATGGAAGATGGGAACCCACGTGACTTGCAACCACACCTAGGTGAGATTCCTACTCATGTTTTGGTACATAGAGCATCTGGAGGAGGGACCACTTGAGCCTAGGGGAAATGGAATAATCTTTTTGGTGTTAAGCCCACAGGTAAGTCATCTTTTCCCAAGATCATTGATAAAACAGATAAGGATAAAGGAGTTTTCGCTGTTGAGGTTCCCCCTAAAATCATAGACCATAACATTTTTGGAATGGCGGTTACCCTGGTGGGTAAATTCATTGGCCCTCGACCTAATATTGATCTGGTGAGGACCTTTGCCAGAAACAAATGGGAATTGAAAGGGCAGGTTGAAGTTACGGCTATGGCTAAAGGGTTTATGTGCTTTGAGTTCTATTGTCAAGAGGATTACTCTAGGGTTCTCTATGCGGCGAATTGGACAATGGGTAAATCTACTCTCATCCTTCAAAAATGGACTTCCAACCTAGATTTGAATAATGATTTTCTTACCTAGGCCCCGGTTTGGATTAGGCTTCCAGAGCTTCCCCTAGAATATTGGCATGAAGATGTTTTGGTTGGCATTGCCAACTATTTTGGGGAATGTTTGTCCATAGATCTGGTCACTCCAACCAAGAAGTGATTAACGTATGCTAGGATATGTGTGGGTGTGGTTGAAGGGCAGGATATGCCTCAAGTGATTGAGCTGCAGTCTCATCTAGGTAAAAGAATGCAACATATCGACTATGAGTCAATTCCTTTTGCTTTCTTCCACTGTAAAAAGGCTAGACAAAAAGCTAAGGCTTGCCCAATTTTCAAAGACAAAGAAAAGAACCAAAAAGCTAATCTCAAAAAGGGAAAACACAACCAAATGGTCTCAGTTGAGGCACCTAGAAAGGTATGGAAGGAAAAGACCTCACCTGTAAGGGACCAAGGGAGAAAGGACTATGTGCCTCCACCTAAGGAACCCAACATATTAGATGTAAATGCAAAAGCTAGGGATATTGCATCTATGAAGGAATCACAACCTATTGTCCCTTTGAGGGATAATAATAAGATCTTGAAAGACTCTGAGCCAAAGTAGAACATCAATGAGGAGGAAAATGCAGGAAAGGTTCTTCCTAGAAATATATCTTTAAAGGAGGACAAAGTTGGAACGGAAGTAGCCAGTACCACTGAAAATTAGATTGTTATGGAATCCACAGACTCTTTGAATGGGACTCTTGTGGAAGGGGAGAATAAATCTTCTCAAGGTAATGGATTCTCTCCATCGATGGTAAGTAGATTCCTAGACATGGTCTCAACTGCTTCACCTAAGCACTTATCTCATTTGGAATCACTCTTTGATAGTACTCCAAGGAGAATCCTTCGACCCAAGTTACCCATAAGAAAAAGAAAAATAGCAGAGAATCGTCATCAATCTCACCAGCAGCAACAAGGAGCAAGGTCAAAGCGGATACTGGAGGATCTTCAAGTAACCTAGGCAGGAAGAGCTTGAAACAAATTAGAAAGGAAGAAGCAAGGAGGAATACTCTAGATGGATCTCAAAAGACCATCTAAGAAGCTTGCTAGAATTTCAAAGTATGAAGATTATATCTTGGAACATTCATGGACTCAATGGAATCCACAAATAGGAAGTTATTAGGAATATGATTAGGGATCATAGACCAGACCTTTTTTTAATTCGGGAAACTAAAATGAAGAAGGAAAAAGTTGATAAGATATCATTTGGTAAAGGTTGGAGAAACTCGACCACTAACTCAAATGGGGCATCTGGTGGTCTTCTTACTATTTGGAAAGATTCCATAGATGCTAATATCATTTTTGATGAAGATAATATCTTACTCATGAATTTTTTTCATCCTAAGACTTCAGAGAGATGGTTTCTTTAAATCTATATGCCCCTAATACTAAGAATGGTAGAAGAAAATTTTGGCATAAAATTTTGAACCTTGCTTCTCAGCTTAGAGGGTCTTTGGGTATTATTATGGGAGATTTTAACAACCCCCTTTTGGCTACTAAGAAGCAAGGAGGTCTTTCACCTGATGTGGATAGTAGGCAACATTTAGCTAATCTAATAAGGGACTCATCTCTTTTGGATGTGGATCTTGGTAGATGCAAGTTCACATGGTCCAATAGGAGAATAGGCTTGGATTGTATTTAGGTGAGACTGGACAGAGCTCTCTTAACTTTGCACTGGTTGTGTCAGTTTCATTGCAAGCTTTCTTCGTTGGTTCGGCTTGGTTCAGATCACTCCCCAATCTCTCTCTCTATTGATAGAATTAATAGAAAGAAAGCTTTCCCTTTCAGATTTGAAAAGATGTGGTTGGTGCACCTTGGCCTATATGATAAAATTAAGGAGTGGTGGGGGATAGAGGTTGATGGAACAACTGGTGGCCAAAAAACTTAGATTCATTAAATCTAAAATCTGAATATGGAACAAAAGTGACTTTGGAAATATTTTCCAAACCAAAGAAAGAGTTATGAAGGATCTTGCGGAGGTTCAAAAAGAGATCTAGACATGGGGGTGTGATGAAATTAAGATGAATACAAAGAAGGATATCCTTGCTGATCTTCACAATATTGTTGGAAAGGAGGAAATGTTTTGGAGGCAGAGGTCATGGTCAATTTGACTCGAAGAAAGGGACAAAAACTCGAGGTTCTTTCACCTTTCCACTATAAAACATAGGGTGGCCAATAGAATTAGTCAGATTAAAAAGGGAGGTGATTTGATTAGGGAAGATAACGAGATAGCTGAGGAGTCCATCAGGTATTTCTCCTCTATTCTCACTAAAGATCTCAATTTTGCTGAAGAGGATCAAAATATTATAATTGATACTATCCCCTCGGTTATCAATGAGGCTCAGAATAGGGCCTTATTGGCCATCCCCAAAATGGAGGAAATTAAAGAGGTAGCTTTTTCTTTGCCTGCTGAAAAGGCCCTTGGTCTTGATGGATTTCCCACCTTTTTCTTCCAGATGTACTGGGATATTATCCACTATGACCTAGTCAAAGTTGTTCAAGAATTCTTTGGTGCTAAGAATACGCTTAAAGAAATTAATGCTACTTTTTTTGTTTTGATTCTGAAAGTCACAAAGGGCTGATTCTTTTGGATTTTTCAGGCTTATTAGCCTTTGCAATTCCCTCTACAAGATTTTTGCTAAAGTCTTAACCAACAGAGTTATCAAATTACTTCTTGGGATTATTGCTTTGCAACAATCTGGGTCTGTGCCTAGTACACAAATTCTTGACTCTATCATGGAGGTCCATGAAGTTATTCATTCTCTGGAAGTTGGTAAATAGGAGGGCTTCCTACTTAAACTTGATCTTTCTAAAGCTTATGATAGGATGGATTGGGGGTTTTTGGATAGGGTGCTTGAAGCTTTTGGGCTCAATTCCAAAATGAGAAAGTTAATCTCTCAATTGATCTCCTCCCCTACCTTTGCGGTTATTGTTAATGGTACCCCTTCAGATTTTTTCAAATCTTCTAAAGTTCTTCGCCAGGGGGATCCTTTATCTCCATTCTTTTCATCATCCTTGCCAAAGGTCTAAGAAGACTTATTAATTCCAAAAGAAGCAAGGGGGACTTGGTGGGGCTGAAACCTTCTTCAGGTCCTCTGGTCTTTACTCATCATCAATTTGTGGATGATATGATTTTGGGAGGTGAGGCCTCAATTAGAGAAGCTCATGATGTCTAAGGGATTCTCAACACCTATTCCAAGGCCTCTGGTCAACTCATTAACTGGGATAAGAGCTCAGTTTTTTCCTTCAATACTCCCCCTAATAGACAGAGGAAAATTGCTAGCATCCTGGGCTATAACATTGGGACTCTTCCCTCCATTTACTTAGGCCTTCCTTTGGGTACCAAACTGCCTCACTGGTTTTGGGACAATCTCATTGACATGTTTAATAGAATATTGGTAGGTTGGAAAAGTGTTACTCTTAGCCAGGTTGGTAAAGTTTTATTGATCAAGTCTACCCTCCAAAACCTTCCTACTTATGCTCTCAATCTCTTTACTATCCCTCCAAAGGTTTCTAAGCATTTGGAGGCCATTCAGAGGCAATTCATGTGGTCTGGAACCAATAAGAACAAAATATACCTTCTGGTGGCTTGGGAGAATATATGTAGACCCAATAATAAAGGGGGCTTGGGGATTAGAAAGCTGAAATAGATTAACAGTGCACTCCAAGCAAAACAAATCTGGAGAATCTTCAATTCTAAAGGGGAATGGAGAGATATTATGGAGCTCAAGTGCATGGCAAACCTTAGCCTCATACAATTCATTAACATAGTTGTTGATCCTAGGGGTTCTATTATATGGAATGAGATTTTGAGGAATAAGAGCTCTGCCTTCGACCAAGCTGAATGGAAACTTGACAATGGAGAAGATATCAACTTTTAGCATGATGACTAGCTCAATGTTGGCCCTATTTGGGAAATTTAACCTTTCAACAAATGGACTAATGTTTGCATTAACAAGTTTGGGAGCAGGGTAAGAGACTACAGGAATTAGAATAAATGGATTGACTTGATTGAGATATCCTTGGATCTCAAGGCACTCATGGACCTAATTAGACATATTCCCTTATCTCACAAGAAAGACACCATCATCTAGAGGGAGATTGTTAATGGCATTTACACTGTGGCCTCGGGCTATGAGAATCTTCAAAATTTTGGTCCTCCCCCGGTGTGGGCCAAATCCTAGTTCTCAGGGCTCACTCAAAAAATCAACATCTTCTTTTGGATTATGCTTCAAAATCGCATCCTGACGATGGATAACCTCACAAAGAGGGGAAATATGATGCCTAACAAATGCATTCTTTGTAAAAATAAATGTGAGAGTGTTGATCACCTTTTCATCCACTGCCCTTTCATTAACAATATATGGTCTCTTTTCCTATCCTTTTTAAACATATCCTGGTGTTTTCCTTCCAACATCCTTGATGTGTTTGAGCAGTGGATCCATGGTAGATTTGGGTATGATGATAGGGTTTTGTGGAATTGGACCCTACCCCATGTTTGTAGGGGGTAATGGAAAGAACGTAACAATAGAATTTTTAGTGCCAAGGAAACCAAGGCTGAGGTTGTTTTCCACAAATGCTTTAATTATTTGATGGAGAATTATTCTACTATCAAAGGTCCTATCCCCTCTATTGGCACCAATGAAAATAATAAAAGCAAGAGGAATGGGTGTATATGCTTAATGCCACCTGAGAGATGGTGTAAAACTAACTTTGATGGGGCGGCCAAAGGCAACCTGGGAAAGGCTGGAGTGGGTGGTGTTATTAGAAACAACTTTGGCAAAGGTATTGTTGCGGTGGCTACTCCCCTTGGAACTCAAACCAACCATTATGCGGAGCCTATAGCAGCTCATTATATCATTAAACTAGCTAAAGAAATGGGTATGAAAAAACTATGGCTTGAAGGTGATTCAAAAAACATTATAGATTGCCTTAAGGAGAAGAATAAACCTACTTGGACAATAGAGAACATTATAGAAGAATGAATTCTTCTCCTCAAATCTTTTGAAGAAATTCATGTGGCACATTAGTACTATAAGGCCAATCATGTGGCTGACAGCCTGGCTAATTGGGCTATTAAGTACAATGGGATGGCCAAGTGTATAGATGGCAATAATCTCTCATCTGATATTAAAGATATGATTGAATAGGAAAGGATCCCGGGAAGATTGGGCATAATTTAAAATCATTATGATAGATAATAGGACTTTGAGGAGAGTCAGAAATTTGATGTATAAATTAATTATGATAGATAGTGCTTTATGGGGAATGTGTAGAAATGCGATGTGGAAGTACGATTTCACTCGTACTTCTCACATCAATCATCTCTATCCTCTTAATTCAATGATAGACTTCAAATTGCTAGACAATAAAATTGATAACAGAATCAAGAAAACAAGAAGCTCATTTACTTTGAGGGGTTTTGATACTGGGTTGTAGGTTAGCAACAAGAGCAAGATGGTTGGGGAAAGGCACAGGAGAGAACTGGAGGATGAAGCCCAGAAATGGCACAAGAGGTCGAAGGTTTGGAAAATTTTGTAAAAAGGGGATCTTACAACTTTTATAGAAAGGCTTCATGGTTGGAAGCCCTCAGTCACCAAGGCTATGGTGAAAAGCTGGAATGAGGGCATCGTGAAAATTGATGGAGTTAAATTTACTATGATAGAGGATGTTATTTCTATGGTCACTAGTCTTCCCATCACATGGAAGAATTTTTATAGAGACTCAAAAATCTCAAACAAAGCTGTGGTGGAATTTACTAAGGATCAAGAGGAGAAGAAAGCTCTTGTGAAGAGAGGTACCCATTATCTCCCAAGTTTCATAAAGAGGCTACGGAGATTTGTTTTAAGGGCTATTATCAAGTATATTACCCTTGATACCAGATTTGATTGGCTATGCACTTATCACTTCGTGATTTTAAATCACTTCAAGTATGGGGCCAAAATTTCTATCCCCTTTTATCTTTACTCTTCAATGAATGAGAATATAAATGAATATCAGGAAGAGCACACTAGGAATCTTGCGCTCCATGAGAGGCATTTACTTTTAATTTATGAATTCTTCAAAGCTAGGACAATTGGTAAAAAAATTAAACCTAAAAAGGATGGGAAGAAGGACAGAGAGGACTCAAAAGAGTCAAAAGATAACTATCTACCATCAAACATTAAAGACAGCCAAGACATGCACGCGGACTTGGATAAGGATGATACTCCACCGAGAGGCTCTGGGAAACACAACACCAGACAGGATAATAAAATTGATTCCACTCCTCAACCCAAGAATGACCTTGATTTTGCCTCTGATAGGGAGTATAATGAAGGGGTTGAATGAATGGACATGGGGGAAGAGAGTGAGGAAGGTACAGAGGAGAATAGAGAAGAGGAGGGTTTAGAAAGGAAAAAGGGAAAGAAATAATCACTATAAAAATGCCAAAAAATAGAGAGGATTCTGAGAATATTGTCAGGGGTCAAAAAAGGAAACATCCTAAATCCAAGAAGGAGAAGAAAGGGGTCAAGGGGGATGTATCAGAAGGTAGTGAAAGAAGGTAGTGAAAGGGATGATCAAAATCAAGGCTTTGAGAACTTTGGCACTAGTCAATACAGGTGCTCGATTACTGGTAGAGACAGAAAGGTGGTTTGGAGAAATTTTGAAACCACCTCGGCCAAGATGGGGTTAAATAGAGAAATAATTAGAACTCAAGTTAAAGAGGATGATGAAGGCAAAATTCTAATGGAGCAATGAATCAATCCAGCCCTGATTATTTTCAGTGGCATTGCTAAGGAGCACCTGGATATGGATGTCATAAAAAATGCCAAGAACAATGCGGTCAATAGCTTCTGTACTACTAAATGAATATTCCATGAACTCCAAGACCTAAAGTATAAGGTGTGCAGCCTTGAAAGAGAAAACTTCAACCTGAAGAACAGAATCGTTGAAGAAGAAAAGAACAAGGATGACAAGATGTAGGATGCCACAAAAAGGGTTGAAATTATGGAAAGCTCCTTGAGGATTATTGTAGAACAAAGCTACAATATCCTTAAGGAAACCAATAAAAACCTCAAGATCCTTACCAACAATATGAAGGACCAGAGAGCCAACAAGGATGAGGATTTGACCTCCCATAGCACCAAGGAAAAGACCTCGGAGGATTGCACCAGGAAGCACACAAGATCTAGCATGAGGAAGAAGGATACTCTGGATCTTGATGAAGAACATTCAGAAATGGAGGTGGTAGGCAGACTTTCTTAGCTCGAAATTAATGTAGCTGAAATTTTAAAGAGAGATTTCCTAAGCGCCCTGGCTTTTTTGGGGGTGGCCTAGCTTTTTGTCCTTTCTCCCTAGCTTTTCATTGGTTCCTATCTTTTTGTAGGGAGATGTTTCTTTTGTTTTCTTTTAGTTACTATTGTTACTTTAAGCGATCTTTTATGATTGTTCCTTTTTTGTATGGGTTTCAAGGCCATGATAAATCCTGTTTTCCTTAATCAAAAAGAAAAAAGAAAAGAGGGGCTAAATCCAACAAAGCTAAAATAACTCTGTGAAAAAGTGCTAAAGAAAAAATAAAACTTAGAAATGGGAATACCCAAGGGGAAATGGAGCTCATAATATGGAATGCTAGGGGCAGTAACACCCCTAGCAAGCAACACTTGATTAAGCATCAAATAGATCAGAGTAGGGAAAATATTGTACTACCACAAGAGACTAAATGGGATGAGGAAGAAGCCCAAAAGAAAATGTATGCATGGATACAATGGGAAGGATTATTTGTGGAGGCAATTGTAGCGTCAAGTGGCATTGGAATAATCTGGAATTCAATGACTAGTAGCTTCTCACTAGTAATTAGTCAGTTATGGAGGGGGATCAAGTGTAGATTGTTAATCTAAAACAAGAAGTTTTAGGTGGTTAATGTGTTCAGGCTTATTTCAACACTAGCCAAAAGAATCCTATGCAAGGAAAACAAATTTTGGTTAGATATACAAAATGATAAATCAATCATAATCAGAGGAAATTTCAATGCCACACTGGACAACTTAGAAAAGTGTGGAGAATTAGAGATTCTATAAAGAGTACAACAATACTTCCAAGAATGGGTACACAACAACAACCTAAGGTAAGTAGTAACTTACAATAGTAGGTTCACCTACATGAATAGAAGGAAATATTTTAGAAGTATAGCAGAAAATATGGATATTTTTTGTCACTAGGAAATGGGATGAGACATAAGATACATTTCAAGCAACAATACTACCATACACTAGGTCAGAACATTTTCATGTGCAATTAGTAATCAATATAGACCACATGAAAGGAAGGACCCCATACAAATTTGAAAATATGTGGTTAAGAGATGGTTTCTTACAAGATCTAGTCAAGTTTTGGTGGAATGAGGTAATGATGAGAGACACATAAAATGTATTGATTCCACTAGAAAACTCTTGCACACAAAGAGGAAACTCAAAGAATGGAATTAAAATTGCTTGGTGAACATTTTCAAGGAGAAATCTCAAGTGAAGGAAGAGCTAAGTAGCCTCAATGTAAAAGTAATTGAGCATGGAATGGGACAAGTCAAATTGAAATTGGAATAAAAACTAAAATCATAACTCATATAAATAATGAAGAGAGAAGAGATATTTTGGGGATAGATGTCAATATAAATTTGGCTCATGGAGGGAGATAGGAACAAAAAGTTTTTTCATAAAAAAAAAAATGGTAAATCGGGGAAGAAATCAAATTGAAGAAATAACTAAAGAAGATGACACTTGTACTGTCTTAAAATGGAAGCACCCATCATTTAAGACCTTTTAGCTTCTGCCCTTCAGCGATTTTAAGGTTTGTGGATGCATCTGTGCTCAAACATCTATTTCTCTTGCTCTTTCTTCTTCTTTCTAGATTTCTCTATGCATTTTTTGAGACCTCAAGATTATCTTTCCTCGAGAAAATCCTAGTATAGGGTGACTCAATTGACCTATACTAGTATAGGTCAATCGGGTCAAGTTGTACATTGACCTATTTTTGTGTGGGCACAAGTTTTACCTTGGGGATTTAATTTGTAAAATTTGGTGACCCCGTTGGATTTCTTTATTTTCAACCCAAAAAACTAGTATATAAGGAAGCTTGAGAGCCTCATTTTCAAATCTACTAGAAATCAAAAAACATATATACATGCATGAAGGACATTCAAGAAAAGATACTCAAGGCATTCTTCAAGCATTCAAAACATTCTCAAGATCTAAAGATCCTTTGGGAGAATTTCCTCTTTGAGTCTAGCATTTTGTTGGCCATCAAAGGAGGAGATCTATATTGGGGCATTCATCATTTTCTTTCTTTGTGCACATCTATATCCATGGCTCCATGATTTGGTGGTTGATTAGATCCATTGCATTTGTGAAGATTTCATGCATTCCTATTCAAGATTCTATTAGGAATTGAGGATATTGTTGACACTTGGATTTATTGCAAAGATGTTGTATTAGTGATAGGTTTTTTCATTGACGACAACATATATTATTTTGTTTATGACAAACCTAGATTTTGTATATCACAGGCTACTTATCATATCACTGAGGACAATAAGTGATAGATTTGGATAGGCAAGCTTACATTTGTGTTGTAGAATGAGTGTATACATCATGTCTATGTTTGTTATACTTTATGTGATATTTTTCATTGAGTTATAGATTGATTAGTGAAGGCTGGTAGTATACCAATGCATAGGAAATCATGACAGAGACAGTTACGAATATAATTTCTATATCTTATTTGTGAATATGGCTTAACGCTGGAGAGCATGGATGAAACAAGGAGGAGATCAAAAGATTAGAGCCAATGGCTCACCCAATCCTTAGACCACCCTACTAAACAATAATACAATGTAAACATGTAAGAGAGAAGGAGAAGAATATATCTATATTTTATTCATCAAAACTTCATAAATGTCGAGTTGTGAGGCCTTTCCAATTGCAGCCAATACAAAGTTTCAAAAACATAATTCAACAGTCCTCATACATACATGTGGAATCCTTGATCTCTCATCTTGTTTGCTACTAATAAACTCTCCCCAAACCTAGAACAAATCTACCTATTTGTACTAAGAAAAACATCATAAGGAACCTTCTAGTTCCAACATAGGACAATACAACAACCAACTATAGGTCTACAAACATCCCAATGATCAATGTATTAAATGCATAACTAGGAATTAAATGCACATGTCAGCTTACAAATAAACACTATCTATGAAACTAGAAAATAATTAACACCGAGCAATAGAACAACTCGGTGACATAAGAATAAAACATCACTGAATATATACAAAACAGAAGTCATCGATGCACTTAGTGAACAATGAACACCCTATATTAATTGAACAACTCAATTAACAAAGACAAGAACTCCATCCAGCCAACTGCCAGAGCAACTATCAAGAAAAACCATGAAGTAATTGAACACATCTACCAAGCAGGATTGTTTACTAAACTCGGGATGCTCCTGCATCAATAGAATATGGTAGAAGACTTGTTCTTGATGGTATTTTCAAAAGTTAGAGGCATTTGGATTATTATAGAAAGTTTGTGTGTAACGTCCAATGTATTTTACTGGTAGCCGATTGTGTTAATTTAGCATGTAATTTATCCATGAAAGACATAATATTTTCATTATAGCATGTGGGAAACTTAATGTAATGGTTGCGTTGATGCTTATGAAGGCATGTATGCCATAGCATGGTCCTATGTAATTAATTGTACATTAGGGAAGCTCTAATAGACCGACCCAATTAATTATCTCTAAAGGGTATAAACGAAAGATGGTTTCGTTTATTGGGAGAGATGTATGGTATGCATGGTACAAATGATATGTCTTACATATGATGCAATCCTCAATGTTGGATTATCAAAGTAGAGAAGTGATGATGTTGGATGAATGAGTGGAGTTCAAAGTGCATCTTTCTTACAAAAAGGACATTTGGCTTTCTCCTTAGGACAAACCTCCTTGGAAGAGGTGTTGGAAGTCTCATGAGATTCTATCTTGGACTTGGACTTATTCTTCCCTTTCCCTTTGAATGGTGTTGTAATCAATGCATGAGACTTAAGAGTGGAATCATTTTGATGAATTCTCTATTGTTTTCTAGTCAACCTCTTAAAAGATGTCTTAAATGATGGCATGACAAATGAATAACATAACCCATTGACTGTGATATAAAAGGAATTTGTAAATATGAAAAGAAACCTGAAAGCCTAGACAAAATCAAGAATGTGCATTCTTTATCATTTTTCTCTTTCCCACAACCTATTAATTGAGATTCCAAAGTTTTAACTTAACCAATAATCCTCAATAGTAGGAAATATATGTCAATTCTACCTCAAGTTACAAAAGTTTTATATCACAAATTGAACTAGGGAGATCCTTATACTTATCTCCTGGATAGATCTTCGTGTAGTGCACTCATAAATGTAGAAGAAAAAATGATTGGAAACATGCATTCTCATTGAACCCATAACCTCACCACATTTGTTCCTATGCCCAAACTGTGCATACTCTTTGGTAAAGGCAGGTTGTTCCTCATTCAAGGTAGAACATAAACGCTTTGACCAAAACAACCTCAAATATCACCTTCAAGTGGTATTAATGAGGACTAGGGACCTCAACTCTTGGTTAAGCCATGTAAGCCAAAATAAACAAAAAAAAGAGAAGAATAACCAAATAGATAAAAGAAATTGATTTGAAACTCCCAATATATGACATGAAACTAAAAAATGACACCTCCACAAATTGTACCTCTCCCAATGTTAGGATATTAAAGTTGTCAAGGAAATGCCAAAAAATGCACACTCTTAATAGATAGTGTTTGGGAAGAAACTAGAAAAAGTGCATAATTGAATGATAGAGTTCCTTAATACATTTCCAATCTTGTACAAATCATGAAATAAAAGATTGTGGAATAATGCATGAGCTAAGGAGTCCAAATAGAAGGGTTGACTCCAATAAAAATGTTGATAAATACCCAAATTAGGTGGATTGACCTACAACATGACAAATTTGGTGGAGCCATCTTTCCAATAGTATATGGATTGCAAAAATTTGAATCCATATCTACAAAGATATGTTCCACAAAACAAATCACCTATATGGAGCCCAATGAACAAAGAAGGGGTCAAATGAAGCTCATAATGAAGCTGTAAACTTCAAAAGGATGAAGCCATAATGATGCTAACTTCAAGAGAATATATCAACAATAGCTTACAAGAATATGAAATCAAAATGATTTGACGATGCTTTAGTTGATATTGAATTGATTTGGTACAATGTACAAATGAGTCTTCTTATATAAGAAATGTAGATGAGGTATGTATAACTACCCTTGATACAAACATTAAATATCTAATACGATATAATAAATGTCTAATGCAATATAATAAATGTGTAAACAAATATTGTGAAAAATGCAATTCTCTATCCTCTAGAATGCCACCTAGGATATGTAACTTGATGTCATGTACAATATTAAAAGATAACTTGCTATAAATGTAATCTTTGACAACTAACATATGTTAGTTGAACCCTAGTAAGATTGCTATATATTTGATGTTCACACTAATAATTACCACCTTAATTTGTTGGTTATATTCAAAAATATAAATTGAAAATTTTATGGTTATTTTATAAGAATTCAAAATACACTATCTTTTTTATGTCAATGAATTTGACTCAAACTGTATAAAATATACCTGTATATTTTGTGATGGTTGTGAATCGCAAGATGTTTGAAACTTCTCCAATATTCTGTTCATACTTCATAAACAAAAACTCAACCAAATAAAAATTATGTCTCAAAGAAAATAAAATAAATAAAAGGCATTTTTTGACTCCTTTAAAATATTTCAGATCTTCATTTAAGAGTCACATAATATATTTAAAATTCTAATAAATTTTGATATTTTTAGAAATGATACATCGACTAATTTAAACAAGTGAACTTATGTAAAAAAATAATCCCTCATTTTAAAAAAAAGTTATTATATACATCACAAATAACTATGGAAAAAAAATTCACTCAAAGATAAACGGATATATATTTATAAATAAAATTTAATATTTATGAAGTATAAGTGACAATATTGAAATAACACAAATATTGTAAGAGTCTTTAATAGACAAAAATGTGTCACATCTAAAGATTCTAGCTTTTGTTGTTATGAACAAAATTATTTCCTATCCATTTTCCCAATTTGTAGCATGTTCATAATACAATATCTAACTAGTTTTAAGTAGGACCATTTTGCACATGTTCACACATGTCTATTATACTTAGGGAGTTGGAAATATTTATAGAGGTCTCTTGTATCTATGCATGATCTTATCTTCTAGAATTTACACGACAAGGGATTAAAGAACTTTCCATCATTGTAGTTACTCTTATCTCTCAACAATGTCTATTTAAACATGGTTGTCATATGCACATTTCATTAAATTGCATAGGCCATTCCATTTGCACATCATTAATCATATTGACATCCATTATTATAAATTTATGCTCTTTATTTTCTCTCTTATTTAAAGTTATTTTGGTTTTTAAGGTGATTATGAGAGCTTGACTCCTTGAGTGACTCTAACATAGTATCTGAGCTTTAGATTTGTAAATCCCCTTCTAATATTTAAGAGTGATTTGTGGTTGATATTTTGCAAGGTTACAAATGCTTGTGATGTTTCCAACTCTTCAAGGTATGTCTAACTCCTCTTACATCAAAAGTGGCTTGGAGAATCATAAAACAATGACAGAAATATTGAATTTGGGGCCCTTTTTTTTGTTTAGGCATTGCAACTTTATTTTGGATCATGTTAGTGTTAAATATACAGTGTTAAATTTGGAGGCCGAATTAAATGGCCCGCAACAAAAACTATCTTAAATAATATTGGCCAATTATCATTAACATATAAAGTGTTAAATTTGGTGGCCAAAGATGATCATTAAGTTTCTCTAATTTGCCTACTCCATCAAAAAAATTGGATTTTGCTCCTCAACTCCAAAAGGCCACATCTTAGTGATCCAAGCTCATTTGCTTTTAGTAAAAAGAATTTGGGGGTGTAATTTTGAATGCTCTTTGATGAGTTCAATTTTGGTCAATGTTCTTTTTTCCAAAAGAATGCATATTCTTAAAATTATTACTAAGTGGTTCTCATTTCAAGAGGGCTTTAGTCTTGCTCCTATGGTACTATGTTTGGATGCTAATATTTTTGAAAATGCATCTGTTGTTTCTATACTTTACAGTGGTAAAATCAAATTGATCTCATTCTACATAAGAGTTATACTTTGTGCTTGTAGAAATTATGGTATCTACAACCACTAAGATATTATTAGGCATAAGGTTTCGAACTCGTTTTTTTAGGAGTTCTTATGATTGAGTTATTTGGGAGATTATCTTATGCTTTTTATGGAACATTTCTTAATTAGTCTATGGTAAAATATATTTTGAGGAGTTTATCATGGTCATCACAAATCATCCATTTGTAATTGAAATGAAAACTAAGAACCATAATGCTTGGTGAGATGGTATTTGAAGCATTTCACATGGATTAACCTCTTTCCTTGTATGAAGTGGTACTCAACCACCAAATAATTTGAAGAATAGAATGGTATCTTAAGACAAGTTATATGTGTTGAAATTTTGTATTAATGTTCAAACCAATAGAAGAAATTTCCTCTCATATTTGAGTTCTCCCATCTCTTTTTTGATGAAAATTTGGAGCATGCATGGAGATCTAAATGGTGATCCATTCCAAAATATTATTTTCGATATATCAATTCTATGATTATGATAGTCTTCCATATGATAAAGATACATTAGAAATGTTAAACTATTGGAAAAATATTAAACATGAAAGAATAATCAAATCTTCTAATTCTCACAACTTTGTGCACTCCGACATTAGCTTGTAAATTAAATGTTCACACTCAAGGTGGTCTTGTGTGGGTACATTATTAGTTGGAGATTATAGTGTAGTAAAATAAGATGCATTGAGATCTCATACCCTTCTTCAACTATTACATTCAAATTCAACTATTACTTTCAAATTCAACTTGTATTGCTCCTCTTATTCCTACTTCGGATATACATTGTTTTCCTAATGTGGCTAATCAAGATGACACCTTGATAGAAATCAAATTTTTTGTAGAGTTCCACATTTTATGTTGGAAATTGTGGTATTTCAACCTTGGTTTTTGAAAAGTTTTTATATGTTATTATTTTTATTTTCACATGTTTATCTAACATTTGTGATAATAAATATTTGTGCACCATAAAAAATGGTATAATATTTTGAATTGGCACTTTTTTCAGCTATTAATGTCTTGGAAGAAAGTTATTGTCAAAATGTGTCCATCTGGAGCTCAAACAGGGATAACTTATTTGTTGAACACACCTCCAAATGATGAAAGTGGGTGAATTACCATACACTTAAACTACAACCTCCTTTTCTACAAATGCTTATTAATTATTTTATCACAATAAAATTTTAAGGTGAGACAAATGGGGAGTGAAACAAATTTTGGGGATGTTTTTTCCAAGCCATTTTAGGGGTGGAAAAGAGCACACTCATAAAAAAAAAATTATGTTTTTTTTAAAATTTCATAACACACACATACATATAATCCGTAATACATATAATATATGTTGAATTTTGGAGATATTTTCCACAGCAAATCAAATTGTGATATTGCTATCAAGATGTAACTTTGTAGTTTTTGAGTCAAACTCATGTGAGCTTAGGGGGCTTTCTAATGAATGGTTCATAGGGCACAACATTTGGTGAAGGTTTTGCAAATGGGGTTGCAAGTAGAGTGGGTTTAACCATGGAGGGAACTCCATAGTTGAGCGCACTTGAGCTGGAATAGTACCGGGATGGGTGACCTCCTGGGAAGTCCTTATATAACATTGATTGAACAATTGTTGCTAAAGTAGGGATTAGATTGATTGGAACATTTGTGGACTCTAACTTCAAGACCAAAATGAAGAATGTAAGAGAGGGTTTACTTCCATTCTCTTTGTTAATATATAAGCTATTTTGACAAACCAGTTCTTACCTAAGGCTCAAAGGACCAACCGAAACCAATTGTTAATATCTAAGCAGCACAGGTTGAAAATAAGCAGCAACTATTAATTAAGAAAAACAGTACCTAGCTCCACAAATTATTTCCCCTCTTTTTATTACTCTCCTATTTTTTCTATAAAGCATTTTTATTAAAGATTTTATTTTAGAATGATTTTTACCACAAATTATTTCCCCTTCTTTTATTACTCTCCTATTTTTTTCTATAAATCAT
The DNA here is from genome assembly GCA_028749045.1 of Cupressus sempervirens. Taxonomy (NCBI): domain Eukaryota; kingdom Viridiplantae; phylum Streptophyta; class Pinopsida; order Cupressales; family Cupressaceae; genus Cupressus; species Cupressus sempervirens. The sequence continues at coordinate 432,500,569 of CM053786.1, read as the reverse complement.
ATTATTAAATATTTTATTTTAGAATGATTTTTAAGATAATGTTAAAAAAAAGCCAAATTCACAAATAAACTTTAGAAGCTGCTTAAAAAAAATTGACCAGCTGCTAGCTAATTGTATGAGAAGAAAGAATCTATGACCATGTGAACGTAGATACAAGCTTTGCTACGGTAATCTTCTCTCCCTGAAATAATCGATTCCGATCTGAAATAATGACCTGTAGAGCGGATTAAAAACTATTGACTCTCTCTCAAAAACGACGCACTGATAATGTTCCTTCTGCTATTATTCTTCTTAACAAAAGAGTAACGTTGAATTTGGACTGGAGAAGCAATGTTTGCTCCTTCAGTTCTGCAAAATCAACGCCAGATCAGTAAAATTTGTTAGATATATATTTTAAATTTTTCAGATTTTCCTCACAGTAAAAATTATTGTACTAAAATTCATTTGCAAATTCAACGGCAGATATGTAAAATTTATATTATACTTAAATCTATTTATTCAGATTTACCTCGTTGTAAAATTTGTTGCTGTAAAATTCAGTTGCTAGCATTTATTTGATACATACAGTACTTATTCAGAATCTTCTTGCAATATATGGACTCGAATGCAGATGCAATTTTTGCATCTTTAATTCTGTCGAAATCAATGCCAGAGCTTTTATTTTCCTCTCTAAATTTCATTTGCTAACATTTATTGACACATACAGTACTTGTTCAGATAATTCTTGCTATATATGGTCTCAAATGCAATGCAATTTTCGCTTCTTTAATTCTGTCAAAATCAAAGCCAGAGCTTTTATTTTCCTCTGTACACTTCATTTGACATGTGAAATTTATTTGATAAGTACTGCGTTTATTCAAATTTCCCTTATAAAATTAATTCGATGCACGCTACAAAATTTATTTGACACCTACTTCCATTTTGTTCAGATTTTCCTCCTCGTGAAATTTATTTGATGCTTAATGTAAAATTCATTTGATACATACAGTATTTATTCAGATTTTCCTTGCTATATTAGCTGGAAAAGGAGATCCCTAACCTTGAACTGGCGAATTCGTGGAGCTTTCCAGAGGGCGAGAACATGATGAGGCCGACTTCAACACCGCAGAGTGTAGAGAGCTCGAAAGCCTTTTTCAGCAGTCCGCCTTTACGCTTGGAGAAAGTCACTGCACGATTGGCAGGCTTTTGTATTTTCTCCAGCTGCAACTTTCCCCTCACCATTCTTTTCCTATTTCTATATTTGATTTGAGATGCGGCAGCTGCGGAGAGGTAAAATATCTCACCGCTAAAAGACTGCCTTTTTAGGGCTTTATATGCATTCTTATTTCTACATGAAATTTCATATAACTAATAAACTAATCCAGTCATGCAAATCGTCCGGTCTGCAAGGTAAATATTTCATGACGGATTCGCTTACGCCATACGTCCTACCCTAACTCATTTCAATCTTACACCTGTATTATAATGCATCGCTCTCCATGACAGGCCGTATTGATGTCCAATGAGCATACGGCAAATTGATGGACAGATTATTTTCACACAATCTGATCCGAGAAACAGCTGTTATGCTCATCCACTGAGAATTGAAGCGTCAATATGAAATAGTTCAGAAAAAGAGAAAAATGGGAAAAGATCTTCTACAATATAAATTGAGGAGGAGAAAAAGTACGAAAAGGGACCACAACATGTAAAGAAGTGGAAGTGCGCAACTAGCGTGCTCGAAAAGACATGTAATATCGATCCCGGGCCTCCGATCGTACAAAGATTTTGCGAAAAACGTCCTAGTGATGTAGAAATTCTTTCACCTGTCAAACAAAAGATGGGAGGATCAAAAATGGACGTACCGTAAATTCTAAGCACGAAATAATTTGGTCTGCCGCCCGTAGCAATTGAAAAAGTACTAAGAAGAGTCGAACCTCTAACGTCTGAGTGTCAATCGGGAGAACAAGGTATCTCTTTTCTAAAATTTGGTCAGAAGCTATGGTGATCTGTCCGAGATTACTTTTTCTTTTCTAATTTCAAACACGTCCCGAATAGCATGCCAGGATACTTTGAAGTGTCAACGATTCAATTCCCAGTACCTTAAAAGATCCCTTTTTTTTGGTCAAAAATGCTCCCTTTGAAAAACAAAATACGTATAATTTACTGTTTGTCACGAGGCGCGGAAAAGGGTAAGGTAAAGAAGGAAATGTCTGATTTGAGAAAGGTAATTATCATTATCATTATTGTGCGAGGCCTCGCTCCGACTCTGCGTAGCTTTAGTTATTACTTTATCATTTTGATAGTCACGATTCAAGATGTCGAGACATTATCTGATGCTTAGAACATATTATAATATTTCATGTTGTGTGATGTTATTTTCAGAGATGTGATGTCCGTCATTTAATGCTTTATGTATATGTATGTTGATGAATTAAGTAAAATGTAGGATTAACACATTGATTTTGGAATCTTTATGATTAACGATATAAGTAGGATGCAAGAAATCCTGATTGATGTATGTTTCAATTTATGTGAATGTCTAATACGTATATATGTACATGTGATTTTCGGGACTACTGATGTGTGCAATGAGTGTGCAGATATTTTAGTCGAAAAAATCGACGGAGAAACATAACTGATCTTTATGTGTTAATTTTGAAAACTTTGTTGTTCGTAATTCAAGTATTTTAATTGAGATGTATGTATGTATCCTTATGTGATCAGTAAATGTTAATGTTCGTAACTATGTTCTTTTAGTGTCGCTTGACACTCGTGAATTGTGTATGCTCTTCAGCGTGCTGATTAGGGTTAGTTGTGTACCCTTTAGACCTTAATTGATTTAAGTTAGTGTCAGTTTGCTAATTTCGTTCTTAATCGAGTTTAGTCATCCCTAATCTGAATTAGTGCTTAATCCGCATTTTAGAGTTGTTAGTTGGTCCTTATTATTTCTTAGCTTTTGTTTGGTTCCAAAACTATTCCTAAGGCTTTAAAACATGTTATAATTATACCCAAGGGGTATGGGTATGGGTTGGGGGTATTTTCCAACCCCTAAGCCCTTTTTGTTGACTTTGGAGATCACTCAAAAAGGCTCATTTTACCTTTGTGTGAAAATTGCAAGTGGTTATCTTGAGTTACCTCACCTCACCTCCACTTAGTGTTTAACCATAGTGTGGGTTGAGTTAGGAGCTTCTAGATTTGTAGGTGGGTGGGTGTAGTTATTGATCCTTTTGGTGGTTGAGTTTGAGGCTTATTTAGAGGCCTTTCTTGGACTAGTGAAGGTTGTTACCCAATCTCTACATTTAGAGAGGATTTCTTGAAGATTGAAGGAAGGAAGGGGAACTCTACTCAAACTTGTTCATTTGCTATTACCTCTTTGTGCAGGTAGGAATTATCATCTCCCTTGTTCAGATTTCATGTTTGTTTTATGCTTATGCTACCTTGTTGTTGTTTGAATGCTTGTATGGTTGTGGGTATGTTGGGATGCTTTAAAAACCATGTTATTTTGGATGATTTCTTTTCATGTTTATGTTTGAAATTTTGAGATTTTCTTGCATGGGTGTTTTGGTATTACTCACCCTTGGATAGGGCAAAAGTGACCAATTTTGAGAAAGGTCTGTTTAGTTGGACTCCAACCAGTGTAGAGTCTCTTCTTAGGATGAGAAGAGGGAAAAAGGGTAGGGTGTTATGAGCCCCTACCTGTCAGCACAAACTTTGTATGATTATGGTATGTTGAAATGGAAGAACGGATGTTCTTGGTTTATAGCCCCGATTGGGCATTTGTTTGGTGTTGTGCTTGACTTCTCCTGGTTGGAAGAATCTACCTTTCCCTAATTTTGATTCATTGTGAATCCTATTGTGTAAACCATGTATAAATATGTATGTTTGATTGTCTCTTGGTTATGCTTGGTTGTCACCCAATCAGATTCTGTTCCCTCCAAGGTACTAGAAATATGATGCAGAAATTGTTATGAATCCCTTGATGAGGGTCATGAAGAAAATCTAATTAAAATTGTTGTAATTCAGGATTGAAATCCTATGTAAGTTGTATTTCAAACTTTGTTGGATTGACAATGAAGCCGAGTTTTCTTCCCGATTCTTTCCCGGCTGAGCTTTTGAATCAGGTTTGCCAATAAAATTTGGTGTTTGAGTAAAATTGTTTATCTTGTGATTTAATCGTAATTTCAAATTAGATGGATGCACATCAAGAATAAGATGATTTAATGATGGTTTAATTGAGCAAATTTTCAAGTTTCTTATATGTTCAAAATGATAATTATGTTAAGGAAAGAAAATAACGTCTATGGTTGATATATTGCAATTCAAGTTGTATAGGAGATAATATTAAATATGGTGTTAATATGCCTCAAACTATTGTATCCATGTTCTAATTCTATTAAAAAATATAGACAAAAAAAAAAATTCATGCATGGCTTTGAAATCTATACCTAGAAAATTTTCAAAAAAAAAAATGTTGCAAGAGAGTAAAACTCTCTGCCTTTTGTATGGGAGATTCAAATTAATTCATTTGGTAACAGAGAATCAAAAGATTCTCTAAATTGATCCTTTTTGCTTATTGAAAAATTAGATTAAAATTAAAAACAATAATAATATAACCATTAAAAAATAAATAAATAAATAAACTTTTAACATTTTAAACTACCCTAATATCTATTCTCACCAAGAAAACTTTCTCTTAATGCTTACCCATTTGCACGTCAGTTTTTTTTAAAGAGTTACTTTTGGCTAAGTCAAGATGAACATGGGGGGGTGACGTCACCCTGCCCCAATGTCCCATCCACCCATTTCTCCTTAATTTGGAGCGCTCACTGTTTTTTTAATTCTTGTTGATTTTAGCTTGTGGGCATAGTTGTTTTTTTTTTAAAAAGTTTTTTGGGCTTGCAATTCATTTGGGTGGCCCTTGTTTAGTCCTCACCCATGACAAGATGGGTTGGGGGGAGGACAATGCTAACGCAAGGTCAACATGACGAGACAAGACTAACGCAGCACAATTAGTCACGTGGGACAGCGTGCAGGGGTTTGGGAGGTCGATTTGACAAGGGGGTTAGTATAGGTTAGTATAGGTAGGTTAGTGTTTAGTTTAGTATATGTTTTGATATGTTAGTATTCTTTTTGTTATAGTTAGTTAGTGTCAATATAATTTAAATTAGTTTATGTTAATGTTGCTATTCTTTTATTATTAGTAATTGTTAGTAGATTTGTTATTAAAAGATAGTTAATTCATATCAAATGTGAGGAGTTTTAAATTAGTTTTAGTTTAATAAGAGTTAGTTTGATGTTTTTGTTTAGATGAGTATTAGTTGAGGTTAGTTAATATTATGTTGTTAAATTGTAGTTAGTATGTTTTTAAATAAGTTAATGATAGATGTTAGTTTAGATTAAGTTAGTTAGTTTGTTTTATTTTATGTATTTAAATTTGTGTCATATTAAATGATTTAGATAGTTGTTAGTTTTAATATAGTTTTGTAATGATAATGTAGTTAGTTTTATATTAAGTTATTTTAGCTTGATTTTAATATTATTTAGTTTAATCTATAGGGTAGTTAGATAGTTTTATGCTTTAGTTAGTCAGTCTTAATTTTATTTAAGTTTTAAAGTTAAGTTTTATTTAAAATTTAGTCACTTATTTTACTTATGATTAGATCAAATTTAGATTTAGTTAGTTGTTAATTGATTTTTTTTTAGGATTTTGTTAGTTAATTATTGTGTTAAAGTAGTCGAAATATTTAAAGTTAATAAATTATATATATATAATATGTTTTAATTCTAGTTAATTATTTTTCTTAGCGACTTTTCAATCTTGATTAAATTATAAATCGATAATTGTCTATGAGATTTGTAATTGAACTTGATCTAGTTGAACTTGATTAAAATTTCTTTCTTATAATGTTAACTTTATATGAGATAAAAGACGCTATGTAATAAATGTTAAATCTATCTTAATTATATTGTTATAGAGGAAATTTAAATCTATTGTGTTAAGATTAGTTGAAATGAAATAAACGTCAATATTAGTTTAACGATTCATTCCTTCTCAAGAGTTTATAAACTTATGATGTAATGAAGAGAATCTTTTCTTGAAGTGTGATCGTAAACTTATCAACGTGCACATTATAACAATTATTATTAAAAAAAAAAAATTATGTGTTTTTTGCCCCGTAGTTTGAGCATGACATTTTGGTATCAGAGCCCGTGTTTCAACACTAGGAACCTTAAACCATTATGCTTTTGAAACTTAAAACTAAACATTAAATTGTGTAGGATGCCTCCTATTACTCGAAGCAACCAACGAGGCAGAGGTCATAGGGCGAGAGGTGGTAGAGCGGGACAGGGGGATGGACCACCTCCACCACCACCACCTCCACCTCCACCACCACCGAACCCGAACTAGGACATTATAGATGCACTTCAGACTTTGATCGGTGTAGTTTAGCAGAGAGTAGTACCTGTGGTTCAGCCAGTTCAGCAGATTCTAGTAGTGGAAGTAGAGGGACCCAGAGGAGGCAGGCTCAGAGGCAAAGAGAGGACTAGGAGTCCCCCACCAAGACAGTTAGAGGGGCAGGATGAGCATGAAGGTGAGTCAATACACCAGAGAAGACACCCACTTGACAGACCTCCTAGACATATAGGAGATGACATCAGGGAATTGATTCGACTCGGGCCACCATTATTTATGGGTTCCACTGAGGGGACAGTAGCAGAGGCATGGTTGCAAAGCCTACAGCGGTGCTTTGGATTACAACCCTATGGGAATAATCTAAAGGCACGCCCAGCAGTTCATCAGTTGAGAGGGGATGCCTCCAATTGGTGGCATCACGAGGAGATCATAGGTAGAGTGAGGATGGATACCCTCACATGAGAATCATTCCTAGAAAGATTTCGAGAGAGGTACTTGTCAAAGCATTTCCGAAAGAAACAAATAGAGAAGTTCAATTCTCTTTATCAGAGAGGCCTTTCAGTGGCTTAGTATGAGAGGAGGTTTCTCGAGCTCCTTCCTTATGTGGAATACATGAAGGATGAGAAACTACGAGTACATCGTTTTATCATGGGTTTGAATTTTTCACTTCAGGGTCCAGTTCGGATGGCCTTCCCTATCACCTTCAGACAGGTGGTGGAGATAGCACTAGTGGCAGAGGATACTCGGGGTAGACAGGAATCACGGGATCAGTCTCAGAACCAAAATTCTACCCAGCAGAAACCCCCTTGGAAAGGGAATCAGAACTATACACCAGGGTCCTTTAAGGGCCAACAGTCTCAGCAGCAGCAGGAACTCTCACAGGGTTACCAGGGCTCCGAGCCCAAGCAGTGGCAGTCACAGCAGGATCAGAAAGTACAGGCCCCACAGTCACAGTCAGTGCAGACTCATCAGTCTTCTAGGGGTGGATACAGTGGGTCTAGCAGGTCAAGAGGCCCACAACAGTTTGGATCACAAGATGCACGATCTTATACCCGAGGACCATGCTACACTTGTGGTGGCATGGGTCACATAGCTAGAGAGTGTTCACAGGGACAATCATCCAGTGGTCAGAGAGGGGTTTTTTCAGAGCTGACAGTTGGAGACATGGACAGGTCCCACAGAGTTTTCGTAGTCAACCAGACTGAGCATCAGGCTACAGTTATTGAGGCTACAGGTGGATTTGGTCAGCCAGTTAGCGCTAGAGACTATCGATATTATTACCCGACATACCCTAGCTCCTCGAGGTCAAGAGCTGAACCAAGTTAGGGTCTAGGGGGGATGTTGCGATGAGGTCATGATTTCTTGGGAGGATGCAGCACGGATGCAATCTCAATACCCTTGTCCTTTGATGAACTCCAGGAGGAAGTTCCTGCCTAGTGGGGGAGGATGTGAGGCCTCGCCCCGACCCTGCGTAGCCTTAGTTATTACTTTATCATTTTGGTACTCACGACTCGGGATGTCGAGACATTATCTGATGCTTAGAACATATTATAATATTTCATGTTGTGTGATGTTATTTTCAGATATTTGATGTCCGTCATTTAATGCTTTATGTATATGTATGTTGATGAATTAAGTAAAATGTAGGATTAACACATTGATTTTGGAATCTTTATGATTAAGGATATAAGTAGGATGCAAGAAACCCTGATTGATGTATGTTTCAATTTATGTGAATTTCTAATACGTATATATGTACATGTGATTTTCAGGACTACTGATGTGTGCAATGAGTGTGGAAATATTTTAGTCGAGGAAACCGACGGAGGAACATAACTGATCTCTATGTGTTAATTTTGAAAACCTTGTTGTTCGTAATTCAAGTATTTTAATTGAGATGTATGTATGTATCCTTATGTGATCAGTAAATGTTAATGTTCGTAACTATATTTTTTTAGTGTTGCTTGACACTCGTGAATTGTGTATGCTCTTCAGCGTGCTGATTAGGGTTAGCTGTGTACCCTTTGGACCTTAGTTGGTTTAAGTTAGTGTCAGTTTGCTAATTTGGTTTTTAATTGAGTTTAGTCATCCCTAATTTGAATTAGTGCTTAATCCGCATTTTAGAGTTGTTAGTTGGTCCTCATTATTTCCTAGCTTTTGTTTGGTTCCAAAACTATTCCTAAGGCTTTAAAACATGTTATAATTATACCCAAGGGGTATGGGTATGGTTGGGGGTCTTTTCCAACCCCTAAGCCACTTTTGTTGACTTTGGAGATCACTCAAAAAGTCTCATTTTACCTTTGTGTGAAAATTGCAAGTGGTTATCTTGAGTTACCTCACCTCACCTCCACTTAGTGTTTAACCATAGTGTGGGTTGAGTTAGGAGCTTCTAGATTTGTAGGTGGGTGGATGTAGTTATTGATCCCTTTGGTGGTTGAGTTTGAGGCTTATTTAGAGGCCTTTCTTGGACTAGTGAAGGTTGTTACCCAATCTCTACATTTAGAGAGGAGTTCTTGAAGATTGAAGGAAGGAAGGGAAAACTCTACTCAAACTTGTTCATTTGCCATTATCTTTTTGTGCAGGTAGGAATTCTCATCTCCCTTGTTCAGATTTCATGTTTGTTTTATGCTTATGCTACCTTGTTGTTGTTTGAATGCTTGTATGGCTGTGGGTATGTTGGGATGCTTTGAAAACCATGTTATTTTGGATAATTTCTTTTCATGTTTATGTTTGAAATTTTGAGATTTTCTTGCATGGGTGTTTTGGTAATACTCACCCTTAGATAGGGCAGAAGTGACCAATTTTGAGAAAGGTCTATTTAGTTGGACTCCAACCAGTGTAGAGTCTCTTCTCAGGATGAGAAGAGGGAGAAAGGGTAGGGTGTTATGGGCCCCTACCTGTCAGTACAAACCTTGTATGATTATGGTATGTTGAAATGGAAGAACGAAAGTTCTTGGTTTATAGCCCCGATTGGACATTTGTTTGGTGTTGTGCTTGACTTCTCCTGGTTGGAAGAATCCACCTTTCCCTAGTTTTGATTCATTGTGAATCCTATTGTGTAAACCATGTATGAATATTTATGTTTGATTGTCTCTTGGTTATGCTTGGTTGTCACCCAATCAGATTCTGTTCCCTCCAAGGTACTAGAAATATAATGTAGAAATTGTTATGAATCCCTTGATGAGGGTCATGAAGAAAATCCAATTAAAATTGTTGTAATTCAGGATTGAAATCCTATGTAAGTTGTATTTCAAACTTTGTTGGATTGGTAACGAAGCCGAGTTTTCTTCCTCATTCTTTCCCGGCTGAGCCTTTGAATCAGGTTTGCCAATAAAATTTGGTATTTGAGTAAAATTGTTTATCTTGTGATTTAATCGTAATTTCGAATTAGATGGATGCACATTAGGAATAAGATGATTTAATGATGGTTTAATTGAGCAAATTTTCAAGTTCCTTATATGTTCAAAATGATAATTATGTTAAGGAAAGAAAATAACATCTATGGTTGATATATTGCAATTCAAGTTGTATAGGAGATCATATTAAATATGGTGTTAATATGCCTCAAACTACTGTATCCATGTTTTAATTCTATTCAAAAATATAGACAAAAATATATATATTCATGCATGGCTTTGAAATCTATTCTTAGAAAATTTTCAAAAAAATAAATGTTGCAAGAGAGTACAACTCTCTGCCTTTTGTATGGGAGATTCAAATTAATTCATTTGGTAGCAGAGAATCAAAAGATTCTCTAAAAAGATCCTTTTTGCTTATTGAAAAATTAGATTACAATTAAAAACAATAATAATATAACCATTACAAAATAAATAAATAAATAAACTTTTAACATTTTAAACTACCCTAATATCTATTCTCACCAAGAAAACTTTATCTCTTAATGCTTACCCATCTGCACGTTTGTTTTTTTTAAAGAGTTACTTTTGGCTAAGTTAAGATGAACATGGGGGGGGGGGGGGGGTGATGTCACCCTGCCCCCATGTCCCATCCACCCATTTCTCCTTAATTTGGAGCACTCACTATTTTTTTTAATTCTTGTTGATTTTAGCTTGTGGGCATAGTTGTTTTTTTTGTTTTTAAAAGTTTTTGGGGCTTGTAATTCATTTGGGCGGCCCTTGCTTGGTCCTCACCCATGACAAGATGGGTTGGGGGGAGGACAATGCTAACACAGGGTCAGCATGACGAGACAAGACTGATGCAAGATAGTTACTCACATGGGACAACGTGCAGGGGTTTGGGAGGTCGATTTGACAGGGGGGTTAGTATAGGTTAGTATAGGTAGGTTAGTGTTTAGTTTAGTATATGTTTTGATATGTTAGTATTCTTTTTGTTATAGTTAGTTAGTTTCAATATAATTTAAATTAGTTTATGTTAATGTTGCTATTCTTTTATTATTAGTAATTGTTAGTAGATTTGTTATTAAAAGATAGTTAGTTAATTCATATCAAATGTGAGGAGTTTTAAATTAGTTTTAGTTTAATAAGAGTTAGTTTGATGTTTTTGTTTAGATGAGTATTAGTTGAGGTTAGTTAATATTATGTTGTTAAATTGTAGTTAGTATGTTTTTAAATAAGTTAATGATAGATGTTAATTTAGATTAAGTTAGTTAGTTTGTTTTATTTTATGTATTTAAATTTGTGTCATATTAAATGATTTAGATAGTTGTTAGTTTTAATATAGTTTTGTAATGATAATGTAGTTAGTTTTATATTAAGTTATTTTAGCTTGCTTTTAATATTATTTAGTTTAATCTATAGGGTAGTTAGATAGTTTTATGCTTTATTTAGTCAGTCTTAATTTTATTTAAGTTTTAAAGTTAAGTTTTATTTAAAATTTAGTCACTTATTTTACTTATGATTAGATCAAATTTAGATTTAGTTAGTTGTTAATTGATTTTTTTGTAGGATTTTGTTAGTTAATTATTGTGTTAAAGTAGTCAAAATATTTAAAGTTAATAAATTATATATATATATATATATATAATATGTTTTAATTCTAGTTAATTGTTTTTCTTAGCGACTTTTCAATCTCGATTAAATTATAAATCGATAATTGTCTATGAGATTTGTAATTGAACTTGATCTAGTTGAACTTGATTAAAATTTCTTTCTTATAATGTTAACTTTATATGAGATAAAAGATGCTATGTAGTAAATGTTAAATCTATCTTAATTATATTGTTATAGAGGAAATTTAAATCTATTGTGTTAAGATTAGTTGAAATGAAATAAACGTCGATATTAGTTTAACAATTCATTCCTTCTCAAGAGTTTATAAACTTATGATGTAATGAAGAGAATCTTTTCTTGAAGTGTGATCGTAAACTTATCAACGTGAGCATTATAACAATTATTATTAAAAAAAAAAATTATGTGTGTTTTTTGCCCTGTAGTTTGAGCATGACATATTGCTCTCATAATTGTTAAGGTTTAAGATGTAGAGATGGGACAAGAAAATGAGCTCTATTAGGGTTCGTATGGCCTCCGTTTATATCCTTGTTGGTTTCCACTATACGTCATACCACATTTATTGCAAAATTATTTTCATTTATAATAAGTTTGGCCTTCTCTGGTCTAGCAGTTGATGTTGGTGCTGAAATTGCTGCTGCTACTGGAGTTAATGGCTCTACCGACCAAATGCCCTCATAAGTTTGTTCCCAAAGTGTTTGATGAGGTAATTTCTCTCCGGATACTATTTTGAATGCTAATGAGTTTGATAGTGCATGCACCTAGTTAGAGCAACAATATCTTATTGGGTATTTTGTGGGTCGTACTCCTTCTGAAAGCACGCTATGAGAATGGGTTTCCTAAGTTTGGGCACCTCAGGCTATTCTCCTTAAAGGCATTCAAAGCCTTATCAAAGGCTTTTTAATTTTTTGCTTTGGAAATGCTAGCCAAGACGAACATGTTTTTGTGAGAGGCCCCTGGACTGTAAGGTCCTCCCTTCTAGTTTTTCAGCATTGGTTGTGAGATTTTTGTTGTTTTCGATTATTGAAAACTTAAGGTACCCATTTGGGTGGAGTTCCCTGGGCTTCCCATTCCTTGCTAGTTTTTTTTACCCACTATTGTGCAAATTGTTAGCAAGGTTGTTTACTTGAACTAGACAAGTTTTTCAATGCTCGTCCCTAACGTAGGGTTTGTGTTGACGTTGACTTATCTAGGGATCTCAAAGATACAATGGAAATACAAATAGGTGGCACCACCTTTACTCAAAAGGTGCTTTACCTTAACCTTCTGAATACCTGCTACTGGTGCTAGTCAGCTGAGCATTAGATTAGGGATTGTCCCTTGTTGGACCGTAACTGTCCCTTTGCTTCAGAAACTAAGCTCGCCCCAAACACCAAGAAAGATGAATGGAATACAATGGTGAAGAAAGGGAAAGGTGTGGTTACGACTAAGGCGGGCTCTATGCCTGTGGATGGACCACGGTAAACCTAGCTCTAGCCAGATTCCCCATGACGCCCTAGTTCCAATGCTCTTTCTGCCTCTCGTTTCAAACCCTGGAGGTTAGGGGACTATGGTTGTTCATACCCCAAATACATGTCCTCTTTGGACTCGAGTGCCACAAGCGGCATCGATGATTGCCCAACAAAAGTTACGACAATCTCGCAGCCCAGATGGCTGCAATGAGTTTTTTGACAATGGGGAGAAGCTTCGAAGGGTCACAACTATTGCTAACCCCTCTTTTGAGCCTCTTTTTTTGCACAAAAGTTTCTCCTCTCTTGGGGACAAGGATGACATGCGAGCTAGGTTACCATGAATTGCATGTCATGGAATGTGCAGGGGCTAACAAACCTCCCTAGAAAATATTTTGTCTGTGATACCAAACATTGGTTTGATCTTGATGTGCTTTGCCCCCAAGAAGTTAAAGTTGTTGGGTTTCTTCTTACCTTAGCCTATCGTGTTATTTGGCTGGATAGTGTCATTTTTGCTTCTCAGCATGAAGCTGGTAGAGGTGGTGTTCTTACTCTTCTCTCCCCTTGTTTAATTTCTTCTGTTGTTTCATACGGTATTGACCCTTCACACAAGGTGGTTTGGATTTTACTGTCTTTTCAAAATCATTCTTTTGGTATTGTTAACATTTATGCTCCCAATGATGTTGTTGAGTGTTCAAAACTGTGGCGATGGTTAGCGGATCATTTGCCACCTACGTCATGGGTTTTCTATGGGGACTTTAATATGGTTGAGCTAGCTTTTGACAAGGATGGCCTCCTGCCATTTAGATGGGTAGCTGGTGAACGAGAGGCCTGGTTTTACATGCAAAACAAATTAGGTCTTTTTAATCCTAATGCTTCTCGCTACCACCCTGATGGGATTTGGCACACTTGGTCCAATTTTTGAGCTAAATCTGACAAAGTGTTTAAAAGGCTTGACAGGGCTAGGGTTCTGCACAGTCTTTTTTCTCCTTTTCTCAAAAGCATGCCTTGCCTGTCATTCCTCTACCTAATGTGACATTGTCAAATCACTCCCCCATCCTCTTTTCCATCACCTAATAGACAACTCAACCTCGCTCAAATAAAACCCAGTTTTACCTCAACACTTCTTTGTTGTCTCATTCACCAACTGTTGTTTACATCCTACATGTCTAGAATCTTGATCCTCAATCCTACAATCATCTTGGATGGATTAAATGGTGGAATGATGCTATTTCTCGTACTACAAGATTTCTTCGCATTTACAACAGATAGCTAGCTATGTATCGTAGGCAATCTTATGAAGCTACTACTCTCGATCTACATACGACCTTTGAGGCTCTTGCCATGAATCTATTTAGTACGGATCTCCATGTTCGACTCACCAACCTTCGACACCAGAAGTAAGTTGTTGATAGTTATGCTACCAAGGGAGCTTAGATCAAAACCTTTTTCTATTGGTTGGAGGTCAACGATCAAGCTTCCAAGAAATTTTTGAATGCCTTGAGGGCTCGTCATTCTATTGTGGGCATCAAGCGCATCTGGGAAGATCAATAGGTTCTCTCTGACCTGCCTCATATTCTCCAAGCTTTTGTGCACCATTATGAGTAGGCTTTTACAACTCAAGGGTCGTCTATTGCACATGATCAAGTGTTGCAAGCTTGCCTTGATGTTACTCCCAATAGGCTTGCTCTAGAGTAGTATGCCTTTTGTAAACAAAAGCTTTCTCTTGCAAACTTAAAGAAAGCTATCATATCCATGGCCGATGACAAAGCCCCTGACTATGATGGCTTCCCTTGTGAGTTCTACAAGACATTTTTGGATAACATTGGCCTTGATTTGCTTCAAGTGTATCTTGAAGCCTACAATTCTAAAATGTTAGGCAATATTATTAACAAAAGGAATATTAAATTCACACCTAAAGCTAGAGACCCTAAAAAGATTTGCAATTGGAGTCTTGTCACCTTGCTGAATGTTTCATACAAGATAATTGCCAAAGCCCTTTCTCTTAAAATTTGGCACTTGCTCCCTCAAATTGTTCGACCTGAACAAACTGGCTTCATCAAGTCCCGCTATATCTTGGACAACATTATTGTTGTTTGGGAAGGAATGGAATGGGCCAGGCAATCCAATCAACAGGCCCTTTTCCTGAAGATTGACTTTGCTAAAGCATATGATTGTATTGAATGGCCCTTTATTCTTGCTATGCTTCAAGCTCTGGGTTTTGGCCTAGTATTTTGTCAATCAGTGCAGATGTTCTTTGGGGATGCTTCTGCTTGCATCACCATTAATGGTCACCAGTCTGAAGCTTTTGGGCTCTTCAGATCTATCTATCAAGGTTGTCCTCTTGTGCCTTCTATCTATTTTTTGGCAGCCAAGGGCTTTGGTTACCTACTAGCCAATGCCATCTCTCGAGGGTTGGTGCATGGCATTTCCTTACCAGAGTCGACCACCCAATGGGTTAATGACCGTTTTGCTCATGATTCTTTCCTCACTTTGATTGAGGATGAGAAAAATATAACCAATGCCTTACAGTGTTTAGATACCTTTTGTCTTGCTTTAGGGTCGGCTATTCAATGGCACAAAACCCTGTACTACCTACAATCTTTTCTTCCAAGACAACATTGGTTGCAACAGTATGGGTGGAAATGAGTCCAACATGGTGAAATTTTTTAATTCTTGGGCATTCCCTTTGCTTTCCAAGCATCTCCTGTGGAGTTGTGGAATGTTGTGCTTGCTAGAATTGAGAAGAAATTGGAGTATTAGATTACTAAGCCCCCTTCACTTGCGGGGAAGTTCCAACTATGCTCCAAAGTGCTTGTTGCTACTCATGTATATTATTCCTCTTGTTGGCTCCCTCCAAAGCCTCGTATCTTAAGCTTGAATGTCTTCTCAGGGACTTCCTCTAGGCCTTTGATGCTACGCATCATGGCTTTCATAGAGTGGCCTGGGATTTATGTTGTTTATCCAAGGATTCTGGTGGTCTTGGCTTACTTTCCACTCACAACTAGGGGATTGCCTTCTATGCCAAATGGGTCATACGAGCTCTAACTAACGATGAGGCTTGGAAAATTTTGTTATGTCACTATATTTCTTTAGGCTTCCTGGTTAACTACCTGACCTGGAAAGGGATTGGTTTTCAAACCCCTCTTGTAACTTTTGAATCTATTCGGATACAGGGTACTTTTATTGCTGAGAGCATTTGGAAATCCTAGGAAGTCATTAAGCCTTGGCTTCGTTGGGCTGGTAATGGATTTAGAGATGGGTTCTAAATAAATCAACAAAACCTTTGGTGGTTGCCCTTGTTTGCCACTTAACGGGTGCCTCTAGCCAAGATTCAAGGAGCTAGTGCTTTGCGTTTATTTCATAGGGGTATCAAGACACCCAAAGATTTATTCTCTAGGGTTACAATGAGCCTTCACTCATGGGAGGACTTGCAAGTGCAGTATCGGCTTATCCGGCTGGATCAACAGACAATTGATCTTCTAGTTTTTGCGGTTCCTCCCAATTTTCTACACAACCTTGGAATTCACTCATCTCACCCTTGGTGGAAAGATTGGAAGTGGTACCCTACCACTCTAATGACTAGTTACAAATCCAAGCTGGGATATCGGTGGCTGGTACTCCATCATCCGATGGTTGATACCTTCAATCAGCATTGGCATTTGCATTCTTTGCACAAGACTTGGAGTCTTAGATTTGCCAGTGTTTGGCATGCTGTCACTGAGCCTAAGATTGATCGCTTTGCCTGGTGTCTCCTTTTCTAGGATTTTCCTTTGGGTTCTCGACTTCGACATCTGGGGGTTCTTGACCCCATATGCCCTTTTTGTGGCCAAATTGAAAGCTTTCTGCATATTTTTTGGTTTTGCAGAAGAGCTCAGAATTGTTGGCTCTGGCTCTTTGATTTCTTCAAGCTTTTTCATCTTGAGGCCTTCACTTGGCATATGGTGGTTTTGGGGGATGCTCCTAGACTCCCTTTTAGATATGCCCAGATCTGACATGCTTTCAGAATGGAGATATTATTCACAATTTGGAAAGATTGCAATGTTGTTTTATTCTCTCACAGCTTTCTTGATATGTATGTTGCAATGTACTCTAAAGCATGCATTTGTAATAATGTCATGATGTAGATCCAAGTACAAACTGACAAGGCCACACTAGAAGTGGCTTACCTATAGGAGGTACATGCCCATTGGGGTAATGCCCCTTGTAAAGTTTCCCAAGTATGTCTGCATGTTTTATCCAGTGACCACTCCTCCTTGCAGTTGCCAAAGAGGCCGAAGATATTTTGCTCATTGCTCACAGATCCCCAGGTCGTAGCCTCATTGTCGCTCTCACAATGATGGCTTTGGTGGTCATCAGCACTTGGCTTTTCCTTCTCAAAGGGTAGACTCTAGTTGGTCCCCGGTGGCTCCCCCTACTGCTGTTGTTGTGGGTTGGTCAGCTGCTCACTGTGACGCTAAGTGGGCATTTCCCTGGCTGGATCTTGTTGTTTCTCCTCTCAGGGTCAAGGAAGATAAAGATAAAGACAAAGAAGCTGTTGTTGCGGATGGTTGGGTTGCGGATGGTTGGGCTCCCCCTGAGCCAACCACAAACCCCAAGGACTTTTGGGGCTCTAATGACAAAGACCCTCCTTCGGTTGGCACTGCTTTTCTAGCCTAAAGTTTTTATTTTTGTTTATATATTTTTTTTGATGAATAGTTGATCTCTGGCCTTGGGCCGTTTGAACTCGCGGGGTGATCTTGTATCCCCCAGCCCCTTTTTGTGAATATGTATCTTTAAAGTTTTTATTTAATGGAAAAGGTCTATCCATAAATAAATAAAATGCTTCCTTTTAAAAAAAATATGTACAAGGGAAAAGGGTAAGGAAAAGAAGGAAATTCTTGATTTGAGAAAGGTAATTATCATTATCATTAATATTCTCATAATTGTTAAGGTTTAAGTAATTTTAGTGGGATACAACTCGCTATATAAATATATATATAATAAGCAAATGTTATTGATAACTGATAAGAATTATAGAAACATGTCTCTTAGGATAGGGTCTTATGGAGGGGGGCTTCCTTCAAAATAGAGTAGGTGGCCACAGAGGTCTTTTAAGAATATTTAATGGCGACTGGTTTGTTTCATCTTTAAAAATTTAGGTCCTAAATTTAAGTAAGGTATGAGTTTTAGAGTGAAAATAACATGAGATTTTAAATTTATTAATTAGCTTTGATGGAAAAATAAAAGAATTGTTGACATATGGCAACAAATTCCCTAAGCTTGTGGGGTTATTTCCAGCCCTACCCCATTTCCACTTGCTCAAATTGAGTAGGCTAAAAAATCAAAGCTCTTATTTTGTAGGAAAAGATTATGAATAAACCTATAGCACCCACCCCCCCCCCCCCCCCAATTTTTTTTTTATCATGGGGTCACCTGCTCCACAAAAATAGAGCCCAAGCCCCCTCCATGAGACCCCTGCCTTGATATCATATACATATGACTTGAAACACACTGAAAATTCATAGGTGCTATTGCAAGTTACAACGAAGACAAAATGATCCTACTTTAACATGGTGTCAGAGTAGGTTCCCTACCTGTCTATGAGGTTTTAAAATAATGAAAAGTATAAATCATATAAAAGTCTTAAAGTTAAAGAGTGGAGTTGGGCATTCAAGTAGCAGTGAAGAATGGAAATGCTAAATCTCACATGAATTATGTCTCAGATAAAATCTTGACCATCTCTCTAAATTATCATAAGTTTCAAATCAATTCTTATGTTTTTATAAATATAGGAAAATTTTAAGCAAGAACCCCTCAAGTCTCTATATTTAGGAGCACATATATCAAGTCATATGGGCACTCTGAAATCAAGCATACATACTACCTTCAATGGTTGTTGTATCTCTAACATTCAATTATACTGGATTTTCCATTATTAAATTATTGAAAACATATCCCTAATTGCATTCGATAGACACATACCTTGAAGGTTGAACAAAATTCATACTCTACAAACTCTTTAAGTCTCATGATAATTTATCTATTATGATTTTGGACCAGTATCAATCCCCATAGGAGAGTATACGATGGCAACAATATGGGAAATGTTTTTGTCTTGTGTCTCTGAAATTATTAGGTGGTAAAGTCACAAGTGACAATACTAGATATTTGGAGATTTCTACCAATAAAATGATTCCATTGATATATTGAGAAGATGGAGTATCATCGATCAGGTTGCACAAGTAAGAATGTATATTATCATAAGAGCATAAAACATCAGTGACATTGAATTCTATGGATATTAAGCAGTGGATACCAGATATACCAAACCATACACAAATAATGTGTTAGTCATTCAACCAGGAAACACCTTAGATATGCTCGTAACAATTGACCAACAACTAGGGCACTGCTACATCAAGGCCAATGTATATGACGACATTAAAAACAACATTGAAACAACTATATTGGAATACAAAGACAACACTAATGCATTTTCCCATCTCTTGCCTAGCTTTCTTGCGATGAATGATATTGCCCTCACATTTCAACTTCATGTTGTGATGTGGAGCCTAATCAGACTCAAAGGTTAATTTTTCCACACTTTATTTGGAGTAGTTTCTCCACATATTTGACTATTGAGATTTAGGGGTAATGCCCCTTGCGAGGTCTTGGGGTAGAGCCCCGGGTGCATCACCTACTATTTTTCTATTGGATGACTTATTTTGGCCCTAATTTTGTAAGCAACAAAATTTTGTATAAAATGGCTTAGGATTAGAGATTTTAGAATGTATGATGAGATTGTAGCTTCTTCCGATAGTATTGAGTTGTAAGGGATTACAAATTGTAATCAAGTTGTAATCACTAGAAATAAGAATATTGAATTCATTGTTGGTGGACATAGCCCAGGGATTGGGTGAACCACGTTAAATCTTTGTATCTTGTGTTCTCTTCCAAGTGTGATTTACTATTTTATAATATTGGTTATATTTGCATGTAATTGTTATTTCTGTCTCATTAATTCTAACACTTCAGTACAACCTAGAGAAGCCTACGACCCTCTGTTCCAATAATTATTGATGAGGAAATGTTTATAATAGAGGGATGTAATATCCCCCTCTAGTATCGAGACTTGGCATTAAATCATCCATTCAAAATAATTAAGGGATGAATAAAAGAATAAAAGGATTATTAGATATTTCGATTATCAATAATAATGTATTTGATAAATAGATATAAGTCTTCCATTATAGATTATATAAGTAAAATGACTAAATAATAAAATAATTAAATATTACAAATAAATAAATTAGTATTTGATTACTAAATAAACAAACAATATTTATATTATAAGCTAGTATCATTAATAAAAGTTCTAAACACAAATTAACATTGATAGTCGTACATGCATAAAGTGGGCATGTAGGACTAACGTCAACATTAATGCCACCTAAGGCTAAGGTCACGACCCATTCACTTGGATGTACATAACCCTTCATTGACGGGTGTGATAGATATAAATGGTCATACCCGTGCATATGAAAGGGCAGCAGAAAAAAGATTGATAGATATATACCTTGACTTCATAAACATCACCACATGGACGTGTCACCAAAGGAAATGACCTCTACATAGTGTGACAAACTCCCAACAAAATCAGAGAAAAGTGTACGATCATAACAATCACCATTTACATTAAATACAAAGACTTCCTTATGTCAGTAACAAGGTGGGGTCTACTAAAGACAAGTATGATCCATAAATATATTTTGTTAGATATTTAATGATGTGGAACAAGGAATGAAATAATAATCTCCTGAGAACATCACAAATAGTACACATCAACACAAGAGTACATTAGTTATAATGTTAAGTGCCACCTGCGATGCCATTGGTTGAGAATGGAATCATAGGAACATTTAGGTTCGTCCATGATATCATAGAAACTATGTGGATGTAATGTTCCCACTTTAGCATTTTTCCAGTTGTGTGACCGTTAGCCTTTTTTAAATTTTTATTTTTATTTTTTTGAATTTTATTTATCCCACATTGCTTGTGTAAAGTGGTCGACCCTATGAAGTAGGAATAAAAGGAGAGCTTATAGCTATTGTTAGGAACAATGGAATATGAGAAGAACATGGATGTGTGAGTTACATATTTGTTCTTGGCATTAGAGGACATCTATGCTCTCTTGTGACATTCTAGATGTCATTACCTTGGGGTTTGGCCTTTGGAATTCATTACTATCAACTTCATTAATAGGCATCGTGAACACATTTCCAACTGTAAGCAAATTGGGTGTAATTAGTGAGTTGAAGAGTTTGTTATGTATTTGATTTTATGATGTCGGAGTAATTAGTGAGTTTTCTTTGTATTTAATTTTATTAGTTTGAAAACTAATATTATTTCAGTAGTAGTTCAATCTTTAGTTTGCATACAGTCCTTATTGTTCATGTTATGTGGTTTCAAAATCTATGCAAAAAACATTAAAATATTTATCAGCAATTGGTTCAGTTCTTGGGCATTTCTAGGGTGTCCATTACAGTGGTATCAAAGCTATAAGTCCTCCCATCTTGTGGAGGTCTTATAAGGAATTTAGGATAGCCCGATAGAGGGAAAAGTATTTGACATAATGTCAAAACACTAAAATCAGAAATTAAAAGGGCTAAGCATTTATGTTTGAGCATGTGACAAGGTCTTTATAATTTCCGGAATACCAGAGCAAGATAAAGTAGGAGTTCAAACTTGCAGAGCGAACACTCTAGTTCATCTATGTGGAGGGACATATAATCCAGTCATACAGAAACAAAGGAGGTATTCTTTGAACAAGACAATAGTATGGGTGATCGAGATGATAGGGATACAAGACTAGGCGGAGGCAGGAATACTGGTCCAGATCAGGAGGAGGTAATGTTCAAATGGTTACTGGGTACATTAGAGGAGGGGCAACATATGCAACAGGTGTAAAATAGGTGAATGGATATGATGTTGCGGCTTATGGATAGATAGATGGGCATCGATATTAATCTTGGTGATGTCAATAATGGAAACAATAACAATGGAGGAAACCACAACAACAGGGGCAATAATAATGGAGGCCGGGGCAACAACAATGGTCCTAAGAATAACATTAATGATAATAATGAACATGGCAACAATGGGAATGAGGCTGATAACTTTAGACATGTTGTATGGCCAGCTTGAACAGTGAGCTCAAGACCTTTTCTACCCACCGAGAGATCTAGTTCAACTAGTTAATGAACCATAAATTATTGAGTTACAAGATCAGTTCAGGAGGGACTAGGAGGCTAGTGGACCGGAGTTTCAGGCAGATATTTCCCTCAAAGATTATATGAACTTGAGGATGAGGCACATGCCCAGATTAGGAGGGATAAATCAAAACTTTGAGCTAAGAAGGAAAGTTGGGAAACTTTCTTTACCTTATTATGATGCTTCAAGGAAGATGACCGCACGAACTTGGGTGTAGAAGGTAGATACATACTTGCAACTGAATCATATGCCTGAGGAGGAGGCTATAAAGTATGTAGCTATTCACTTGGATGAACCAGCGCATGAGTGATGGCACCATGGCATGGTAACCTTGGGGCATAATCAGATCATATCTTACGAGGAGTTCACTACGAAGCTCATACAGATATTTGATACTAGGGATCCCGAGTTACAGTTTAAGGAGTTGGCCCAACTCAAGCAGTGGGGATTAAATGAGACATATATCAATGAATTTTAGAGGTTAGCTGTGTTAGTCACAGATATTTCAGAGAGGAGGCTAGTAGTGTTGTTTATGGATGGACTCTCAGATCCCTTGCGAGGTTGGGTCAAGGGGCATGACCCACCTACTTTATAGGAGGCCACTAAAAAGGCTCATGACTTAGCACCTTCTTTTAGGAGCACATTTCTACATAGGGATTCATTTATGAAAAAGGACAAGGAGAAGGAAAAAAAATATTTTCACAAGGATGCTCAGCCAAAAAGGGATAAGTTGGATAATGACACCCTAAATGAGTTAAGAAAGAAGAAGCTATGCTTTTATTGCAGAGAGCCTTGGGATTTATCTCATAAGTGTCTTGTCAAGGCTAAGGTAAATCAAATGGAGCATTTCTTAGTAGAGGAGTCACAACCAGAGAGGGAGTATCAATACTCTGATTTAGATGAGGATAGTAGTGCAGAGGAGAGCACCATTTTTTAGGATGAGAAGTCATTAGCACGATTAATGAGGGCTCAAAAGGAAATCACATTTATGGTCAGGGGTACTATCTAGGGGCAGAAAGTGATCTCACTAATTGACACTGGGGCTACACATAATTTCATAGATGCATAATTGGTAACCAAGAGAGGTTTACAGACTGAGGAGCACATTGGGTTTAGAGTCATGGCATCAGGTTTGGAGGAGGATGAGTTATATGTAGTAGACATGGGAGACCATGATGTCATCCTTGGCATGACATGGATGGCCTTACTAGTCGAGTTCACACTCAACTTAGCAAAATTGGAGATGAGGTTTCAGCATGAGGGGAGAATTGTTGTACTTAGAGGACTTTTAGATGGGAGTTACATGTATAGTAGTCTCCTGAGGAGAATGCAGAGAATTTTTTGGCATAATGACATAGAGTGGACAATAAATGTTTCACTATGCTAGCTTCACAGGAGTCACAGATGAAGAGTCATCCACCAGATATCCAGGAGATACTTGACAAGTACAGTAAGGTATTTGACAAGATTCTGCATGGGGTTCCTCCTGATAGGGGGATAAAGCATGTTATTGAGCTTGAGGAGGGAGCCAAACCAATTATGATTACTCCCTATTATCATCCTAAGAAACACAAGGATGAGATAGAGAAGACAATTAAGGAGTTTTTGGACATAGGGCATATCAGGCCTAGTAAGAGCCCCTTTGTTTCAATAGTAGTGTTGGTAAAAAATAAGGATTGGATGATGTGCACATGCATTGATTATAGGACATTAAATAAGAAGTCCATTAAGAACAAATATCCCATCCCACAGATAGATGAGCTGATTGATGAATTGCATGGTGCATGTTTTTTTATGAAGATTGATTTACAATTAGGGTATCATCAGATCAGGATGAGGGAGGAGAACATTAAGAAGACAACTTTTCAGTGTCACTATGGCCACTTCGAGTTTTTGGTTATGCCATTTGGGCTAACCAATGCCTGTGCTACATTATAGAGTTGCATGAATTAGACATTTAGGGGGCAGCTTAAGATATTTGTCCTAATTTTCTTTGATGACATTTTAGTCTTCAGTAAGACTTGGGAGGAGCATTTACAACATCCTGAGATGGTGTTGTCCATTTTGGAGAAAGAGTCACTATATGCCAAGGAATCTAGTGTGAGTTTGGGTTGACTGAGCTACTATACCTTGGGCATATCATCAGTGCAGATGGAGTTCGAGTAGATCTCGAAAAGATTAGAGCTATTATTGATTGGCCTAATCCTACAAACCCTACAAAGCTTAAGGGGTTATTTGGTTTCTATGGGTTTTATAGGAGATTTGTTAAGGGATTTTCATAGATCGCTACACCTTTCATAGACCTTACCAAGAAAGGGGCCTTCGCATGGACAGGGGCAGCTCAAAGAAGCTTCAATCATTTCAAGAAGGTGATGTCATCATGTCTAGTACTAGCTCTATTAGACTTCATGAAGCCATTTGAGCTTCATTGTGATGCATTAGGATATGGGATTGGGGCAGTCTTGATGGAGGAGAAGCATCCCATTGTTTTTGACAACATGAAGCTTCGTGGAGTGAAGAGTAGTTATTCCATCTATGATCAGGAGATGTTGGCTATTATGCATGCATTGGCCAAGTTTCAACCCTACCTAGTTGGGGGGAAGTTTGTTATCAAGACTGATAAAAAAAACACCAAATACTTCATGAGCCAACATGATTCGAATGATAGACAATAGAAGTGGATTACAAAGTTGCAGCCTTATGACTTTGACATTGAGTTTGTCAAAGGGAAGAAGAATGTGGTGGTAGACGCTTTATCCAGGAGACCTCATATTTGGGCTCTCAACATTTGTGCTCTAGCTGAGATTATAGGAGATTGGAGAAATAAGATTATAGTAGAGTATGTGAGGGACACTTGGGCTTCTAGAGTGATTACAAGCACCATACATGATGATCGTTATGTGGTGATGGATGGATTGATCAAGTTCCAAGGTAGGATATATTTGATTCCTTCATCATAGTTTAGGGAGGTAATACTGAAAGTATTTCAGGATGCACCTATAGTTGGACATCTAGGGGTCTTTAAAACCTATAGGTAGATCCGTGAATGGTTCAAATGGAAAGGGCTCAAGGATGATGTTTAGAAGCATGTTAGGGAGTGTACAGTTTATCAGCAGAATAAGGGAGAGCACACATATCCTACAAATTTCTTACAACCTTTACCCATTCTAGATAGAAAATGGGAAAGTATTTTTGTGGACTTCATCACTGAGCTACTACAAGTACAAGGGAGAGATTGCATCTATGTGATAGTTGACTAGCTAATGAAGTTTGCTCACTTCTTTGCTATTCCATCCACCTATACAACAACACAGGTGGCCGATCTTTTCTTCAGAGAGATATTTAGGTTACATGGGCTACCTAGTTTTATTGTCAATGATTAGGATAGTAAATTTATGAGTACTTTTTGGTAGAAGTTGTTTGGGTTGTGTGGTATAGATCTTACACCTAGCACTAGTTATCATCTGCAAATAGATGTGCAGATAGAGATTGTGAATAAATGGGTGGAAGGATATTTGGGGAACTATGTGATTGCACAACATAGGGCTTGGGTCAAATGGCTATATATGGGAGAGTACTATTATAACACCACCTATCATATGTCCATCAAGATGACTCGTTTCATGGCACTGTATAGGTATGAAGCACCTAGTTTCATGGATATGATTTTGGGAGATAGTAAAGTGCCCAAAGCAAAAAAATTCTTGCAGGATAGTTAGGACATTTTGAGGGTCCTCAAGGAGAATATACAGTAAGCCCAAAATCATCAGAAATTGTATGTTGACTAGTACCAGATAGAGCACAACTTTGAGGTTGGGGATATGGTTTACTCGAGGCTACAACCATACAAACAGTCATCACTCAATAAGAATAGAGCAGAGAAGTTGAAGCCTAGGTTTTATGGTCCCTATAGAGTGATTCACAAGGTGGGGGAGGTTGCCTACGAGATTGAGCTTCCAAAGGGCAGTCGGTTGCATAATGTGTTTCATGTGTGGAGGCTTAAGAAATCCATCGGTTAGAGAGTTGTGCCTTCTGTAGATTTGCCACCATTAGATAAGGAGGGGAAGCTTGTATTGATTCCTGAGGCAATTCTAGATACTAGGGAACGAACTCTATGAAAAATGTGATTAAAGAAGATTTAGTCAAATGGAGACACCTACCAAAGGAAGATGCTACTTGAGAGAGTGAGCAGGTGCTACAACAAATAGGACTGAGATTGCTTGAGGACAAGCAATTTCAAGGAGGGCAGATTGTAATGTTCCCACTTTAGCAGTTGTCCAATTGTGTGATCGTTAGCTTGTAGCTATTGTTAGGCACGGTGGAATATGAGAAGAACATGGATGTGTGAGTTACAGATCTATTATTGGCATTAGATGACGTCTATTCTCTCTTGTGACATTCTAGATGCCATTCCCTTGGGGTTTGGCCTTTGGAATTCATTGCTATCAACTTCATTAATAGACAACTTGGGCAAATTTCCAACTACAGGCAGATTGGGTGTAATTAGTGAGTTGAAGAGTTTGTTATGTATTTGATTTTATGACGCTGGAGTAACTAGTGAGTTTGCTTTCTATTTAATTTGATAAGTTTGAAAACTAATAATATTTCAATAGTAGTTCAATCTTCAGTTTGCATAAATTTCTTCTTGTTCATGTTATGTGGTTTCAAAATATATGCAAAAAAATATTAAAATCTTTCTTAGCAATTGGTTCAGTTCTTGGGCATTTCTAGGGTGCCCATTATAGTGGAAAGTATGCATGTTCCATCAAACCCATTTACAAGTGGGTGTGGTAAGTGAGTTTTGATTTGATATAAATGAAAAGTAATAATAGTTAAGATATCATAATTTATAATGTTATTTAAAGTATTTAGAAGTATTGTGAACTATATAGGAGATTATAATATATATATATAAAAATAATATGTATACTATTGTTATATATTATAAAATCATTAATTATATTTTGAATAAAATATTATTGGTTTTTGTGAACATTTGGATATGATCTTTTAATATAATATATTATTTTAATATAAGAAAATGTGGATGTTATAATGATATCAATTAAATGAACATGATTCCTTATGTAAAGAATATTTTATCCTTTGTGTTAGTCCATAGGACTTACATAGTGGAAATTAAATAATAATGTATTAATCTATGAGGAGAATTATAAGACTTGAAGCATGGGGGTAGCAAGGTATGAACACCTTGAACTGACCACCATGATCAAGAATTCTCTGTGTTGCCAGAATATTTTGATGTTGTCAAACATATGCATATGTTGTTGGCCTTGGATAAAGGATGCTCTTCCAAGAAGAATATTAAGGGGTGTGCGCCTGGGATGACAATGAAGTAGCTATGAGTTATGAAGCCTAATTTGGAGATGTCCTTAAGATTGGGATTAACTTAGAGGGTAGAATAATATAGTTAGTTTTATTGTTATTGTGATTCTAATGTTTATTTTTGCAGGTATTACTTGTCCTTAACTAACCCTATTAGTGGGGACATTACAGTGGTATCATGGGATGATCTTGCCATCCTGTTGGGTAAACATGAACATAAGCATTAAATATAGGCGATAATTTAGCATAGAGAATATGAATTCATGATTAAAGTATTTTATTGTCAAGAAGGGAGAGACAAAGTAAATCCATGTGGGTTAGGTAGATTCCAAGATAGGTAATGACATGGGTTCCAATGCCTTGAGGAAAGAGTCCAAGATGGGTGAGGACATAGTTTTGAATACCTTGAGGAATGAATCCAAGATAGATAAGAATATGATGCCAAAATCCCTGAGGAAAGAATCCAAGATGGGTGAGGACATGGTTTCAAATACCTTGAGGAAAGAGACCAAGATAGGTAAGAACATGATGCCAAAATCCCAAAGGAAAGAATCCAAGATGGGTGCGAACATGTGGTCTCAATACTTTGAGGGAACCTACTCATAGATAGGTATCTAGCACATTGCAACATTGAGATTTTCATCCTCTTAAGGAGGTAATGTATAAAACACAAAAAGAACTTGAGCTCAATATGCTAACCTATTCAATCTTCTTCATTGAATGAATCATCAAGGAAAATATAATGAAACTATAAAGATCAATAATACTATATCTTTTGATAATTAAGATATCAATCAAATTAGGTTTGGAATCATTTGAGAAACTCACCAACCTTGACATAATGAAATCTATCATCATGAAGGAATCATTCTTACAAGGTCAAATCACTCACAAAATGTACATATTACTATTATGTAAATCTTGATTATATTTTAAGATTTAATCTTGGAAACTGAAAAAGTTGTGTAGCAAGATATCAAATGAAAATTGTAATTGCTCGAGGACAAGTAATTTTGGGAGGGTAGGACTATAATATCCCCCTCTAGTATCGAGATTTGGCATTAAATCATCCATTCAAAATAATTAAGAGATAAATAAAAGAATAAAAGGATTATTGGATATTTCCATTATCAATAATAATTTATTTGATAAATAGATATAAGTCTTCCATTATAGATTATATAAGTAAAATGACTAAATAATATATTGATTAAATATTACAAATAAATAAATTAGTATTTGATTACTAAATGAACAATAAATATTTATATTATAAGCTAGTATCATTAATAAAAGTTCTAAACCCAAATTAACATTGAATAGTCATACATGCATAAAGTGGACATGTAGGACTAACATCGGCATTAATGCTGCCTAAGGCTAAGGTCATGACCCATTCACTTGGATGTACATAAACCCTCATTGATAGGGGGGATCGATATAAATGGTCATACTCATGTATATGAAAGGGAAGGGACAAAAAGGTGGATAGATATATACCTTGACTTCATAAACATCACCACATGGATGTGTCACCAAATGAAATGACATCTACATAATGTGACAAAATCCCAATAAAATCAAAGGAAAGTGTACAATCATAACAATCACCATTTACATTAAATACAAAGACTTACTTATGTCAGTAACAAGGTGGGGTCTACTAAAGACAAGTATGATCCATAAATATATTTTTAGATATTAATGATGTGGAACAAGGAATGAAATAATAATCTCTGGATAACATCACAAATAGTACACGTCAACACAAGAGTACATTAGTTATAATGTTAAGCACCACCCTCGATGCCATTGGTCGAGAATGGAATCATAGCAACTTTCACATTTGTCCATGATATCATAACAACTATGTGGAAAGTATGCATGTTCCATTGAACCCATATACAAGTGGGTGAGGTAAGAGAATTTTGATTTGATATAAATAAAAAGTAATAGTAGTTAAGATATCATAATTTATAATGTTATTTAAAGTATCTAGAACTATTGTGAACTATATAGGATATTATAATAGATATATATAACAAATATGTATATATATATATATATATATATATTATAAAATCATTAATTATATTTTGAATAAAATATTATTAGTTTTTGTGAACATTTGGATATGATATTTTAATATAATGTAAGAAAATGTGGATGTTATAATGATATCAATTAAATGAACATGATTCCTTATGTAAGGAATGTTTTATCCTTTGTGTTAGGCCATAGGACTTACATAGTGGAAATCAAATAATAATTTATTAATCTATTAAGAGAATTATAAGGCTTGAAGCATGGGGGTAGCAAGGTATTAACACTTTGAACTGACCACCATGGTCAAGAATTCTTTGTGTTGCCAGAATATTTTGATGTTGTCAAACATATGCATATGTTGTTGGCCTTAGATAGAGGATGCCCGTCCAAGAAGAATCTTAAGGGATGCATTTCTAGGATGATGATGAAGTAGCTATGAGTTATGAAGCCCAATTTAGAGACGTCAATCTATGTATTTAACTCGGCCATCAAATTTTCCACAAATATGAGAGCTTGTATATCTCCTAGACTTGTTGGAGTGTAAGATAAAAAAATGTGATAGTTGCAGCATACCACCAATACGAAGACCTAAATATTAATTTGTTTCATGAAACTAAAATAGAGAGTGCTAGGGTGCAACCAACAGAAGAACTCTACTTGTCATTATGGTGTTGGAGAATAAGAATTTACTTATTTATTTAATCTGAATATAATAGAGAAAAGTAACCATACAAAAAGTATAGAGTTTGGCACTCAAGTGAATTGAGAACTATTGAAGGGCCTAATATGGTTCAAAGAGTCACATAAATACCTAACATGTTGCCAAATATACCATTGGACCTTATCACAAACTAAGAAGTACTTTACAACTTTTGGAGCCTAGCCTAAAGTCAAGAAAGTAGAGTTTTCCTTGTACTATAGAACTAAAGACTTTCATGGTGGAATAGTTATAAAAGAAATTCAATGACAAAGATAATGAGCATGGCTCAAATCCCTGACATATGAGAATGAAGGAAGATTATATGCATGTCTTGTCTATGAGATGTATGGCGTAAAAAGGGTTCATGTTCACAATCTAATTAGTACTATCTTAGATTGTAAAGTGAGAAGCCCAACTTAGATGAAGGGCTTGCATATTCTTTATGAAAATTGAATGCCCCCTTGGTATCTAGAAGTTCTTGATTAATCTTTGAGAAGATATGAGCAATGTCACCAAGGAGGAACCTTGGATTCAAAATTAAAGGGGAGGTCGACACCATATATCTCTTCCATAATTAGAACAATGTGAGAAGGATGTTAATGAATATCTGGAGATAAATATTGTTGGTTATTAGCTCTTGAATACTAATTCTATTTTCATATCATAGTCAATATCTTAATTAGTTTTATGTGTACTATAATAGTTATTTGCCTTTATTTTTATCCTTTCTCTTCAAGAGTGTTCTTACAGGAAAAGAAGAATGATGCATTAGGCATACTAGAAAATATTGTGGAGGACTCAATTGTATGACAATAGGTCCAAAGTGTTTTTGGAACTAAGATTAATTAGTCATTTGATGATCATGTTGGATAAAGTGAGGCTCCTTAAGTGAATATCATTGATGATTGAGACGGTGAGTATCTTTCTATACCAAGAGGGAAATGTTCATTAGAGGCAACCTTGGACAAAGAGAGACAATAGATAGAGGTCATGTTGCAATTGAATTCGAAGAATTTTGGTCATATTGGTTTAGAAGGAGTAGCCTATGTTGAGATGGTTCCTCTATTGACCAGAAAACTATCATAGTTAAAGGACTATGATTCATGGGATGAAGTGCCATGCATGTGGGTTGGAATGCATTATGTGAATATCTATACTATGGCATTGTTAGATAGATGGATACTTGTTGAATAAAGAAGCATGGCACAACTTTTTGCTAAGAGGTTAAAAGGATGATAATAGATTTCAGACGAAGTCTAATGCTTCATTGGAGATAACATTGAACTAAGAGGTCACAAAGGTTGATATTAGACACAGAGGGAGTTTTTACGCTTTGTTAGTAACCTTGACAAGGAGGTTAAAAGGTTAGTATTTCTCTGTGAAGAAGAATTTCCAAGTGCAATCCCTTGTAATACATTCTTGTTTATGAGAGATAAGTTTGAGATGGAAAACCTTATTCTTTGATATATTTCATGGTGGATGTCATGACAACACCGCATGAAAATATCCATTGTAACTTCATGTGAACTTCTGATGCTATGTGTGTATTTACCTACCCCCTATATACATCATGAGGAAGTGATGACTTCCAAATTATTATCACTTGTACTTGTAGAAGTCATTAGAAGGTGATGATATTACAATAACTTAAACCATGATATACATTGTTAGAGTAATAAAGTATTTCCTTATTAATAAAATCATTTTGATTTAATTATTAAATCATTTATTATCTCTAGTTTACTTAACCTAAAATTTGGTCATATAATAATTAATTATTATCATGCAACCTAGGTTTTACCTTTTAGGGTTTTTGATCTCCTTTATAAGGATGATCTCTCTTTGTAATCATATTTATTCAATTTTGATAATAACAATTTCTCTTTTTGCTAATCAAGAATGTCTCATTTATAGATATGGGAATTCAAGCCCATAGTTTTTTCTTCTCTCTTTCTGTAACAGGTGTTTGCATGATGTGATTCTTGGGAGCTGTGGGGTTGAGCTTTCATCAACTTCAACATGGTATCAGACATCTAGATCTTCATGCCCTTATTCTCTTCATGAGAGGGTTGGCTTTACTTTTTAGATCTATTAATTTTTAGAGGTTTTTTGTATTGAATATGGGTGGTCATTTTTTTTGTGCATTTTGAGCCCAAATAGTCTTTACTGTTGGATTTGTATCACCCAAAAACCCCTATTTCCATATAAAACTTGTCCAATTCAGAAACAGTTACAAGTTGAGGCAAAATATTTTTTCACTAGATCTAGGCACACTTATCGAGGCAATGATTTATTTATTTTGATTAAAAGAATTAATCAAAAACAAAAAACAAAAAACTTTTTTGGAAAAAAAGGAGTGTTGGTTTAATTTTTTTGGAAAAAAATTTGGTTTCATTTTTTTACAATCATGTGATGCCTACATCATCAAAGGGCATATGTGTCAGCTAGGTATTAATACATGTCATTCCAGGTGCATTGCATTCACAATTCATGACATCAACAATCCTGGAGCAAAAATTAGACAACCATTTAACCATCATTTCTTTGATTTGTTTTGTTCTAAAAACCTATTGATGATTTTTTGCCATATCTTGATCATATGGAGGTATTTTTTGACAAATATTATATTGTCATAAAGCTCTTTCTAAGTCCATCATGATGGTGGAGGTTATTTGGACTTTTGATACTTTTTGTTTTCTTGTTTATGCAATCAAAGCCAGAGGTTCTATTCTGCACTCTAGGAGACATATCTTGAGCATTCAATCTCTGATTTGGGAATCATTTATATCATTGGAAAGGTATTTCTAAGTTGTTTCAATTATGTGGGTTGTTTTTCTAGATTTTTTTTTGGACACATTATATTTACTTTTTTGTATTTTTGTATTCTAGTGGATATATTGGTTATTTCAGATCTAGGAATTGATTTTGTTGCTTTAGATGATTTGTCATGGTTTGTAGTATTTATTGTATCAACCTTATGTCTCTCCTAGTCTTTTTAGACATCATTTGTATGCATCCTTTTAAACACACTAAGATAAAGTGTCATATTCCTTCTATATTTTCATTTAGGTTATTTTGGCTTGTTTTACCTTCTGATTTTAGGAGTGTCATCTAAAGACACTCATACAAATTATTGTATTCTTGGGATACACCATATCTTGTGTCTTGTACATGCACTACTCTAATTAAAGTGTTATGGGGGGTTGATATTTTTTCTTTGTTTGTCATCTCCCTTGGTCTAGTTTGTTTCCCTTCTGTGAGATTAGCCTCATGACGTGTCTGAGATTGACCACCTCGTTCAAACATATGTATTATTTTGTGCATCTTGATCGTGGTTCCTTGACATGCAGTTCTTTTAACACACGTTTCTAGTTTCATGTCACCTCACCATTGTTTGCATTAGGGGGGTTCTTCTATGGGTTCTTATGTTTCCTTGGTTCGATGGAGTGAGCTATGCATTCAATATTTGTTTCTATATATTAGGTAGATGTCGTCGTTGTGTTCTTATGCATTTCAGAGAGATGGATCATTTAGCATATAAACACTCTTCTTTTTATTCCTACTTTGGTTGCAACCTTCCATGTTTGATTGATCAACTCTTTAGGATTTGGTGTTTCATGCCATCTGTATCTTTGACTTTAGCTGTTTGTCTTTGTGTGCCTCTTTATTCGAGTAGTGTCTTCTAAGAGCACTCATGTATATTGTAGTCTTCTCTACCTGGTCAGGTTCTATTTTAGTGAAGGTTCTTCAAATCAACAATTACTTTTGACAGAAGGTTGCAACTTCTACATGCTTAAGTGGTGTTTTTCATGATCATCTCTTTTGTTCTTATCTTTTGGAACATTCTCTTGTTTGGAGGTTTCTTCAATCATTCACTAGTTATTTTAACATTCTTTCCATGTCTTTTTGAAGTAGAGTTTTTCCCATGTGATATTCTATATTTTTCCTCTTTACAGAGATTTGGTTGTGCTTGGGTACCTCATTAGGCTTTGTTGTTGGGACCCTTTTAGTAGTAATTTCTAGGTTTTTAGCTACTCCCTAGGTTTATCTTTGGGGGAACTAGGGGTGGGGGGGGGGGGGGGGGGGGGGCGTAGAGTAATAAAGTATTTCCTTATTAATTAAATTATTTTAATTTAATTATTAAGTCACTTATTATCTGTAGTTTAGTTAACCTAAAATTTGGGCATATAACAATTAATTATTATCATGTAACCTAGGTTTTATCTTTTTAGGGTTTTTGATCTCCTTTATTAAAATGATCTCTCTTTGTAATCATATTTATTCACTTTTGAAAATAGCAATTTCTCAATTTTGTCACCAAGAATGTCTCATCTATGGATCTAAGAACTCCAGCCTCCATAGCTTTTGTTTCTCTCTTTTGATAATAGGTGTTTGCGACCAGTGATTCTTGGGAGTTGTGGGGTTGAGCTTTCATCAACTTCAACATACATTTTTCTGTGAATGTTGAAATAGATCATGAAAGTCTTTATCTTCTAAATCAACAACTAAGTCTTAGATGTCATTTAATTGGCCGTCTATAAGTTGTTTATATACATATATGATTAGTACTTGATGAATATCTTGCCTTGATATTCTGATGGGCCATTACTTCATTGAGTACTTGATGACTATCATTTAATTGATATTCTGGTAGGCCATTACTTAGAGTACTTGGTGAATATCATTTGATTGATGTTCTAATAGGCCAATACTCATTTTACCTAATATGACATCAAAAAAGTATTTAGTGAATGTCATGTGTTGATATTTTGATAGACCAATACCCATATGATATTATTTAATGGAAATATTCTTATTAAAGATTTCTTTGATGTATTATTTGTAAATATTACGAATGGTGTAATATATACCCATATGTTTATCCTTTTTAACTAAGAGGGAGTGTTAACATTAGTGTAGTTTCAATCGGATAAAACTCATTGAAGATATATATGTATGTATGTATGTATGTTATATACTTTGTGTATATATGATATATATACTTCACTCATATAATATCTATGTGTGTGTGTGTGTGTTTTATTTACTTTGTGTATACATGAGATATATACTTCACTCATATAATATATATTAGATATTATGTATATGTGTGTATAATATACATGCTTAGTCATGATAATAAGAAAATGTTATTCATAACTAATAAGAATTAAAAGACATGTCTCTACGGAGACATTCCTCTTAATATCATCTACATATGCATTGAGAATGTAACTTGAAAGAGAAAAAAATATATATAAGTGTTATCAAATTTATAAATAAGACAAAATGATCCTAGTTTAACAACAACAACAACAACAATAATAAAATGAATTCTTTGTTAATGGGTCTTTGGTCTATGGTGAAGTTGAATGATTTAGAATGAGTTTATGAGGGATCAATTTTTGCTAAGTGAATGACTTCAACACCATAACGGATGAGACAAGGATTGTGCCCTAAGCTAATTTTGACACCTTCATATTAAAAATTGAGATATTGTACAAATCGCAACATATTATAAAATAGAGAAATAAGGAACTTACAACTTAATTTTATTGAATAATAGATGCATATTTGGACAATAGATTGACCCATCAATATTCCTAAATGACTGCTAAATAGATTGACAACAAACTACTTCACAATTGACAACACACACATGAAAATGGACACTTAGATAACTCTCGAGAGCTGATTGGATATAAGAGACACATCTATAAAGAGTTATTGTTTCAAATTAAAACTCTATGACACATACAATTGAATTAAACTTATGTTGTCAGCAAGTCAAACATAGGTTGCCACATATGCAATTGTTGAGGTTATGGGTGTTGCACACATTGCATAATATTGTTTATATTATATTATTATTTTTTTATTATGTAATGTTGTATCTAGTAGCACCTAGATGGATGTGCAACATGTAAAGATTTCCATGGGATATAATTAATGAGTTTTATTGTAACATTGAGATAATATTTCAAGTAATAATTTAATATAAGGGAAAAAGAAATTAAATGTCCAATATTAAATGTGGGGTCAATGGGTTAGGTAGCACATGGTGGTTTTGTGGGACTTGCTACTATATAAGAAGCCACAAGAATAGTTTTTGTATGACAAGATAAAAAGCAAAAAGATAAGAGTTGAGCAAGTCAACACTTGACAGGTTAGCCAAGAGAGCATTTGTGAAGGTTGGAAGCATGACATGGGATGTGTAGATTCATGCTTATTCACATGGATTTCTTGGTTGTGGCTATGACTTTGAAGGCTTCTATGGTTGTATCACAATAGTGTTTTTGTTGAATAATACATGGTGATGGATGTTTTTAGAGACTGGGTTAGGGTTTCCCAAGGTATATCTTGTGTCACAATTTTTGTGGGTATGTTGTTTATTCTCTTTCATGTGAATTTCAATTGCATATGTTGTGTTTCATATCTATTATGGGTTATGTGGAAACAATTATATTATTTTTTGCAAGTTTCCTTACAAGTGGTATCAGAGCTATGGTTTTGTTGTTGTAAGCCTAGATTGAATCCATGGGAATGCATGAGAGGATAAAAGAGAGGGCAAGATATATGAGATGCTTATTGTAGATCTGAGAATTTTGGGCTTGTTGTTATGATGAGATGTTGGTAGATTTTGGGCATGTGAAATTGTTGGACAAAAAGATTTTTTGGATGTTTCATGTAAATGAGGCTTTTAGGGGGAGCTTTCATAAATGACCTCTTAGGCAAAAATAAACCTCACCATTGAATCTGGGTCAATGTTTCCATAAATTTTGATATATAATATACCCTAGTTTGGCCATGTTGATAGAAAAATACAAAGGTTTTTAGTTTCAACCCATGATGGCCGTCAAATTTAATGCCATCAAAATTTTCATCACAAAAAAGAGAGTTAAAATTCAAAGTGAAAATAGTAAAGAGACTATCTTAGTAAAATAACCATAACTTTATCTAGGGATATTAGATTTTAGACTTCTTATAGTCATTGGAAAGCTAATTCAAAGCACTACAACATGATGTAGGTTTGAAATATGATTTGACATTTGATCAAATATTAAGAGTTTGAAAGTTAGATGTTGTTTATTTTGAGCACATATTCGGGCATAACTTGGGCATACAAAATCAAATTTAGGACTTTGAGTAGTCAATCAGATTTATAGTGATTTTTCCCAACCATGAAGGAAAACTAAAACCTTTAACTTTCAAATCAGGGATAGTGGAAACCATTGACATTGATCTTGATTCTATTTCTATCGTGACTAGGAATGCTTCATTTTGCATGGTTGTACCAAGAGGTTTCTAATG
This sequence comes from Cupressus sempervirens, assembly GCA_028749045.1. Classification (NCBI taxonomy): domain Eukaryota; kingdom Viridiplantae; phylum Streptophyta; class Pinopsida; order Cupressales; family Cupressaceae; genus Cupressus; species Cupressus sempervirens. Next base: position 432,463,081 of record CM053786.1, on the reverse strand, counting down.
AGAAGATTCTATCACGAATGCTTCAAAATAAGTCATCAAAGTATTGAGTTGGTAAACTTGACCTTCAGTGAGTGTTGGGAAATCTTCAAACACATTTCTTGAATTCTCGCACTGCTCAGCTATGAGAATAGTAGTTGTTGAAGAGATAGGAAATGCTAATGTGTTTACTTCCAAGGTAGGGATGGTCAGTTTGAAAATAGTAGAGAATGAATCCACATCATTATCTATGTTACCTAGAAAATATGTTTCATCAATGGATGGATCTTGATGATTTATAGGTCATAGATGGGAAATGATCATAACCTCTCCTTCTTCCTCTTCATCCTCCTCTTTAGGTTCTTCTCTAGATTCCTCCTCAAGTTCTTGAGCTTCCACAAATTCTTGTGAGGGTTCTATAGGTGATTTAGATTCCTTTATGCCCTTTAACTTAAGCTTGATGAATTTATCTATAATTGAGAAGATGCACTATCTTTTCTTGAAATTTCTAGTTGGGATTTCCTTCTAGGTGGTCCAAAACTACCATGGTCTACCTCGAGCTTAGGATTCACCCTCTTTAGGCCTTTGATCTTTGACCATTTGTTCATGTTTTTTAACATAGATTGAAACCTATCAAAGATAGATATGTCTTCTTTCTATTTCCAATATATGGGAAAAGGGCAATTCTTGTCAAAACCAACATGATGATATTTTGGATCAAGAATATCGCCATCATCATCAATAATCCATCCTCATGATGTCCATATCCATGCACAAATCAATCCATATGTCTTCTATACAATGAACATGGGTGAATTCTATTTTGATCATTGAGTCCATTCCTCAATAATCAAACTCATACTTAGATTTTAACTTCTTCAAAGTGATAAGCTAAAGTTTTGCCTCCATATATTTTTCCTTTTAGACCAAATTGATCATATACTGACCAATCACTAAGGGCTTGGTTGTTGTGATACCAAATCCTAGCCTATGTTGAGTATTCTAATATGAATGCACTTCCATGAGATGTGTGGGAACCTTTATGAGTATGGTTCTATCAGTAGCATACTTTGGTAAGGTATAGGGATCTCCTTTGAAATACCCAACTCTCAAATAACTAAAAGTTAGAAATTATAGGAAGATGCGACCACATTGGTTTACCTTTTTTGAAGCTTCATCAAACACTCTTCTGATTACCAATTTCTTATTAAATAAACACCAAAAATGTCCCAATAGGAACTTCCCAAATATGTGGCAAGGTGATTTGATCATAACATTCCCAAATAGGAACTTGAGGTTGATATCCTTTGGTTGAAATCAGTAAGAAAGATCCCATGGATGCTGCTATGTAGACTAAGTAGTAGTTTATGTAAAATGGTGCTCAAGGTCCCACATTGAGCAACTATTCACAAAGTGTGGTACTAATAAGCTCTCACCAGAAGATAGGTTCTTCATTATCAAAGATTTTGAAAATGAATTTGTACATCCATGGCTCAAAGTCACTAGAATCTTTGAGACCACATACCCTGCTAGGGAGAGTTATCAAGTCCTTACATTCTTTCTTGAAGTTATATCTTTGAATGGTTTTGAGCCATCTTGAATTTTTTTTTCTTCTAACCTCCACCAATATGCATTTATATATCTTTGACAACTTGACAGATCCACACACTCTGCACTATGAGGAACTTTAAAGATCTATTCAATAACCTCTAGGTAAGGGCTAATGATGACCTTACCATCTACATCCTTGATTATTTTGGTCTTTGAAATGAAATACCATGCACATCCTAAGATGAATTATGTTTCCAAGGCATCCACAGGGAAAGTAGATACCAAATGAATGTTACTTTTCTTAATGCATTTAATATCTTGGTTTGAAGGAGCTTCGACTCTTTGTAAGAAATCTTCCATATCAACATGCCCAACTTCTTTTTCAAAAACATAATCTCGAGGATACAATACATGAGATGGAGATGCATGAGCTAACTCTTTATCATAGTGATACTTTGTTAGTATACAAATTGTCCTTCAAAGAAATAATGAAATAAATTGACTCTTAAATGCCCAGAGAGAAGAATAAACAAAACAAACAATTGGATGAACTATCATAGGCTAATAACCCTCCTCTGAATCGAGAGGTATAGCTCCCTCGTTGAAACATTTACAATGAATTGAATAATAGGATATATCTTTAACCTAAAGATACCAAGGGGTTCTGACATTTATTCATAAACATGAATGAATGTGATTGCTGGATTTAGATTAAAATAAAGAGAGAAAGATAAACAAACATCCACATGATCATTCATCCAATCCTTCTTTACATTGTAGAGGAAATTTAAAAAAAGCATTATTTATTCTACAAATTACAAGTAACCACGTGACTACATTGAAAACATGAAATATGTGGCCGCATGATCAACATCAATCCAAGAAAGATATATTCAGACACAAAATCAAATCAACATAACCTTCTCTTCATTTCATACACAAAAAAAAAGAAACCACACAATTTCCCTATCCCTGTGATTACAATCAAAATTTACAGAAATAAGTAACCTTCTCCTATCTCCCTATTACAAAGAAAATGTGACCCTTTCCTAGCAACTACACAACACACAGAAAAAGAAGAACCCTTGCAACTTGATGTTTTATTGCATATTTATCATCTTAGATTATGGGTGACTTCTTAGTTATCATAACCGATTCTTGGAAGACCTTTCATTTGTCTTCCCTACTTTCAAATTTCACTCTTTTTTCTTCTTTATAAAGTACATTAGTCAAAATATGCAATTTGGTGATGAGATGTTGTCATGATTTCATAATTTTTATTTCCAGTTTTGATAGTTCATTGCCAATGCTCATAACTTTTAATGGTACAAGAGCACCTAGGTAGGCTAGTTTGTACCTAGTGCTTCTTTCTTGTCATTTTGGCTTGTAGTGATTCTAGCCACATCACTAGTGCTTTAATAAGACCTATTAGGTCCTTAAGTAAGGTTAAATTAGTTGTTAAGTGGGTTTTTGCTCCTAAGTTGTTGTTATGCCTAAAAGTTGCTCAACATGGGTTAGGTTGACCAAAGTGGTAGAAAGGTTGACTAAGGGTCAAAGACCATATTTTAATGCTTAAATAAACCTAATAGGACCCCTTACCAAGTTTGGTGAACTCATTTATTAAGAATTTAAAGTTATAGCAAAAATTGCTCAAAATTGCAATCTTGCAACTTTTGCAACTTTTTCTTGCAAAATTGAAAATCAGTACAAGAGTTAGTTAGGTGTTTGATAATGACCAAAATAGGTTGGAAACACCTATATAGGTCCATTCTTGATCAGTTTCAAGGGTTGGAAGTGTTTTGGTCATACAATGTATGGTATGGGCATTGAAATGCATAACATCCACTATATAAATGGAAGTTTTTGGTGTTGTTTTGGATTGAGAACTTGGATCCTTTTATTGGAGTAGTTATGTTATTATTTCTTCTTTTTTTCTAAGCCTTTAATCAAGTTTTTTTGTTTTTTTTTTGTGTATAAGTTCTGTACATAAATTTCTTGGTTTAGACTAGTTTCTTGTAAAAAAATTGCAACATTTTGGTTTCTTGGAGTTTTCTTCCTATTCCCACCATAGAAATGGCTTGAAAATGTGGAAAATGAGAGGTTACTCACTATACATTATTGTTTCAAAATCAAGGCTCAAGAAAATGAAGGCAACCATTTTTATGGTGATGCCCTAGGTAAGAAAAGTGTCTTGGCTAGTGGAAATATGGTTGTAACCAGCAACATATCACATGTTGGGTGATTGAAAATGTGAAAAAAAGTATGGGAGGTGGTAGGGAATGTTCCTACAGTACTCTTGATGAAATTGGAGGTGATGGTGTGCTCTAGAAAGAAAGTTATGCAAGATTTTGCAAAACCGGGTTCAAAACCCCCTTCTAGCTTTGGTTTTTAGTCTTTTTGTGTTTTGGGTGTTTGGTATATGGTGGAGGCCTAAAAGTTATGGAATCATCTCTATTTTTTAAAAGAGTATTCATATCCCTAATTTTTTTTAGGCTTTTTGTGTGATTATTGTGAGCAACACTCAATTTCAAGTTTGAAAACCCTCTTTTCTTGGTTTGTAGCAACAACATTTTGAAGTTTGGATGCATTTGGTTCCAAGATCTGTTATGACAGATTGGAATAAGTTGTAACATGTCATTTGAATCAAGTTTAGACTATTTGAAAACTTTTTTTCCTTGTGTGGAAGTCTTTCATATGAAAAGTTCTTGTTTTGGCATTCTTGCAAAGCATCTATAGCAACAAAATTCAAGATTGCTCATAAAGTTGGATTAAACTTTGTACAAAGTTCATTTGATAATTCTATCATGTTTTAATGGTTCTAATGATGCCATTGGAATCTTCAAAACCCCCATGCCATGCCTAAGATTCATTGGTGCCTAGTGAATCAGGAAGCTAGTGAGCAAGTCCACATAATGAATTATGCAAGTTAGCATCAATAATTGGGTTTCCTTTGTTTTCTATTGCTGTGACAAGGTGAAATAAGAGGATCTTGGATTATTCCAAGGTTTGGTGAGACAAGAATCACAATCAAAGTTTTAGAATTAACCTTTGGAATCCTAGGAAAGGACTAATAAATTAAGCAAGCCTTGTATTACATCATTTAATCTGTATGTTATCTGGAAAAATAGTTTTGAAAGGATTTTAAAAACTAGTAATTATGAAACATATCCAAAAATCAGCTCAATCCAATGGTTAGATTGAAACCTATGCCCCTCAAACCATTACACATATTTTTGACAAAAAAATATTACTGTCATGGATAAGTTTAACAATGCTATACTTAGACATGTGTATCTTTTGATCCTTTGAGAATCTGAAAAAAATCTTTGGAAAGGATTTAGATGATTATATTTATTCAAACATATCCAAAAATTGGATTGATCCAATAGTGCAATTGGGAGATATGGCCCTTGCATCAAGACAAATATTTCTATCAGCATTTTATAACTATCATAGATAATTTTGATAGTGCTGGACTAAAACACGCGTAAAGTTTTATCTATTTAGAATATGAATAAACTCTTTCCTGAGGATTTCAAAACTAGGTTTTCTCAATCATATTTGATCAACTCAATTGAACAGTTGGATTAAAAGTTATGATGCCCACACTGAGACCCTTTGTTTCCTATCAAAAAAGTTGTAGTTACAGGTTGTTGCTATTAAAAACTAGATATTTTGAACTTGTGAACTTGAACTTGTTTGTTCAAAGCTCAAGTTCAACATGACAACTGGCCAACCTAAACTTTCAAACCAATATGATTCTGAACTGTCTGAACACGTGAATTGGCTAAACCTTTTGATCTAGTTTACCCTTGAACCACTAGACTATTTATGACCTCATATCTAAATTTGCACCAACACCTTGAACTTTGAACTTGAACTTGAACTTGGTTCAAGGTTCCAGTTCAAAATGAACTTACCAACCTGAAATTTGTTGATTCTAAATTATTTAAACACTTGAACTGGTTGAACCATTTGAACTAGTTTCTCCTCAAAAATCAAACCACTGGGCTACATGCAACTCTAAACTACCACATTTTGAAACCATGAACTTGAACTTGGTTGGTCAAGGTTCAAGTTCAATATGAACTTCAAGCTATCTATTTGTGTTGATAGGCTCATACTAAAACATCAATATCTTTTACATTTGATCAAATTTTGTCAATCGCTCTCATGAGAAGTTGGAAAATGTGTCTCTTAACAACATATCCAAAATAGAGAAAAATCCAATGGTTGAATTTGGAGATATTTCCCCTAAACCAAGACTAACATTTTGAGATTCAAACTTTGAACCTTAAACTTCTACAATTGAAGATGAACTTTGAATCTAAACTCTGAACTTGAACCTTAGATCTTGATTTTTGAGCTCTAAACCATGCTTTTAAAACTTTCAGACTTCAAACTTTGAAGTTTGAATTGAACTCTCAAACTGAAGAAACTGCCTTTCAAAATTGAAACTTGAACCTCGCAGTTCAAAGTTCAAATTCAACACACTCTTGGAACACTGCCTCTTTTACAAACCAAGCCTTACAAAAGCACCATTAGAAATAAGAATTCATGAGAAAACAAATAATCCAAGACTCTCCTATAGGATTGATTGTCACAAGTTTAAAACTTGTGTGCTAAAAACATGGCAACATACTTCATCTTTCCTTTGGTCCTTGTGGATGAATGCATATCTTGTGCTGCAACATCAAAATTCTAAAATGTGAACACATCATCAGAGGATATTGATTCCATAAAGATGGTGAATTTTGACTATAAAAAATGGATCCATGAAGGCCAATATGTTCAGAGTATTGATTAGATACTTAAAGATCTTATGCAATAGTTTTGAATGGAAATGATTAAGCATATGAAAAGGGCTAAAATGAGAATCACGAGATGGAATGCATGTGGGTAAAGGATGAGTTCTTATGAAAATTATCTGGGAGGTGTAAGCTAAGCACATGGGAATACATGCAAATGATAAATTTTGGCTTCTTAAGTGTGACCTTTAACTAAAATTAGGGTCTCTGGATGTAATTACAGGTAAAGCAATTTACATATAATAGTTGTTTTTGATTTGATGTGAATATAAAATTAGGTTTGGAGGATGAAAATGTGTGTAAATGGGAATGTAGAATGAGATTACATGTACACACATATAGAGAATGAAATCTAATATGCTTGGCCTGTGATGAAGGGTGTGAAGTGAAATGATGCACTTGCATGAAAAGGTGGAAAATGGAATGCAAGGAAATGATCTCATGTTATTAGGAAAGAACTTGCAATTTCTTCAAAAAGAAGAAAAAATAAACAACAAGAAAATACCAATGAAACTAAACAAAAAACAAAAACATAGCTTTGGTCTTTGACTCAAACATGAAAGGAACAATGTTGCTTTCTTATGTAAATTTGAATTTAGAATTTGGGGAAATTCTAAACATTAAAAAATGGAAGTTTTAATCTCATTTAAAGAAAAATTGCACTTTATATGGCACATCTTGGGATAATTGTACAAGGATGAATGAAAAGATGCAATAAAATAGCATGAAATTGATAACTTCAACTTACTTGGTGATCAAAGAGCCAAATGTGGAGTATTAATAAGTTTGAAGAAATATTCTCCCCCGCATTCAAATCCACAAACAACTATATTGATTTTTTCAACTTTGCAAGTATTGGATATTGATGAGTAATCAGTGGGCATTTTTGCATGGATATGCCAAAAATGTGCTCTCCAACTCCAAGGTGTAAGTCATTTTTTGTAAAATACCAAGTAGAGGGACATTTTTGACCAAAAATGTACCACTATGTGAATCATTTTTTACAATGAATGGAAAAAATGTGTTGATTGATAGATAATACAAGGTTGGAAACTCCAAAATGATTTTAATTTAGAAAAATATTTGATCAAAATGCTCCACATCTAGGCATTATAAACTAAAATGTGGCCTCAAAATATCACAAAATATATTGTTTCTTGCATGGATTTCAATACCTAATGGATCAGAATGCATAAGGAGGCAAAAATGACCCTAGTTGGAGAGATCCCAAGCCATGGAATGGGAAGATATGAAGTTTTCTATAAAAACCGTGTTCTTGTAGGCAAAGAACATGGGTGTTTTTCTCTTACAGATGAAAATCATGCTCTTAACTTGCAATAACATGTGTAGGAAAGGAAAATCACACTTTTGGGAAGATATTACTTTTTTGAAATGCATAGGAATTGGTCTCTTATGCAAATGACACTCTTGGAGCCCATTTGCATGTTTTAAAATACATGCATTTAGAGTGTAGATGCAAATCACATTCTAGAAGGGGCCTTACATGTTTTAAAACTTGTCAAAACCAAGCATATAGAGCAAAATCGCACTCTCCAAGGGTCATTGCATATTCTAAAAACAATGCATTTTCATGTCTTTGAGCCTTAAGGTTCAAATTGTATTCTAGGAGACCCATTGCATGTTTTAAATTGCATGCATTTACATGTTTAATTATTTCAAAATGACTCTCTAGTGCAAAATTGCATTCTCTAGAGGCATTTACTAAACATTTAAATGGGTTGGAAAACATGTATATGCACAACTTAAGTGATTATTTAAGCATATGTCTACTTGATTTTTGAGCAAATATCACTTAATTGGGTCAAAAATGATATTTACACTATAAAATTAATATATTATGTGCTAATATCATTTCAAAAAGTAATATTTAACTTAGATGCTTAAAAATAAATATAAAGTAAGTCAAAAATAAATCAAACTATATAGTTTTGATTAAGTAAAACTATGTTTTGATAGGACCTAAAACCTTTTACAAAGAGAAAATCATATAAGCATTAAAAGTCCAAATGAAACTATGCATCGACACCCAAAATAGTAGTATCTAGAACCAAAGAACCCTCAAAAAAAGGGTAAACAATAGAGAGAGCAAAAAAAACCAAAAAAAGACAACAAAAGAACAACTAGAAAGTATTCAACAGGTCCACAACCTAATTAACCAGAATGGTCATTTTAACTATAGAAGCCCTTAGCTCATCAAGTTCTTTATCTTCCATACCCTCAGGTTTCTTTGAACTCTCCCTAGTATGTTTACTAGGTCCTTGATTATCCCTCAAATCCTTATTGCCATGGTCATTTCTCCCTTGTTCCAGCTTCTCTAAAAGAATCTTAATATTTTTAACAATGGTCTTTAAAATTGAGTAGCTCTGTTCAACAATATTTTTCATTGTGTTCTCAATACCCATGACTCTACTACCTAACTTATCAACCCTATTCTGTAGATCTTTCATCATTTTGTCTATATTTATGACTATCTCCTCTAGGGGTGGAACTCTTTTCATCATATTTGTTACATCTTCAACAATACCAATAAGATAAGTAAAATTATCTAGGTGTTGGCCTAAAGTTCTCCTCCTATTGATTTTACTGAGATGCCCAAACTCCCTCTAGATATCCTGCATTTGATCCTTAATCAAAACAATATCCCTCCTCATCAGACTTGGGTAGTCGAACACACTAGTCACTTTCCCATGATCTTTAGTATGAAAGCTCTATCTCAGATTTTCCTCCCCTAAGTTCAAATTAACATTCTCAGTGTTATCTTCTAGGTTCAAATTGACATCCCCTTTGGGCATCTTCTTCTTACCATTAATGTCCATAGTGCCCATGTAGGAGAGTGGTTCACATCAAATTTCCCCCTGTACCTTTCTTACCTTTTTTCTCCACAATCTCCTCATCAATACTCGAATTAGCATCATAATCCACCTAATCATTTTTCATTTTCCTTATCTTAGAAGATGTCCCATCATGGGCAAATATCTTCCTCTTATTCTCCACTAGCTACAACTCCTCCTGTATAGTTAATAAAGTCATTTAAGTGAAATTTTTAAAAAGGAACTCAACATAGAAATATAACATAAAGTGCTCTATAGTCACTTATGTGATAAAGTAACTTAAAAATGTAACATAAAGTGAATCTATGTTATATTTTTCCAAAGGTGAATATCAACATGAAAATATAACATGATTTTTTAAATAATGCAATTTCCTTTGGAGAGTCCATCTTTTGGGCACTTATTTGCTAATATATTTTGACTACCAAGTTTGGTTAAGCCGTTAGATATATTGAATTGAAGGGAAAACCAAAAATAATGATTTGAGAAAAAACAAAAGACCAAAAGAAAATAAATACACACTCAAAAACAAGAAAAATGGAAATGAAGACTTCAAAAATCAAGCATAGAATCAATAAAAAAAAAACTATAAGGACTTGACAAAAGACTTTAGTAAAAGGAATCATTATATCAATTTGGGTCAATTGGTTCCTCAATGTCAGGCAATTAAATAATGAACTAAATTAGAGAAAAACAAAACTAAGTTTTTTTTTTTTTTTTTTTTTTGTATTGCTACCTAAAATTTGTGGTGACAAAATGCAAGACAACAACTAGTTTTCGCTAACGAATGTTACTCGTTTGTTCTTTGAAATAAAGAGTGACATAGGATCTAGTTCTCTAAGTGCCTTTATCCATTCCATTTGGTAATAGAGTTAGGTGACTCAAGAAAAAAAACCCTATGACTCAAAAGAAGGAAACTATGTACAAGGGGCACTTATTTGATAATCACTGAAATCAATGTTTCAAATGTTGTCCATTGTAAGGAAGTGACATTAGTGTTTCACCATAATATGCAAGCTATAAACTATGTTCATCTGCAAGATGATGAATTGTGAAAGGTCATTGCAAAAGAGAATTGAACTTTTCATGCATTCCCTTTGGTTCTCACCTCTTTTCTCAGAGTAGAAAAAGATCACCAATTTGAAATTCTCTATATTCAGCCTTTTTATGAAAAGGAACTTTGACTTATTTCTAGTGAGCAAAAAGTGTATCAAACACCTCTTTATTTTGCTCCTCCAATTTCCAAAGGAGCATAATTCTCTTATCCAAAGCATCTAAATAAGTTTCATCTTCGATGGCTTGTATCAACTTAAGAGCAAGAAGCTCTAAATTTATTAGAATTTTAGCATTGATCCCATATAACAACTGAAAGGTGACATTCGAATTTCCCACTTTGGAGTGAACAATGCCTTGAGCCAAGTTCTTTGATTTGATTCAATCAACTTCCTCATGATAGTCACTATATTTTTGTTGCTTGATTGTGATTGACCATTACCTTGTGGGTAATAATTTGATTCATGTGATAGAGTTATTCCATGACTAAAAAAAACCTAGTCACATCCTTGGAACAAAAAGCAATTGCATTATCCACAATAATTGTTTTTGGAACACCAAACCATGAAATGATGTATTTTTTTCAACAAATCACAAATTATTTTTAACTTAGAACCCTTCATAGGAATTGCTTCTACCCACTTGGTAAAGTAGTCCATTGCTACTAGGATGTGAGTGTGGCCCTTAATTGAAGATAGATTGATGGTACCAATGAAATTGATTCCCCACTATTGAAAAGGTTCTTCAATCACCACTGACTTCAATGGAAAAGCAACTAGGTTTTTTTTTACCTACTAATTGTTGACATGATTCACATTCCGTTACCCACTGATATGTATCTTAAAAAAGTGTGGGCCAATTGTATTATTCTCTTAGAATTTTATGTGCAGTAACAGAGACTAAGAAATATCTTCCATGGGCTTGATTCTGTAAAGAATCTAGAATCTGCACTTTTTGGCTTTTGTCCACTCATCGAAGAAAAGTTCCATCCATTTCACACTTATAGAAACCATTTTCCCATAAGATGAAGCTAGAATATTTTAACTTGAGGGCCCTTTGTTCTTTGTATATCAAATGAGAGGGACATTCTCCATAAATAAGATAATATCTCATATCAAAATACAAATAGAAAGGTAGGAAGAGAAGAGGAATTCTCATCTTCCACTTGCAGAACTTCATTTTTATCCATGAGATAATAGAGTACTTTGCCACAAACTAGCTTAATTTGTCATACCTCCATATCATATTCTAGAATCATAGCAATCCAGTTTCCTCTTTTTGTGCCAAACTCTTGTTGTGTCAAGATGATCTTGACAATGGCATATGGAACTAGAGCTATGATATGAGAGTTCAATATGTAGAACTTGAAATTCTTCACTACTTTGACAACATCATAATCATGACTTCACATCTAGCTATATTTAAACTCATTGGCTTTCATAGTACAACTCATGAATCAAATAGGTGATTAAATACCTTCATCATTTTTCTACATTAGGATAGTAGGCAAGGTATGCTTAGAAGCATAACTATACATGAGAAAACAAATTGTGTAATTAGGACACACTAGCATAGGTGCATGTGTTATTGCATATTTGATTTCTATGAATTTTTTCCTTCCTTCATGATCCTAGTGGAGAACATATTTTCCTTTCATCATATCAACAATATAATGAGTCTTTTCATTAAAATTTGGTACAAATCTCCTCAAGAAATTCACCTTTTCGAAGAAAGAATGTTATTATCTTATTTGATGATAAAGATAAAATTTTAATTTCCTAAACCATTTGGATCAATTTTAATACCTTCTTTGGAATTGATATGTCCCAATAGCTTTCCTTTCATTAGACAAAAAAATGATTTCTTGATATTTAGTGATACACCATGCTATCTACATCTCTCCAAGACTTATCAAAGATTAAAGATATGATCTTGACGTAACTTGGAGAAAATAGTCAAACTATCCAAGTATAAAATGATTCTTCTGTTGATGATACCATCAAAGGGAAGGTCCATTTCTCATTGAAAAGTTGTCTACTTGTTGATAATTCCAAAAAGCATATGTAGATATGAACATATACCCCATGCGGTAGTAAATATTGTACTGTATTGGTCATCCTCATGAATTTCAATTTGATTGTATCCTAAGAAACCATCTAACATAGATAATATTTATGAACCAATAACAATTTTTAATACTTGATCCATGACTACCAGTGGATAATTATCTTTGAGAGACACATGATTCAGATTGTGTAATACCATAGATATGTGAGTTTCTCCATTCTTCTTTCTAAAATGATCTATGTTAGCTACCCATGATGAAGGATGAATAGGAAAGATAATACCTACTTCCAACATCTTTTGAATTTCAGCTAGAATGGTACCCAAAATATTTGGATTGTATTGTCTCTGCTTCTCGCAAAAGGGAACTGCACCAAACTTAAGAGGAATATCATGTTGGACATCCTCAAGATGAAAAGACTTTAGATCTCCATAAGAATAAGATAGAACATCCTTTTATTCACAAAGAAAACTGATGAACTTTTCCTTTTCTTTGTCACTACACCAGTTACCAATGTTAACCAGTTTTAGATCATCTTTAGTCCCAATGTTGTATTTCTCATATTGTCCTAAGGAACTAGTCCTCATCTTCTGCTACTCTTTGACATACCTATCATGCTTGTCAAATAGCTTCTCCAAGGAAATGAGATCTTTAGTGATCTTATTCATTTCAATTGAATTACTTCTTCAATAGTATCATAATTTTCATCAGACATGATTTCATTTGGCACATTCTTGCCTCCTTCAAAGTACATATCATCAAATCCTTCCTTGGTTTATAAAAAAATGATAATCTAAGTATCACCGTTAAACACTTGCCGATGTTCACAATTATCTAGGATACTTGATCAATAGACCAATTATATTTCATATATGTTATCTTCAAAGTCTTGATAGGGAACTAACAAAGTAGTTGAAACAAAATGTGAATCAACTCTCTAGGGATCACTAGATATTAAAGACATCAAATAACTTGATGAAGTCCCAGGCTAGATCATGGTAATGTCTAAGTCAATCATTTATGGCCTTAACTGACTTTTGACTTGACATACCACCAACTCATCATCTCCTTTAACATGTAAGTTCCTAATTTCTTGGTCTGCGCCATGTTAAATCTCAATATCAAGGCCTCATATTCAGTCATGTTATTAGTATTAGGAAATTTTAACTTATAGGAAAAAGGGAAAAATTCTCCTTCAGGTGAAATCATCATAGTTCCCACTCCAGATCCCATAGAAGCACATATTCCATCGAATTCCATGATCCAAATATTATTAGAATTATTTGACATTTCTTTATAGTCCATGAGAATAATCTTTCATTCAAGAGAATCAATAGAATCTATAACTGAATATTTTCTTCTTTGTTAATAAAATCCATAAGATCATCCTTAGGAACAATTTCTCCTTTAACTGTGAGTGGTAGCTGATTTGGAATGATAGCCACTTTTGTATCTTTAGTAGCATCAACAAATCTTTCAATATTTGAAAGAAGGGAGGAAATTTTAGAGCTAGTCTAGTCCTTTGCAAATTTGAAAACTTCATCTATATGTAGGTAATAACCAGCCATTCCATCTTATTCAAAAAGAAGTTGAGCATGTGGGTCATTAGATTTGACAACCACATACTTTGTTTCTCTCTCATGATGCAACTTTTGCATGATACCTTTAATAGGTATTCTAGCTTTAGTCATATCCATATTGAGTTCACTGCATACATCCTTATAGAAATTATGGCCAAGTAACATACTGTAAGAAGTAGGTACATCTACAACCAAAATGGTCATCTTGATCTTCTTGTTTGGGAAGGATGTAAAGGAAAATTCAGTGTCTTTGATTTTTCCTTTCAGTAGTACTTTCTTATTTTCCATAGGATACCAATTACCAGAGGATTTTGTGAAAGTTAGTCCTAAAGCATCAACAACCTTAGTTGGCATGACATTGTTAGATGCACTAGAATCTATGGTGCAATTTCTTAGCTTAAAACAATTGATCAATAGGGAAAGATAGAAAGGTTCAATCTTACCTCGAACTGAGGATGGAATTGTAACTAGATTATTGGGCATGTTTTCTAATTTAGGGGCAATCAAATGAGGTTGAGGAGGATGTGGTTCTTTGACAAATTTGGTAAGTCGATCCAGCTAATCTAGATACACTTGTAGGTATTCTACCTAACACATTTGGATTTTTTTTTTTTTTTTCAAATTATCATGATCTATAATATCAAAATCTTGGAAAGGACTAGCTAAGGAAGAATTGAAACTTTAAGCTTGGGGTTTAACTTTAGCATTAGGCACATTGGGCTTTAAACTAATAGATGGAGTAGGAAGACCAACACTTGATTTTTATTTGGGTCAATAGGTAGGCTAAGTAGAGTTGTTCTCCTCTTTTCAATGGTAATAGGCATTTGAGGAGCATCCATTTTATTTGTAGCCTCATCTTTTTATCGAGCTAGATTTATTTGTGAACACATGATGATGGCGTAGGCTTCTGTAAAATCACTCTCATGGTATTTATCATCATATTAGGCATACTCAATAGTAGAGTCTCTAGGTTCTTGACTATCTTCATGATAGAGAGAAACATTATCCTCAAGAGGATGGTCTTCTTGATTTTCATTAGTAAGATCATTTTTATAGTAACCAATGGCTGAGTTACTCAGTGGCGCTTTAAGTGCAAGCCTTTTCGAAGGAGGAGGAAGTTTGTTCTAGTCCTTAGCTACATAGTTATTTGAAACTTAGGGATATGGCTATCTTGGAATATCCTTGTATGGAGCAAAAAATGACCCTCGAGATACTTGCTTTTTGAGAGAAAGGAGTTTATTATCCAATTTATAAACCAATGGATCAATTGAACTTGATGAAGAAGATTTCATATAGGAATTATTCTTAAATTGGTTCGATCCTTACAAATCTTTCCCACAAAGATCATATCATCTTCAATCTCTGTCACCAGAGTTTGTGCAAGAGTAAAAGTAGCACGAGAAACCCTTCTCAACAAGAAACTAACTATTGGAAGTTGAGTGTTAATGAAGAAACACTTGAAATTTGTAGTAGTAGGTTGAGAAGCAATAGGAATTTGGTTAGCTAGTTTATTGAATTTAGCAATAAACTCTCGCATCCCATCATTTGCCTCCTACATCTATATGAGTTATGCTAGGAGAGCATGTTCATCTTTTGTAGGCTTGAATCAATCAAGGAACTTGGTTTGCAAAGAGACCTAGTCTGTAATAGAATTGGGTTCAATGTTGTAGAACCAATCAACCAAATTTAGGAAAATTCTTACAGTACCTTGTGGTAATGTATGTATCAATGTTATAGGATTTCATGGACCAAAATTTTCTCCCCATGGTCTAGTAGCAATATAAGTATTAGGAATATGGGTATGAATGGTATACATAGTAGGAATCAATTATGCAACAAAAACAAGGGGTTTGAGGGAAAAATGGCAATCTTCATTGGGTATAGCAATCTTCTTTTTGGAAGGTTGGTAGCTTGTAGTTCAAGAAAGAGAAGGGATTTTAGTACTTAAATGAAAATGAGCTTGTTGAGCCCAAAATGATCCAACAAAAATTGAGAATGCCAACCTTATTTCTCCTTGAATATATGCGCTCAAAGATTTCCAATGTGATAGCCAATAGTGCCAATTAGAACAAGGATCTAAAATTTCAAATAAAAGCAAGAGGCCTTCAAATGAATTTGTGTCCCCAACAGAGTTGCTAAAAAATATAGACTTGCCACAATGTATGAGACAAAGTGTCTCTTACTTAAAGGGAAGGATCTTCCTTCTCACCATTCCTTGGATCAACTCAAGGTAAGCAAGAAGTTGACAGATTTGTAAGTGGTTATCAATATTCTTTCCTCTTAAATTTAATAAAAGAATCGAGTTACCCATAGAGCGAGTAATGGGAAAGATGAAATCTCCAACTACACTTCTATCTAGTAGCTGGAAATGGTGATACCAATAAACCAACACCAACTCAAAGGTTGATTGAAAGTGTACCAGTTTGGCCCTAAGTCTCATTTGTCTTATTTATAAGAAAAATCACTACCATTGGGGTGCAAAGACTTCCAGAAGTAGATGATCTCTATTCTATAAGAAAAACTTCTACTATTGAGGTGGAAAGACTTCCAGAAGTAGGTAAAGTCTAACTATTTTTCATGAATTTGAGATGGAAACACAAGCTATAGTCAAAGCTTCTAGTCTATGTATTACCACAACTGCTATGAGTTAAAGTTTCTAGTTTATGTATTACCACAACTACTCCCACTCAAAACTTTGGCTTTGATTACTTCTTAACTCACCATCCTCTATCATTGACCACACAATAATAACATGAATAAAAATAATAAGCACAAATTATAGTCAAAGCTTCTAATTTTCTCTATCACAATTGCTTCTAGTCATAGCTTCGAATCCAATTGCTTCTTTTATTCACTTTTCTCCCAAATTTGTATTGCATACTCAAAGTTATGCTTGCACATGTTTGGTAGAGGTTTCTTACATACAATAAAAGATAATTTTTACAATGAAGGGGAACTCCTTTATATATGAAAAGGAGTAGAGAAAAAGGAAGAAAAATTGGGATCAACTCAAGAAACTTTGATCTTTTCTAACTAATTGAGAGAAATGATTGGATTACATGTCATAAGGACATGTAAATCAAATTACATGTAATTACAAAATTTCATGCAATACATCCTGTTGGGTGATGCGACGCGCTCCCCTGCCCAGAGGTGGTTAATTATGTGGTGTTCCATGTTCACTAACAGTCATGGCTTTTGGTGCAACGGTGAATGGGCCCTACAAGTGGTATCAGAGCCTGGTTTTGGCCTAGTCATGGGTTCAAATCTCCCCGGTGCCTTCTCGACCCTCATAAGCACCTAGTATGCGCGTCGAGGGGGAGATTGTTGGGTGATGCGACGCACTCCCCTGCCCAGAGGTGGTTAATTATGTGGTGTTCCATGTTCACTAACAATCATGGCTTTTGGTGCAATGGTAAATGGGCCCTACACATCCTCTACAATCTAGAAACATGAAAAAGGAAAAAAAATAGAAAACATAAAAGGTTGAAACAACCCTAGGGATTTTTCTTAAGTTCCTTGAACTTTATGATGACATCACACACTATAAGAAGATGTAAGATTTCCATTATCTTTCATATAGATTCTGTTATGACTAGATCAACATATGATGATTTTACAATTTTGTAATTTGTCACAAGAAAATCTTGTGGGTATTTTTTTAATGATTTGTACAAAGGGAACCTATTCACTATGTGGGAACCAAATTCCACAAAATCTAGATCATAATTAACTCTAACTATATATTCTAAAGTCATCTCCTTTATTGTGACCAAGTCATCATTCTTAGTAAGAACTAGGCATCTCATTTTTTCTAGGTTGCGTATGGTCTCAGTTTCAATTGGCTAACAATCTTCTAAGACTATCTGTAAATTTTTTATAGGATTCCTCAATGTCTCTTCCTTATAACTAATGAGTCTATGGCATCCATAGAACATTTTGCAAGATGCAACAATATCACATACAACTATGTCATCCAAATCAGAACTGGTGATTTCATCCCAATCACATAGAATTTCCTTGAAGGTGTTAGCTTCTTGATTCAAAGATGCAATTAGGTCATGTAAAATCTCTTGAATACATCTGATGTGTTCAATAATTTTGACCGCAACTTTAATGTTCTAAACTCCTTTAATGATAACTTCTTGAAACCTAGTCTTTGTTGCTTCCATTATCCATTTCTTCCAAGGTGTCTAAGATGTAGTGACTACATTTTGTGAAGACTACCATTGAATGACATTATTTAGGAGAGAAACTTCCTACTTGAGTTGATTCTTCTTCTCCCATACCTCATGATTTCTCTTTGATGCATTAACAAGTGTATCTTGAGCATCCTATTGAAAACCTAGCCATGATTTCTTACCAAGTTCAATTTTTATGAACTTGTAATCTGAATGGTTAAGTTATTTAGTCAGTTTCTCCACTAATGGTTCAATAACCTCTACAAACTTAGCCTTTTTAGAATACACTACAATTCTTAAAACAATCTTTTTTTTCAAAGATTGAGACTTAGTTTTCTTGATAGGAAGATTATCTAGGGGTAACACAACATTGATTCTCTTTATATTGATCTTGGTCAATCATGGAGCAAAACTAAAACCTTCGTCTGTTGAATCAGGGGCAACAACAACCATTGATATTGATCCTAGTTGTATTTCCATTGTGACTGAGCATGCTTCTGTTTGTAGAGTTGTACGAAGAGGCTCCTAATAAGAAGATTCTATCAGTAATGCTTCAAAACAAGTCATCAAATTATTGAGTTGGGAACCTTGACCTTCTGTGAGTGTTGATAAATCTTCAAATACATTTCCCAAATTCTCACTACTTAATTGTGAGAATAGGAGGAGCTGTTGAAGAGATAGAAAGTGAAAATGTGTTTATTTCCAAGGCAAGGATGGTAGGTGTGATAGTAGACACCCAAAAGGGATATTTTCTCAATGAATGGACCTTGATGGTTATCAATCATGGAGGGGAAATGATCATAACCTCTCCTTCTTCCTCATCATCATCCTCATCAGGTTCTTCTCCTTATTCATGCTTAGGTTCTTGAGCTTTTACATGTTCTTGTTGTGGTTCTGGAGGTGATTTAGACCCCTTTCTATCCTTCAACTTAAACTTGAGGGATGTAGTTGTAATGGAGGAAGATTCACCATCTTTGCTTGAAATTTTCATTTTGTATTTCCTTCCAAGTGGTCTGAAACTACCACAGTCTACCTTGAGCTAAGGATTCACCCCCTTTAGGACTTTGAGATTTAACCATTTTTTATTATTGTCTAAGATAGAATGAAATCTATCATTCATAGATATACTTTCTTTATGTTGCCAAAGTATGCGAAAAGGGCACTACTTGTCAAAACCAACACGATGGTATTCTAGATGAAGAATATTACCATCATCCTAAATCTGGAGATTGGATGGGATTTTGAGTTAGTTAAGATTAGTGATCTATTGTAATGTGATCCTACAGTAGTCCATTCTCATGATGTCTAACTTTTTGCACAAATCAATCCATATGTCTTCTATATGATGAACATGGGTGAGTGCTCTTTTAATCATTGAGTGCATTCCTTGATAACCAAAATCATACCTAGCTTTGAACTTCTTCAATGTGATAAGTTCTACATCCATAGTTTTTCCTTGTAGATTGAATTGATCATATATTGACCAATCACCAACGGATTGGTTGTAGTGATATAAAATCCTAGCCTTTGTTGAGTATTTTGATACGACTACACTTCCATGAGATATCTAGGCAACTCCATCAATATGATTCTATCGATAACATACCTTGGTAAGGCATATGGCTCTCCTTTGAAATACCCAACTCTCAAATAAGTAAAGTTGGAAATTTTAGGAAGATTCAATCATATTGGTTTACCTTGTCCCAAGCTTCATCAGACACTCTTTTGATTAGTAGTTTCTTGTTAAATAAGCACTTGAAATATCTGAAAAATGCATCTTGTGTTGGAAATTTGATTAAAAAGATCATTGATGAAGAAAATTGATTGAAAGAGGGAGATTATTGTTAAAAGAATGTTTTCAATCGTTGTTTTGTCATTGATGTCAAACCTGCTATTTGTAGGAATGGCAAGTGCTTACAAGATCCAAGTACTATCACTTAGTTGATTGATGAAGAGGATTTGATTAACAAGATGTAACAAGAGTATCTAAGGGAAAGGTTGAGTTATGATGTTGTAATGAAGTACAAGGATTAGTTAAGGCAATGGTAAGATGATGTATTAGTAACATATTCAAAGATACAGAAGTTGGCCAGACTTAGAAACATTGGAGGAATAAGTTGTAACAAGGTTAACTGCAAAGCTTAAACTAAGTTCATTAGTGGGTGTCAAGCAAGCTAGTTGAAGCCAAGCAAATTCTCAATTGGAGCCAAGAAAAGGAAATAGGTGTCGAGCATCAGAAAATATTAGTAGGTGCTGAGTGAACTTCAGGTGCCAAGCATCAGTAAAACGTAGTAGGTACCGAGTAACATAGTATGTGCCGAGTACCAAAATTTCAATAGTGCCAAGCTGTTGCATTATTGGAAATGTCAAAGATTTGTTAAATCTGAGC
This sequence comes from Cupressus sempervirens, assembly GCA_028749045.1. Taxonomy (NCBI): domain Eukaryota; kingdom Viridiplantae; phylum Streptophyta; class Pinopsida; order Cupressales; family Cupressaceae; genus Cupressus; species Cupressus sempervirens. Next base: position 432,442,626 of record CM053786.1, on the reverse strand, counting down.
TGACATAGTTGTTACCTTGAATTTTTTGAACTAGATGAAGGATAAGGATGATGAGCTGGTGGAATAGAATTCTATGTAAACCGTTTTTGGGTGAATTCAAAAGAATTACTCAAGAAGTTTCTAGAGGAAACAAAATATGGGTTAGATACAATGAATTCTACCTAATCCATACGAATTGAAATCAAAGGAAGGAAGAATCGAGTGGGAAAGGAACTCCAAGACTTCTATTTAAGGAGTCACAAACCATGAAGCAAGTGTTGTTGCTTAAGTACCAAATTGCGAAGTGATTAGAAGGGTGTCAAGGAGAAGGCATCTAGGAGAAGGAAGAGCACAGAGGGTTTTCTTCAACAAGTGGTCAGAGAAAGATGATTGCACTGGTACATTGAGCATGTAAACTCAAGGAGACAAAGCCTTAAGGTAGGGCAAGCTGTCAAGAGTTGTAGAGACTAAAGACTAGGCAATGTTATGAGCTGAAAAGTGATCTGAGATTTGTAAGTTAAGTTGTATGTTGTAATCAGGTCAAAGACTTTCTAATACTCTCTAGCAATTGTATTAGATATGAAAATCCTATGGACTTAGGTTGGTTTAATAGCCATGTGTAAATCCTTTAATAGGGTGGCATTCCAAGTGAATGTTCTAAAGTCCTCTAACCAGACCCACTTCTAATAGGGTGGTTAAATCCTCTAACAAGGTCACATTTAACAATGTGTTGTAAGCCTCTAATAGGGTAGGCCTTTCACAGGGCATCACTTCATAAGAGTGATAATTGAGTAGCATGTTATTGGTGGGTTTTTCCAAATTGGGTTTCCATGTAAATCAATGTGTTATGTGTTATGCTTGCATGTTGATTTATAGTAACTTGCTAAATATGAAAGTTAAAGCTTGGATGAATGAATGGTTGAATGTGATCACTAAACTTAGTGAAAAAGTTTGAATAGGATATTTAGACCTTGAATAACTGATTCACCCCCCCCTCTCAGTTATTCTAAAGCATTTCTAACATCTTGGACCCCCTTATATTGATATTTTATATGCACCAAGGTAATCTGATCATAACATCCCCAAAGAGGAACTTGAAGTCAAGGTTCCCACATTGAGAAACTATTCACAAAATGTGGTATTGATAAGCTCTCCCTAGAAGATAGGTTCTTCATTATAAAAGATGTGAAAAATGAATTTGTACATCCATAGCTTGAAGTCACTGGAATCTTTAAGACCACATACCCTACCAAGGAGATTAATTAGGTCCTTACATCCTGGCTTGAAGTTAGATTTGTGAATGGTTTTGGGCCATCTTAAAAAGTTGTTTCTTTTGACCTCCAACCAATATGCATTTATATACCTTTGATAATCTAACTTATTATCATCAATATCTTTAGAGATGTCTCTTTTGACAGATACATACACTCTGCACTTTGAGGAACTTTAAAGATCTATTTAATAAAATTTGGATCAAGGCTAATGACAACCTTGCCATTTGCATCCTTGATTATTTTGGTCGATGGACTAAAATACCATACACATGCTCAAATGAATTTTGGTTCCAAGGTAGCTAGAGGGAAAATAGACTCCAAATGAATGTTGCATTCCTTAATGTGCTTCATTTATTGGTTTGAAGCAGCTTTGACCCTTCGTAAGAAATCAGCCAAATCAACATGCCCAATCTTTGTGTAAGAAACATAATCCAGAGGAGACAAGATGCAAGATGGAGATGCATGGGCTAAGTCTTTGTCATATTGATACTTCATCTTTCCTTTGGTCTTTGTGGATGAGGGCATATATTGTGCTGCAACATGAAAATTCCAAAATGTGAACACATCATCAGACGATACAGATTCCACAAAGATGTTGATTCTTGACTATTGACAATGGATCTATGAAGGGCAATATGCTTAGAGTATTGATTAGATACTCAAAGTTATTATGCAATGATTTTGAATAGAAATTATTAAGCATATGAAAAAGGGTTAAATGAGATTCAAGAGATGGAATGCACGTGGGTAAAGCATGAGTTCTTATATAAACTCTTTGAGAGGTGTAAGCTAAGCACATGGGAATATGTGCAAATGATAACTTTTGGCTTTTAAAGAGTGACCTTTAACCAAAATTGGGTTATTTTGATGTAATGACATGTAAAGTGATTTAAATATAATAGTTTTTTTTTAATGTGATGTGAACATGAAATTAGGTTCAGAGGATGGAAATGTATGTAAATGGGAATGGAGAATGGGATTACACATGGAGAATGAGATTACATGTGAATGCATATGGAGAATGAAATGCAATGTGATTCACATGTGATGATGGATGTCAAGTAAAATGATGTACTTGCACAAAAAGGTAGAAAATGCAATGAAGGGAAATGATCTCATGTTCTAGGGAAAGAGCTTGCAACTTCTTTAAAAAGAAGAGAAAAAATAGCAATCAAGCAACCAATGAAACTAGACACAAAACATAAACATACATTTGTTGTTTGACTCAAACATGACAAGAACAAAGTTTCTCTCTTATGGAAATTCAAATTTATAATTTGGGGAAATTCTAAACACTTAAAAAATGGAGGTTCTCATCTTATTTAAAGAAAAATTGCTTTTTACATGGCACATCTTGGGACAAATGTACATGGATGAATGAAAATATTCAATGAAATAGCAAGGAATAGAAAACTTCAACTTACTTGGTGATTAGAGAGCCAAATGTGGAGGATTAATAAGTTTGAAGAAAGATTCTCCTCCAAATTTGAATCCATACACAACTATATTGACTTTTTAAAGATTGCAAGTGATGGACATTAATGAGTAATCAATGGGCATTTTTATATGGATATGTCGAAAATGTGCTCTCCAATCTCTAAGATGCAAGCCATTTTTGCAAAATACCAAGTAGAGGGACGTTTTGATAAAAAATGTGGTCTCTAGCTATCACTACATGAACCATTTTTAACAATGAATGACAAAAATGTGTTGATTGATAGAAAATACAAGGCTAGAAACTCCAAAATGATTTCAACTTAGACAAAAGCATGATCAAGTTCTTCCAAATTTGGGCATTTTTAATGAAAATGTGCGCTCAAAATATAACAAAATGAATTATTTCTTGCATGGATTTCAATTCCTAATTCATGGGAATGCATAACGGATAAAAATGCAACCCTAGTTAGATAGATTTAAATCCATGGAATGGGAAGATTTGAAGTTTTCTAGTGAAAATGTGTTCTTGGAGGGAAACCACATAGGCATTTTTCTCTTGGAAAAAGAAAATTGTGATCTCAACTTGCAATAGCATGTGTAGGAAAAGAAACCACACCCTTGGGAAGAGATTACATGTTTTAAAATGCACAATAATTTGTCTGTTATTCTTGGAGTGCATTTGCATGTTTTACAATATATGCATTTAGAGTCTAGATGCAAATCCCATTCTAGAAGGAGCATTACATATTATAAAACATGTCAAAACCAAGCATATAGTGCAAAATTTCATTCTAGGAGACCCATTACATGTTATAAGTTACATGCATTTACATATTTAAATATTTAAAAATGACTCTCTAGTGCAAAATTGCATTCTCTATAGGCATTTACATGTCAACATGTAAATGGGTTGGAAGACATGTCTATGCACAACTTATCTGATTAATTAAAGCTCATGTCTAATTTTTTTGGAGGAAATATCACTTAATTGGTTCAAAAATAACATTTACACTATATAATTAATATATTTTGTGTGAATATCATTTCAAAAAGTAATATTTAACTTAGATGTTTTAAATAAAACATAAAGTAACTCTAGAATAAATCAATCTCTATAGTAAATAAAGTCATTTAAGTAAAAAAAAATTAAAATAACTCAATACAAAAATATAACATAAAGTGCTCTATAGTCACTTAAGTGACAAAAAAAACTTTAAAAACATAACATAAAGTGAATTTATGTTATATTTTTCAAAACTAAAATGTCATTATGAAAATATAACATAATTTTTTTAATCAATAAATTGCCTTTGGAGAGTCCACCTTTTGGGCACTTATTTGATTATATATTTTGACTACCAAGTCTGATTAAGCGCTAAGATATACTGAATCGAAGGGAAAACCAAAATCAATGATTTGAGAAAAAGAAAAAGATTAAAAGCAAATAGACACACTCAAAAATGAGAAAAAAGATGATGAAGGCTTCCGAAATTGAGCATAGGCTCAACAAACAAAAAAACTAGAAGGACTTGATGAAAGCCTTTAGTAAAAGGAATCATTATATCAATTGGGGTCAATTGGTTGATCAATGTTAACCAATTAAATAATAAACTAACTTAGAGAAAAATGAAACTAAGTTGAAAAAGTTTCATATTATTGCCTACATTTTGTCACCACAAAATGTAGGACAACACTTATCGAGCAAGACACATATTTCTCATGATATTTTGGAACTAGTGCATACTGACTTATGTGGACCTATGGGTATGGAAAGTTATTATGGTGACAAGTATTTCATCTTGTTTGTTGATAACTCTTCTAGAATGATGACTATAATGTTTATGAAGTTAAAATCAAACACTTTTGATATGTTCAAAGAGTAAAAGGCTAGAGTTGAGAAAGAAACTAGTAAACCATTGAAATTATTAGTGTCTAATAGAGGTGGTGAGTTTATGTGTATTGAATTCACTAACATTTGTGTTGAGCATGGTATTAAGAGACAATTATCTACACCGAGGACACCACAAAAAAATGGTATTGCCAAGAGAAGAAATAGATTAATTTTGGATTGTGCAAGGGCATTGCTAATTGAAAAAGATGTTGCACTAATATTCTAGAGAGAAGTCATTAGCATTACATTTATACTCTCAACCAAGTTAAGTAGAAGAAATGAAAAAATGTAACACCCTATGAACTATGGTATGGTCATACACCTAATGTAGGTTATTTCTAAATCTTTGGAAGTAGGTGTTATATTCATAAGGATGCAAGGAATGGAAAATTTGATTCAAAATGAGATGAAGGTATATTCCTTGACTATTCATCTAAGAGAAAATCTTATAAATGTTTGAACAAAGCTACTAAAAAAAAATTGAAAGTAAAAATGTGAGGATTGATGAGTTTGCGGAGAAGAATAATGTAGAAAGAAAGAACGAACCTAAAGATTGCAACAAGTTTTTGCATGTGTAAGAAGAGGCACTAGACACACTACTCAAGTTATAGTAGAGGGTCAACAAACATAGATAATATCACTTAACTTACAGAATTCTTTACCCGAGTACTATACAATACAACTTGAGCAAGAAGTTGAACCCCTACCAAGTGAGAACAACATTGAGAATCACATATCATAACCTATGTTGGAAAAATATGTGAGAAAGAACCATTCACCTTAACAAATCATTGGAGATAGAAGTGTTGAAGTGATGACAAGAAGTAAGGTAACAGATGGTATATGTTTGATTGTTGATTTTGAACTAAGAGCAGTTAAGGTTGCACTTAAAATTGAGGACCAGATAAATGTTATAAATAAAGAAATTGATCAAATAGAGAAGAAAAATATATGTAACTAATACCAAGACCTACAAACAAAAATGTGATAGGAACAAAATGGATTTTCAGTAACAAGCTGAATGAAATGGAGAAGTGGTGAGAAATAAGGCAAGACTAGTTTGAAAAGGTTATGTACAAGAAAGAATTGATTATGGTGATACTTTTGCACCTGTGGAAAGTTTAGAATGTGTAAGAAGATTTTTTCCCTGTGCAACTACAAGAAGTTCATAGTATATCAAACAGATGTCAAATCTATATTTCTGAATGAAATACTCAAAGTACTCAAAGAAGTCTAAATAGAATAACTAGAGGGATTAATTGAACTTGATAAGAGAAACATAGTTTGCAAATTGAAAAAGGCATTGTATGGACTAATACAAGAACTAAGAGCATGGTATGATAGGTTATATTCTCATTTAATTAAGACATCTGTATTTCTGAATGAAATACTTAAAGAAGAAGTCTAAATAGAATAACTAGAAGGATTCATTGAACCTGATCAGAGGAACATGATTTGCAAATCAAAAAAGGCATTGCATGGATTGATACAAGAACTGAAAGCATGGTATGAAAGGTTATATTCTTGTTTAATTAAGATTGGATTTTCTAGAACAAGCAAGAAAAGTAATATGAATATGAAAGTATGGTCTTGATTTCTGAAATATTTGTGGATGATATTATATTCTGACAAAATGACATGTTATATAAGACATTTATGTTGGAAATAACAATGGGAAAGTAAAATCTAAGAAGGGGGTGTGAATCGGTACTTCAAAACATTCCACACATCCATCTCACAATTTAGCATGTAAATTGAAATAGCTAACAACACATGTTCATCCATAGCATGAAACAAATAACACTTAACACAATAAATTTGTTACCTAGAAACCCTCCAATGAGAAGGTAAAATTGGGGTGGGGATGCCATCCACAAATCTTCACTACTGTAGTTAAAGTGTACCCAATTAAGGTTACAAGAAGTTTGAACATAAACTATGATCTACCTTGTGAAAGGTCTGCCCTGTTGAGTTGCCAGACAATGCTGAGTTGGATAATGTGCCAAATATTTTGTCCAAAATCACTAGACATACAACATGTAAGCAAAGGTGGATGTTAAGTTGGATTAGTGGGCTCGATGTTTTTAAAAGCGAACATAGTAATGATAGGGTCATTCACAATCATCAATCAAGTAAGGATCGACGATCATTGCTTCCTCATATTTTGAAATTGATCAAACTTAACCAAAGAAGGGAAGTGAAAAATTGATACGTTTCTGACTTCTCAAAAAGGTAACAACTTTTAGATTTTTAAAAGGAATCGTCTGATTTGGTATAAGTTGACAGCTAGGTTTCAAATTTTGTGGCGCAATTTAAAATGTGATTATTAGAACATTAACTCTAATTAATGCATTTCATGTGGAACCAATTGCCATAAAATTTATGATTCCTCTCATTATTGAGTACCAAGAAACAAAATTTTCAAAGTGCAGAAATATCTAGAGTCCAAATTACATTTTCTCAAAGCCAAGAGTTATTGTACATGAAATTCTTAGTAGACAAAAAAAGTTTTTCTGGGTGAGTGCTGAAAACCTATGGTTAGTTGAGAATTTGTAGTTGTAATTGAGATAATATAAATAAAATGCCTCCACAAACAGATTTTTTAGGAAAGGTAGATTACCAGTTGAGAGTTATGCATAATTTTTGGAACAATTACCACAATCTAGTAATGAGTCCTCCAAAGGAAAAGAGCTAGTCCCAAAAAACCCTAAGTTATTGGTCAGTAAGGGTTTTTATGATAAGACCCATTAGTTAAGAGATTTTGAAACATCCATTGGGCATTTAGAGCTATTCCAAAAATGGTTTTCTTAGCGAAAACTTGATACTCCTCTAAACAATGTAAAGGAGTTCAAAATTGGTAAGCTAGTTGTCCCAAGTGTTTTGTTTGATGATGATTTATTGGAAATGATAGTGAAGAGATATGAGCCAGTATCAAGGATGGTCAAAAATCATGTTGAGGATAATCTTTTTAGGGTTTCACCAGAGATAATTAAGGAAGTGTTTAGATTAAACCCTAATCATGCAATGCATGAGAAAATTGATTTGGAGGATTTGTAGGCTAGGTATGATGCTTGGACAATGTACCTAAGGAAAGGGCCATTGCAAGAACACTTTGTTAAAATAGTTTAACTTCCTTTGGTGACTGCCAATACCCTAGAGCCATTGTTAAGGTAATATTTTAATCTGAGGGCTCAAAAACTATACTTTTCTCTTTGTAGACTTTTTGGGATGGATGAGCAGGATCACATTAAAGGGTCCATTATTTTCATCATTGCGCATACACTACAATATGGCATGAGCTCACTTTTTGATTTTACCACTTTTTTAGTAGAAGAAATCCATGATGGATTAATAGGTATAAACAAGGCTAAAGTTGTAAAACCATTCTATTGGTACTCAATGTTGATGTACATATGTTTGTACAAGGGTTTTTCCTTGTCCAAAGAGATGAAATTGGAATTAGAAAAGGATGGAGAAAAGTTACATGTTCACTTGTGGAGTGCAAACATGAGTTGGGAAGTCACTAATGCCAGTTTTGTCAAATTTGACAAATATTTTGCTTCCAAGCTAAGGCTTCTACTGACTGGAGATAACCCTAGAATACTCTAGTCCTTGTTGGAATTGATTAGACCTAAGGATCATGTCAAAGGATTGAAAGTGAGTCATAATTGGGGAGACATCATCCCAAATTCAATTTCTATTGTGTTTAGAGTATATGGTTTCCTAGGGAAACCACATGTGTTTCCATATCAAGTACCTTTGAAGGTGGGGATTACAAAATTCTTATGGAAACTTTGATGGTTAGAAGAAAAGGAATTGTTGGGTAGATCTAAAGGTACTTTCCTCCCTCAGATTACTATTGTTCATAATTTTTTTTTTGTCAAGAAAGGTTGAAGGAATTTAGAATTTTTTTAAGATAAATATCAAATGGCCCAATCCCATTCCCATTTTAGTGATCTTAAAGGTTTCCATGATTTATTTAAGGAGAGAACAAGAGCTAAATCACATGAACATATTGTTTATTTTCCTGAAGATATAATTAGAAATCAATTTTCACTACAAGAGCAGGAGGTTAGAAAAGAGAAATGGAAAGTGTACAATAGGGTGTTTCAATTTGTTAATATTTTTGAGCCTAAACATAATCCCCTTGTTGATAAGAAATATTGGGGTGTCAAAATAGACATGCTTATGAACAATTTTTCTCGGTTTATACAAAACCTGAATGAAAAGAAAGCAATTTTGACCCAAACATATCTAGAGTAGGTCATTGAGGTAGAAAAAAAGCTTGCTAGCAGAGTAGTCATAAACCCAAGCTAGTACACATTGTAGAAAAAGGTTGGATATGTTGTGGCAAGGAGTGTACAATCAATGCCTCTATACAAGAGACAACTTTATAAAAGTCCATCTATTGCAAAGAAGCATAAATTGGAATAGGGCATCCAAGATTGAAGAGTATTCTCCTTCACAAGCCCCTATCTGAATAGATGATGAAGACTCCTTAAGGGAGAAATTGAAACATGTGGGAGGTGAGAGGAATATTGTTATAACTTCAAAAAAAATAGAGGAAGGATCACTTGAAGATCCTCCTATGCCATCATTAGCTCTTATTGTAGGATAATTTTAAAGGTAGAGAAATTGACCTTGTGGTGGAGCATGCATCTAAAAAGCTTATAGATGATGAAAGTTTTTTCAAGTCTAGGGCTTTCATTCAATTTTTGTGGAGAAATAACATAAGTAATTTTAAGGCAAGACTCTGAAATTGAAGAGGAGGTCAAGGCTAGCCTTGTAGAATAATTTTAGAAGATAACCCCTGAAGGGGAAGGCAATTATTGAGAGATTCAGGGGTCATGATATTAACATAATGGGACATTGCTAATGCAATGGTTTTTGATGCAGTTACAAAGGAAAAATACACCTAGTTCAAAATTGAGGAAGTTTTGTAGGCCCATAAAGGGTTGAAATACAATGATGATCATAAAGCTTTGGTTATATGGTCTATTTAGAAGAGAGACAAGGCCAAGATTCAAGAGGACTCAGACTCTGAGAATACAAACAGTCTCATGGTTTATAAAGCTAAAGAAGTAGATAGGGACAAAGTGGTCCAAATGATCAAAGAAATGGTTGATTTTGGAGTTTTGGTTGCTGCCAAGGACAAAATAAATTCTTGGAATTAAATGATAGATTTGATAAGGTTTTGGATGCATACGAAAAAAGAGGGAGGAAGGTAAAGGTACAATTGCTCAAATGGAGAAATAGTTTGGGAAAAGAAAGGTAGACATACAATCTGGTCAGCTCAGGATTTCTTATCCTCCTCCTCCAGTACCACCTTTCAATACCATCCCCATTGTATAAATTCCCAATACTCCTCAAGAGCCACATATGTATACAAAAGAGGAGCTTGATGATGAGAAGGCAAACATATGGTCATTGCATGTGGAATTGGGCATTAAACATGAAGATAGAATCAAAGATACAATTTTGTATCTAGTGGATAGAGTAGGTTGGTCCTCATTTTATTTATAATTATCAAAATTAGTAGAGATATGGAATGATTTAATAAACAATGAGGCAACCTAAGGCCAATTTTGGACAAATGGATTAGTAAGGATGATATCATCATGACCCTTTATTGTCATGTGATTGATTTTTCTAATGCACAAGTTGAAAAGACTTTTGACCAAGCTAATAATCTCTTATATTTTGATCATAAGAGAAATTTGTTACAGAGAAGAATAAGAAATTGTTTCTTAAGGTAGCTTGGTAAAAATTTTGATTTTTTTTGCATGTACTTAAAGGTATGGGTTAGATAAGAGAAAATGAGGAATGGGCCAAAGAATTAAATGAATTAATGAACATCAGGTTTAATACAGTTTTAAATGATAAAAAGTACATTTGGTTTGTCAGAACTACAGAGGAAGTGGTACAAGTATAGTCATTTTTTTATTCTTTTAAACAAGATTTCGAAGAAATAAAGAGAATTGTAAGAAGTATCATTAGAAAGGAACAAGAAATATTGAGTTTCAATTGGCTTGATGATACACTTTTTGACAAGTGGGCAACTAATTATGCTCTAGCAACATAGTTATTGCAATGGGTAGTTCAAGGAGAAAATATGGACAAATCTATTGCCACAAACAATTAGTTGATGTACTGGTTCAAACAGAAGGAATAAATGAAGAAAAACCAATTGTAACCATGGACATGATAGTTCAAACTGATGATCTAGCAGAGGGTCAACTAGTTATAATTAATATCCAGATATCAAAACATGACACATCATGTGTAAACTGGGTGGTCCCATAGTTGGAAGAGCAACGAATACAACCAAGCCAATCATCAAATGAAGAAGATCAACGAGAAGTCGCTACAATTGAATTGGTCCCACCACAAGAAGATCAATCATAAAGACATTTTGTTGCAAATATGCAAGCAAGCACCAATTTTTTTTTATTTTTTTATTTTTTTATTTTGTGATAGTGACAGCTTTTGTTCCTTTCTGTAAATCTTTTGTGTTAAGGATAGCTGTCCTTTTCCCTTTATGTGTGTGGCTTGTTGCATCTCACACTATATAAGTGAGTTCCCAAGGCTAGAGAAGGGTCTGAAGTCTGTATATTTTTTAGTGTTTACGCTATTTTGTGTAGTCAGTCTAGATAGTCTCTGTGTCAACATTGTGATGTATTCATTTTTGTAATCTGAGAATACAAATTAATCTTGAATGACAATTTTTCATATCTTGAGTGATCTTTGAGTTTATACCAGAAATGTATGGTTTTCAAGGAAGATTAATACAAAGGAATATTCTACAATATCAGTGTTCTAAATTTTGTCTCATTTTTAATATGCTTGTTATTTTGGAATTGAGTAAGCAAGGTTCATGCAATTTAATGCAATTTGGATAGGTTCTATGTCAATTTATTGTTGCCTTTGACTCAAGGAATTAAGTAATTGCTTCTATAAATTGATAAGGTTTCTAAGCATTTGAGAGGGATATCATAAGAATGGGGTTTAGGGTTAATAGTTGATAAATTTAATTGCAAGGCAATTAAGTAGGTCAAGTATTTACTGGTGTGACTCTGTATAGAAAATGGATAAGACACTAATCATAAGTTGTGATGAAAATTGATGCAATTGTTTAGTTACATAAAGCACATTTAAATCAAATCAATCTTTACTTTTCTATATAAAAAATCAAACAAATGGTCATTGCTTATTTGTAATAGTCTCCCTTTGTATTATAGTTAGTTGTTGTAATCAAGGATTCATTATAAATCTAAGAAGAATTGTGACCATTTTATGATATAGGGGATAGATTTGAAGAAGATAGTGCAAGTGAGTGAGTTCTGAAGAAATCTAGTCATTTCATCCCTAAGGTGCACCCACCTTGGCCCTACAGAGCCTAAAGTGTAGAGTTTCCTTGTGATTCTATTGAAGTTGGTCTAGATTTGAAGAAAATCCTACTAAGTATGGGATCTAACTAGTCCTTAGGCTCATTTTTGTCTTCTGCATCCTAGTATTGGGTCATTTACAACCTGATAGTGTTAAAACACCAACACCTCCCACACTACCATCCTTTATTGACACCTCTTGTGTTGTTTCTACTGTCTCTTTTTCTTCTTTCTTAGGATCTCTCATTTCTTGCTAACCTTTCTCTTTTATTGTAGGAGTGGATGACCCATAGATTATTTTCTATATTTGTGTACACTTGGTCACTACATCCTCAATATTATTGTTCAAGATATGGAAAGCTTTATATTTAGGGGAAACTTTAGACTTGTACTTGTCCATAGCCTTGGTAATCTTCACTTTATCCAATTCTGGCATAACTTGGGCTAGAGTGGATTCCCTAATTTGTCTCTCTATTTGCAAGTTGTATTTCCATTTCTGCTCAACTCAGTCATATAGACTCTTTGGTAGTGAGTTGGAAATATCAATAGGAGTTTATTTGAATGTGGCCATCATCACATATATGGCTTCCTCAATAGTATTTTGATCAACTTTTCCTAATTAAAATCAATGTGTGTAAAACTAGATACATCTCCATTTTATTTTATATTGTCATAAAAATTATCTAAGTTAAAGGACAGATTGTGGCTTACCACCTTGAATTGAATCATATCATCAAATTTTGTTTTCTCCTCATTTGACTTGGCTGCTGGAGTGTATTTTCTCCTCACACGTCTTCTTTATTGGTTGGCTTGGCTCTGCTAAGGCAATAGCCCTATTTCTTTGGTTTCTTAGCAACCTTATCTTGCTTGGTGGTTGCCCTTGTGCTAGACTTGTTCGTAGGTACTATTGGCTTTTGTTGTGAAAGTTTCACAAGCTTCTTCTTGGGTTTCTCCACTTTAGGCTCCTTTGTATTTCTCTTCTTCTTTTTAGCAGACTTAGGTTCTTCCTCAACTTCTTCTTCCTTTGCACCTTCTACATTAACTTCCTCATCTTCTTCTTATCCTTGAGTGAGTTCCAAAGGGGCTTGGACTTGTTCATCCTCTTCATCTTTCTCTTCTTCTCCCACTTTGCCAAATCTCTCTTTCAGCTTCTTAAAAAGTTTGTTCTTCTTCTTTACTCCAAAATTTGTTTTCAAGCTAGTTGTAATCCTAGAATTGGCTTCCTCATAGTTTCCAAATGAGGTGACACTTTTATCAATATCTTTTGCTAGTAGAGTTGTGATAGCTGCAGATGAACCATCTACATTGATCTCATATGGCAAGGGCTTAAGCCATTTGACCTTAGGAATAGCCACCTGCACATATGTATAATTTGCATCAACTAAGAAGTAAACATCATTGTAATGTTTCTCCACTAGTGACATAGGAATCCTTAGTCTATGTTTCATGGATTTCTTAAAATCATCTAAATGACTAGTCATTGCTGACTCAAAGTTATCCCCAAGTTGCTCTATGAATTCTACAATCTAAACTATAATAGACCTACTAGTCTTCCAAGAAACTTATTCAAATGTAGGAAATATATTCTACACATAAAATGATATGCATACTAGTAAAGAACCAAATTTTCAAGATGCACTCTTTGTTTTATTTAAGGCCTCCAAGTTTTTAGATAGTTGTTAAAGTTGTAGCTCGATAAGGTCATAGGTGTCATCTCTCTTCACTATTTTTTGGAATTCTTTAGAATAACCGAGAGGGGATGAACAAGTTATCCAAGGTCCAAATATGCAAATGAAACTTTTCATATCTTAGTGAACCCATATCCATAAAAAATATTCATCATGCATGCATCCATTAGATCATACAATCACTTAAACTTGTAGGTTATTGTCAAATCAACTTTGCACAAATGTAAGCATGAAACATAACACATTAAATAACACATTTGACACAATGATTTTATGTGGAAACCCAATTTGGAAAAAACCACCAGTAACATGCTACTCATTCTCACTCTTTTGAAGTGATGCCTTGTAAAAGGTCAACCTTGTTAAAGGTTACAATAAACACTGTTAAATGTGACTTGGTTAGAGGATTTCAAACACCCTGTTAGGAGTGAGCCTTGTTAGAGGACTTTAGATCATTCACTTGGAATGTCACCCAATTAAAGGATTTACAAATGGCTGTTAGGTCAACCTTAATCCAAAAGATTTACTCTAGACTAGTACAATGATTAGAAAGTAATAGTAAAGCTTGATCTGCTAACAACTTACAACTCACTTTTTATATTAGAGATCTCTATTTCAGTCCTCCATTCTACTTAGCTTTCACACACTTCAACTCTAATAGCTTGTTAACCCTTCAAGAATCCATACCCTTAAGCCTTCTTGATTTTCTTTCCAATAGTAGTCTCTTTTATTTGGTAACTGATAAAGCAATACCTTAGTCTCCTTGTCTTCCTTATGTTTTTGCACATGACAAACTTTTGTTCTGACCAGTCATCTCTATAAATAGAAAATTAAGATATTTTGTCATTCAACCTCTATTGTCCATTTTAGGGCTAGGTAGGATTAGGTAAGATTCAATGAATCTATGGATCTTTTCATTTTATTCTCCTCTAGAAACTTCTCCTTCAATCCTCTTTCAATTTTCTTCAAAACATTTCATCTTGAATTATGTGCACTATCCCATCAAGATTATCTTCCATAGGGTTCACAAAATCCAAGAAATCAAACTTGTCAATTCAGATTCACCGAATTCATGATCTTTCTCATAATGTTGTCACTCAGCATTAACTTGCTTCTGATGCTCAACACATATTGCATTTCTCAGCATCCACTATCAAATCACTTGGTATGAACTAAACTTTACTCAACTTACACTATATCACTTGGCATACACTAAAATTCAACTTTGCTCAGCTCCAACTGATTTTCTCCTCGGCTTGCACTAACTTTTCTTAGCATCTACTATGCAGATTATTAAGCTTGACACACTTAATTCTTCTTACTTGTTCTTCTAGACTTTGTCAGTATATCCATCATTTGCAACCTTAAGTAGATAATCAGTGCACTATAACATCACTATCTTAACTGATCTTTGTACTTCTTTTTACGTACCATAACTCAAGCTTTCCTCTAGGCATTATTATTATCTCATTTGGTCAAAACCTCCTCATCAATCAAATAAATGTTAGTACTCAAATCATCTAAGCAATTGTCTTACCAACAAGTAGTAGGTTCGATATCAATGACAAAATAATGATCGAAACACATTCTCATACTTGTATTTATCTATTTTCAACAATCTCCCTCTTTGGAATTGATGGCAAACCAATACAACCAACAATAATACTAAATAATTCCTTGTTTTAAAATCTCTTCCTCTATCAACAACTTTTATCTTTTGTATAGGTTATAAAATTCTATTTTGAACAACAGACAGTCAACTCATTCTTATGATTCCCTCTTGATCATTTCTTATATCTCCCTCAACACTATCTCCCTCTTACTAGGTAGATATAATAATTTATTACTCTGTAGTAATCAGTAGGTACATTATCTCCCTTTGGGTAGATATTCCATGTTCCTTCTATCTCCCTTAGATTTCTCCTTGTATCTTCTATCTATTTACATATATCTCCACCAATATCTCCTTGTTTGACAACAATGCGAAAGACTTGTCATCTTAATATGCAGATATGAACATTTTCAGTTTCTCCCTTTGTCACCTAGCTTGGGATTGATTTGTAGCTCTAGCTCTTTGATTGCTTTAGGAAACTTCTAAAGTAAGATCCACTATATCGATGTGTAATATATGTCAATCATCTTGTTTGATGCAAGGCACTTCTCATGCCTCTTAAATATCCTTGTATAGAGTATCACCCCTAGTTTATCTTTTAGATACTCATGAGCATCCTTAGGTAATGCTTTTGTGAAGATATCATCTATTTTCTCTTTTCTATTCACATAATCCATCTTCACCTCTTTATCTTGAACTAACTCTCTCAAGTAATGATACTTGATTGCAATGTACTTAGTCTTTATATGCATTACAAGATTTTTTGATATATTTATAGCACTTGTGTTATCACAATAAAGTATCATAGGTTTAGTGATTTCCTCCTTCATATCTTTGAGTAGCTATTTGATCCATACAATGTTTGTACAATTTACTATAGCAGCAACATATTTAGCTTCAGCAGTAGATTGAGATATGTAGTTTTTTTTTCTTGCTAGTCCATGTAACCAACCTTTTTCCTAAGAAAAATTCTCTTCTGCTAGTGCTCTGTCTATCATCAATATTTCTAGCCCAATCAACATTAGTGTAGGTTCTCAATTCAATTTTTTCATTTTTCTTGTAGTATAGACCATAGTCTTTTGTTCCTTTTAGATATCTCATTATTCTCTTAATTGTCATCAGATGATTCTCCCTGGGGTTAGCAGATAATCTTGCAACTATTCCAATAGATAATGCAATATCAGGTTTGCTATGTACTACATATTGCAATTTTTCAATCATATACATGTACAATATTTGATTCACCTCAACTGAATCATCATTCTTTGACAATTTATGTCTTGTCACCATAGGTGTGCTTACTGTCTTGGAATCTTCCAATCCAAAAGTTTTCAGTATCTCCTTTATATATTTTGACTGAGTGATGCATATACCATATTTTATCTGATGTACTTGCAAACACACAAAGAACTTGATCTCTCCAATCATAGACATCTCAAATTATTTCTTCATTTTATTTGCAAAACTTTTACATAGAGTAATTTGACCTCCAAATATGATATCATCAACAAAAATTTTAGATAGTAAAATAATTGTCTTTCTCTATCTTCAAGTACAAATTGTTGTTATCATCAGTCCTCTCAAATCCAATCTTCACAAGATAATTGTGAATCCTTTCATACCATGCTCTTGTTGTTTTCTTCAAACCATATAAAGCTTTGTGTAGTCCACATACCATGTTTTTGTTGTTAGCATCAAAAAATCCTTCTAGTTGCCCTATATAAACTTCTTCATCCAATATACCATTTAGAAATGTAGATTTAACATCCATTTGATAGAATTTAAAACCTTTGCATGTAGAGTAAACAAGAAGAGTTCTTACTTCTTCCAATCTTGCAATAGGAGTGAATGTTTCTCCATAGTCTATCCCTTCTTCTTGTGCATACCCCTTGCAAATGAATCTTGCCTTATTCCTTGTGACTTCACCATTTTCATCTAACTTGTTTCTATACACCCACTTGGTGCCAATCACATTTTTATCTTCTAGAAACTAGAGTCCATGTCATATTTTTCTCAATATGTTATATCTCTTCTTTCATGGCTTTACTCCAATAAAAATCTTCTAAGACATCTTTCACTATTTTAGGTTCATGCATGCTAAGAAAACATGTATCATTTCTCAACTTGTTCCTTGTCATTGGTCTTGCATCTTTATCTCTAATGATTTGTGCAGCAAGGTTGGTTTTGCTTTGTTTTCCTCATTTGATCTCTTAACTTTTGAATCACTATGTACTTCTCTATCAGGTAGTTCAACATCTCTTTGTTAGGAACCTATGTGTTCCTTCTGTTTATTAAGAGTAGTGTTGTTGGACGCATATGCTTTGTAAGTCGTCCCGTGAGTATATTTTATTATCCCACATGCATAGGTAGTATTACTTTTCTAGATCGTACCCAGTATATAAGAATAGGTTGAGGCCCTTGATGGGCACGGACGAATTTATTGTATTGAGCTTGCTCAAAGGAGGTTACCCCCTCGAAGTGGCCTGTGATTAGTAGATTCATTCTGAGTTCTGCTATCACTTTGTATTCTGTTATTTCGAGCATTCTCACGATATTGCTATAAGGAGGTTTTTCACAAAGTATGATGTCTTAAGCTTCCAGTCTATTGTCTCAATTGCGATGTCCATGTAACAACTATGTTGTGGGAGTGATGTTGATCCATCATAATTCTGATGCTCTTGTGACAACTATTCTGTGCAAGTGTTGGTTAGCCATTAGAACATGCCATCACAATTGCGATGGCTAAGCGAATTATTTTTTTTTAAAAATGTTGCTTATAATGCCTAGGCTACTTCTATTGTTAGAGAGGCTTCAAGCTCTCTAGTCAATTGCAGTTAAGTGAGTTAGTTATAGTTAATAAGAAGCCTTCCAATCAATTTGGACTATAGTCTAGTTTGGGAGAAGATTGTACATGTGAAGTTGCAAATGATGGAGTATGATGATTATGTTTAGTAAGAACAAGGCCTCGCCACAATGAAGTGAAAATGTAGTTGCCCTGCTTTCACAAAATTCTAATATCTCTTGTTATTGCAATAACTCTTTTCAGTTGTTCTGTCTGTGAGTGAATTTTTCTAAGTCGTAGCTTCCTTGTTTGCTTTCTGTTTCTGCTCATACTTCCGCAGAACGTCTGCAATATCATTTCGCATACTTCCTTCCTTGGCGACCCAACCCCAAATTTTACATATCAAAGCCCTAAATCCCTCATTTATCTAATTTTAGGGTTTGCCCTATCTTTTTCACCTCTCATCCAATCGCCACCAAACTGAGCCACAAGATTCAATTCCTCATTTTGCTCCCTTATCCCTCTTGGACTGTTCGCCTCATTTCGCCTCCCTACCCTTGAAACCCTCATTTTTCTTTTTCCCTTGTCCCCAAATAGTCTCCCACCACCCGTCGAACACCCATTTCCTATATGAGTTTTACCCAAATCCAAGTTTGCCGTAACTAAAAAAGTTTTTGTTTCTCATCTTTTACCCATTCCAAAAAAAAAAACAAAAAAAAACCTTGTTTTATGGTTGTTACGCGTACAGGAGCAAAAATCATGGAAGAGGAAATTGCATCCCTCAAAACCAAACTTCAAGATCTGGATGACAAAATTCTGGGTCTTAACTTTCAGCAGTCAGCCCTGAGCCAAAACCATTCAGGAGATACTGGGTCCTCTTCTGGCAATTTCCGTGGACCAAAGCTTGATTTTCCACGCTTCGATGGTTCTGATCCGACTGGATGGATCTATAGGGCAGAGCAGTATTTCAGCTTGCATAATACTTTGGATAACCACAAAGTCCCCCTTGCATCTTTTCATTTGGAACATGAAGCTCTTCAATGGTTCCGTTGGTACATCAAGGCTAATGTAGGCCCAACGTGGAGAGAATTGTGCACCCTCATTTTGGAGCGCTTTGGCCCTAGTTCCTTTGATGATTTCATAGGAGCACTCACTAAACTGCGTCAAACAGGCACTGTAAGAGAATACCAGACAGAGTTTGAAAAATTAGCTAATCACACAGAGGGCTTGTCTGATGAATTCTTCCGTAGTTGTTTTCTCAGTGGTCTGAAGGATGCACTTCGCTCAGAAGTCAAAATGTTTCGACCTACTACAATGATGGAAGCCCTTGGGTTGGCTAAGTTAGCGGAAGACAAGATTAGTGCTCTACAATGCTCCAGATCTAATTTTGTTCCATTCAGAAATACAGGTTCTCACAACCCTCCAGTCATACCAGCTCCCAGAACTACTCCGATCAAGCACTTGTCTGAAACAGAGATGCGAGTCAGGCGAGACAAAGGGCTTTGTTATAATTGTGATGAGAAATGGTCTCGGGGCCATAGATGTGTTTAGCAAAAGCTCTATCTCTTGGATGTGGATTCTCCACCGGAACTGGAAGAATATGTAGATGCTCAGGAAACAGTGGATGCTGAGGTTGAGCCTCACCAGCCTGAACCTCCTTCACCAGAAGCTCCACCAGAGATATCTGTCCATGCTTTGGCAGGAGTCACTACTCCACAAACCATGCGGGTCCAGGGTTTCTTCAAGAAGATCCCTCTTACTATACTCATTGATTCTGGTAGCACTCATAACTTCATTGATCCACGAATAGCCAAACAGGCTGATTGCTTTATCCATCCCTGCTCTAGCTTTGAAGTCATGATTGCCAATGGGGGCACTTTACCTTGTAAAGGGAAATGTCGTAATGTGCGTCTCTCTATTGGAGATTATAACATGCGCTCTGACATGTTTGCCTTACCCTTAGGTGGCTGTGATGTGGTTTTGGGTGCCCAATGGTTACGCACTCTTGGCCCCATTCTCTGGGATTTTGCTGAACTTTGGATGCAGTTTTCAGCCGAGGGGCACCAACACACTTTGAAAGGCTTACAACCAGGGTCTCTTAGCATCATCAGTTCACACCGTATGGAAAAACTTCTTAAGAAGAATTCACATGGTGTCATCGCTCAGCTCCATTCCATTCAGATGCAGCCATCAGCAGTCTCTAGCACTTCTGCCGCTCTCCAACACATTTTGGACAAGTATTCTGGTATATTTGCTGAACCTGTGGGATTACCTCCTTCTCGTCCAGAGGACCACCGTATTCAGCTCCTTCCTGGCAGTGTTCCGCCCAACATCAGGCCCTACCGCTACCCATTTCATCAGAAGACCAAAATCGAGATACTTGTCCGTGACTTACTGAAGCAAGGTATTATTCGCCCTAGTACCAGTTCCTTTTCTTCTCCAGTTCTGCTTGTTCGCAAAAAAGATGGGTCATGGCGACTCTGCATTGATTTCCGAGCACTTAATCATCTCACTATAAAGGACAAGTTTCCCATTCCAGTTGTTGATGAACTTCTTGATGAACTTCATGGGGCTCATTTTTTCTCCAAGTTAGATCTTCGTTCTGGGTATCATCAAATTCGGGTTAATGAGGAGGATATACCTAAAACTGCCTTCCGCACACGTGATGGTCACTATGAATTTTTAGTCATGCCCTTTGGCCTCACGAATGCTCCTTCAACATTTCAGGCAGTGATGAATAACATATTTCGACCATACCTCCGGAAATTCATTCTGGTCTTCTTTGATGATATCCTCATATATAGCAAAACTTGGGCTGAGCATCTCCATCATCTGGAGCTTGTCTTGCAACTTCTCTCTGATCATCAACTCTGTGCAAAACTATCTAAATGTGTGTTTGGCCAGGAGGAAGTGGAGTATCTCGGGCATATTGTTGCACACCATGGAGTGCGGGTGGATCCTACAAAAATAGATGCCATGAAAACTTGGCCGCATCCTAAAACTCTCAAGAGCCTTCGGGGTTTTTTGGGGTTGACTGGCTACTACCGCAAGTTTGTCAAAGATTACGGGAAAATTGCAGCACCATTGACAGCTCTGTTCAAAAAGGATGCCTTCTCCTGGACCCCTGTTGCTGAGATTGCATTTGAACAACTGAAACAGGCTATGTGCAGTACACCTGTTCTCGCGATGCCAGGTTTTTCCAAAACCTTCACTATTGAGAGTGATGCTTGCGGCAATGGATTGGGTGCTGTTCTCCTGCAAGATGACCATCCTATTGCGTTCACTAGCAAAGCCCTCTCTGGTAAGAATCTAGCCCTCTGTACTTATGAAAAAGAAATGATGGCTATTTTGCATGCTGTACAGAAGTGGCGGCCATACCTCTTAGGGAGTCATTTTTGCATCAGAACCGATCACCAAAGTCTGAAATACTTCCTGGAACAACGGGTATCCTCTCCTACACAACAGAAATGGGTCAGCAAACTCATGGGGTATGATTATGAGATCACCTACAAGAAGGGTAAGGAGAATATTATGGCAGATGCTCTTTCTCGCACATTTGATAATCAAGCTTCCCTTTCCGCTATTTCTATGCCCATTCCCAATTGGTTAGCGTCTGTTCAGCAGGGCTATGACAGTGACTCTTCTTTATCTCAAATCATTCACCAGCTAGCCAATAATCCTTCTGCTATACCACATTACTCTTGGGATGGTGCTTCTCTTCGATACAAGGGTCGGCTAGTGCTTCCTCAGAACCCAGCTCTACATCAGGCTATTTTTTATGAACTCCATGCTTCTCCTTCAGCAGGGCACTCAGGCTTCCTCAAAACTTATGAGCGAGCAAGGAGAAACTTCTTTTGGAAAGGGATGAAACAGACGATTCAACAGATGGTGGCTGAATGTGATACTTGCCAACGCCACAAGGGTGAAACGACCCTCCTTCCTGGCTTGCTCGAACCATTGCCCATCCCTACACGGATTTGGACTGATATTTCTATGGATTTCATTGAAGGGCTTCCTAAATCCGGTGGGAAGACAGTGATCTTGGTTGTGGTTGATCGTCTCTCGAAATATAGTCATTTTTGTGCCCTCAGCCACCCCTATACTGCCTCCTCTATTGCACAAATCTTCATGGACCAGATATTTCGTCTTCATGGACTCACTTCTTCCATTGTCTCTGATCGTGATGCAACTTTTACCAGTCATTTTTGGACTGAACTGTTTCAGAAAACTGGCACCAAACTGAAGATGAGTTTGGGCTATCACCCACAAACTGATGGTCAAACTAAAATTGTCAATAAATGCTTGGAAACTTATCTTCGTTGCTTCACTTCCGAACAGCAACATCAGTGGGCCAAGTGGCTCCCTTTAGCTGAATGGTGGTACAATACCTCTTACCACACTGCCTCTAAAATGACTCCATATGAAGCAGTCTATGGTCAGGCACCTCCAGTGCTCCTTCCCTACACTCCCAACAGCTCACCAGTCCAGGCAGTTGACATAGTTCTCCGCAGCAGGGATCAGATTCTTCGTACCTTACAGGATAATCTTCACATGGCCCGTAATCGGATGAAACAGCAAACAGATCAACACCGTTCTGAGCGCTCATTTCAAGTTGGGGATATGGTTTTTCTTCGTCTACAGCCATACAAACAATCCTCCCTAAAGCTGAAAGGGCGTCATAAGCTGGCCCCAAAATTTTATGGGCCTTATAAGGTTCTGCAGAAGATTGGTTCAGTTGCTTATAAACTGGAACTTCCTCCTTCTTCCTGCATTCATCCAGTCTTTCATGTTTCTTGTCTAAAGAAAGTTCTGGGTACCACTGTCAGAGCACAAACTACTCTCCCTGAAATGGATACGGAAGGATCCATTATCCTGGAGCCAGTGGCAATCATTGACCAGCGCACTCGCCAGCTTCGCTCTCGCTCCATCTCTGAGGTCTTGATTCAGTGGCATGACATGCAACCAGAGGATGCTACCTGGGAACCCCTTCTTCAGATTCAACAACAATTTCCACACCTTAAGCTTTGAGGACAAAGCTTTTTTCTAAGGGAGAGGGGATGTTAGGAACCTGTGTGTTCCTTCTGTTTATTAAGAGTAGTGTTGTTGGACGCATATGCTTTGTAAGTCGTCCCGTGAGTATATTTTATTATCCCACATGCATAGGTAGTATTACTTTTCTAGATCGTACCCAGTATATAAGAATAGGTTGAGGCCCTTGATGGGCACGGACGAATTTATTGTATTGAGCTTGCTCAAAGGAGGTTACCCCCTCGAAGTGGCCTGCGATCAGTAGATTCATTCTGAGTTCTGCTATCACTTTGTATTCTGTTATTTCGAGCATTGTCACGATATTGCTATAAGGAGGTTCTTCACACTCTTTCATGTACACTAATCTCAAAATTAGAATGTGCATCAAATTCATTTCGTAACTCAGCATCTGATTGTATCTTGGTTCATGAATGCAACTCAACATTCATAGTATGTGACTCAATAGTCACTAAAACTTGTTGTTGATTTGCAACTTGATTTATAGTATCTTCATCAGTAGGCTTACCTTCATAAAAGTATACAAATGATTTGTATTCCTTTGGTTCCTTCATAAGTTTATCCTCATGTACTTCTATATATTCATCAAGTTTCACATTTGCACTTTCCACAACTTTGTTAGTGTTGGTATTTAAACACTTATAAGTTTTACTTCTTGTGGAATAGCCAAGGAATATATCTTCTTAACTCTTTGCATCTAGTTTTCCATTCTTGAAATCTTTGAGAATATAACACTTGCTTCCAAATACTTTAAAATATTTTTCATTGGGTGAGTATCCATACCATAGTTCAAAAGGTGTTGTATGTATACCTTTCTTCACTTGCACATGGTCCAATATATAGACAATTGTACTTACAACCTATCTCCAGTATTTCAAAGCAACATTTTTTTGCATCATGAGTTTTCTAGCATGGTCCATTACAAATTTCTTTCTCCATTCAGCAATTCCATTTTGTGGAGGGGTTCTAGAGGCAGATGTTTGTCTTTTGATTCCTCTATCATTAAAAAACATCTCAAACTCATTTGATGTAAATTCTTCTCCTCTATTAGATCTCAAATATTTTAGAATTTTATCTATTTCCTTCTCAACTCTTACTAAGTACCATTTAAATATTTGGAAAACATCAAATTTCTATTTCAAAAATATAATTGTCATCATCCTAGAATAATCATCAACAAATAACATAATGTACTTATCACCTTTGTAGCTTTGCACATCAATTGGTAGACACAAGTTAGTATGAATAATCTCCAAAATTCTTTTAAAGGTACAAGTCTTACTCTTAAAACTAGACTTTGTCATATTTTCTAACTAACATTGTTTGCAAAATATATTGTCAGGTTTCTTCAACTTAGGAAAACCTCTTACTATTCTCATGTTATCAAAATTAGCATGACATAACTTCTTGTGCCATAACCACACATCATCAAATTCTACAAATAGAGAAGTAGCATCATCCATATCAAGATAGAAAAGATTACCTCTAGTTTGATCACCTTTTCATGAAAGTTTTACATCAGTATCATATATCTTAGAAATCTTGTTCTAAAATTTAACCTTACAATTTGAACTATTCAGTTGTGACACACTCAACAAATTATAGTTAAGTTCTTTAACATAATAAGCATTGTCACATAAAATCTTTTCTATGAGTTTGATAGGACTTTTTCCTTTTATCAAATAGGGTACATCATTACCAAACCTTACACTATTTTCATCATAATAATTCAAGGTCATAATGAACTTTCTTTTATCTCCAATAATGTGATGTGAACACCCATTGTCAATGATCCAACTTTTATTTTTGTTCACACAAGACACTAGTACAGTTGCTTTATCTTTATCAGAATCATTCTTCATTGCAACATACACAACTTCATCATCATGATCATCAGATCCATCTTTAGTTTCCTCTTCTACAATGTAGCAAGACTTCTTGTCTTTTTCTTTGTAATCTTTGTTGTCCTCATCTCTTCTACTTTTGTACTTATCCCCACCTTTGTAGTTCTTCTTCTTCGAACATTCAACAACAATATGACCAACCTCATTGCAATTAAAACATGTGATAGGTAGCTTACCTTTAACTTTTCCTTTACCTCTATGAAATCTCCTTGCCAGTAGTGCTTCAAGTTGTTCTACATCCTTCTCATATGTATCACTATCACTAGAAACATATTTTACCTTCTTCTTATTCTTCTCATTAGGTTCCTTCAATGACAGCTTAGCTTTGAAAGTAGATTCAACATTGTCAGATTTGAAGTTATCAAAATTAGATAGCTCAAGAGTAGTGAGCCTACCTACCAAACCTTCAAGAGTTAGATTAGATTAGAATTTGGTATACATCTCAGTTCTTGTATTGTAGAAACTCTAATAGTATAGATTGGTAGTAGCATTCTCAAAACTTTTCTTAGTATAGTCTCATCGTCTATCTTACTAGTAGCTCCTCTTATTGTGTTAAAAACATCTTTTATCCTACAACAATATTGAGCAACATTCTCACCTTCTTGCATCCTCATATCATCAAACCTACCTCTAAGACTTTTAGATTTGGCTCTTAGAACGTTTCTCTCCATAAATAGTGTGAAGAGCATCCCACATTTTATTTGCACTGTCACAATTCTTTATGTCATTGAACTTGACATAACTTAGGGATGAGACAATCTACAACATTATTTGGTTGTGTTTTTAGTGCCTCTCCCATTTGACTTCTATAAATCATCTCGATGGATACAACTTTGTTGATCTCTTCTTGAGAAAGGATCGTGATTGGGACCATGAGTTGTCTACATCCTTGAGGTGACTGGATTAAGGTTACTGTATCAGTTGTTTTGATTATGCTTATGGTTAATTTATGAGATTATGATGTGATTTATGGTTTACTAACATTTGTGCCAATGGTTACTAAGATTGATGTGGTATTATGATGTTGTTTTTTGATTACCCAGAGATATGTACAGAGATTGCACTGTGTACTATTACCCTACTACACTAGACTAGGTTCTTGTTGCAGTGGTTAGTCATGTATATGACCGTGTTCATTTATGTGTTTTAAGTGCCTTTTCATGTTGTATAATCAACCATTATTAAATACTTAAATAATTAGAAATAGAGTGTCCATGTTGGATTCATTGGTTATGTGTTGCAGATATTTAGCTTGTTATATTTTGATCCAAGAGATATTTGTTACTCATGTTAAGTTTTACATTTGTGATGACCTGGAGGTTAGGTATTATACTTTGATTTCAGTATCATAGATATTGGACTACTATGTTGTTCAGTTGAGCATATTTGCATGATGATGTCATTTTGAGATGACAATATGTTTTATGATGATATCTGGTTATCTAGTATTTGGACACATCTTTGATTATGTTATGTGATGGATTTAAGGCTATGGTTATTTACTTAATTCTTTCTTCATTATACTATATGTGAACGTGAGTAATGTAAATAGGTTATTTTAGTATAATTGAATAAATGGTTAAATTAGGTAATTTAATGAATTTATTGCTTTATCTATGTTATTATATGCAATTGCACTTGATCACTTGTTTTAAGTGTGCAGGATTTATATCCCTAGCAATGGCATATGGAGTTAGTGATTCAACTATTCATATTTACCAATGTTGAACCTATATGATCAACGCATCTATTTAAATGTTTAAATTGAACCTTTTGACAATTTGATTAAATCCAAACACATTTGCATTATGTGACTAGACTTGTGAGCGTGTTTGTGCATTTAGAGGTTTGCATTATCATGAAGGTTGTTAAGAAAATTCTATGATTTTGGGATTTTTGGGGTTTATTTTATTTTATTTATATTTCTGGAAGATTTTCCATAGATGAATTCCAAATACTTGGAATATTCTATTTTTTTTGGGTGGATTCGAGATTTAACTAGTTCTCCTGGTTATTTAACCTAATCCTTTATTCACTCAAAAAGTGAATAAGTATCCAAAAAGGAATTTAATTCCTCACTTCTCACTTTTGAATTAGAAAGTTTGAGAGTAAAACCAGAAATAATCTTCATGAGGGATTACTATTTTTTTTTTTTGTGGGAGCTATGAGTGTACGATTGTCATGAGATTGATCTTTTGGACCCAGCTTAGGGAGACCTTGGATTACCACAATTTTTGGCTACTTCTGTGAGATTTTTATTTTATAGTTTAGATTCTTGTTTTGCCGTTTTGGTTGTGAGGTAGGGCTCTCCCATTTTATGGTTTCATCTTTGTTTCTACTTCTATTTTTGGTAGCTATTTTTTAGGAGCTTGAGAATTGGTGTTTCCCTCTATTTTTATATGTTAGCTCTACCCGGTTGGGTAGGTATGAGCATTTCCCTATTTTTTAGGATGAAGGTTAGGGGTTTTTCATCATTATGCTAGTCATTTTTGCATACAAACTCCAAACCCAGATTTTATTTGATATTTATGGATTTTCTACCTTATGACCAAATGGGTTTTAATTTTGAAGTTTTTGAGTTTTGAGGTTTTTTGCCTCGATTTGTGTTCTGCCCTATTTTCTTGAGTTTTCTTGGCATGATGTTGGTTGTGGACTTAGATCATCTGTAGGATGTTAATCAGATCATTATTGTACTTTTATGTTTGCACTGGGATATGTGTCACATCTGTACTCCCAACTTTGTGTTCAGTTGAGTGATTTTATACCTAGTGTTATTGTTTCTTTTGCACACTTTTTTATTATTTTGTGGACACTAGGATTCTTGTAGAATCTATTTTCTCAGATTGAGGCCGGTTGAGTGAGTTCATGATGTTTAGTCTTGTTGTATCATTGGGATTTGTGTAGAATCCATACTCCCGAATTGAGGTTGGTTGAGTGAGTTCATGATGTATGGTTTCATTGTTTCTTAGGATTCGTATAAAATCTGTCCTCCCGAGTCTATTTTTGGTTGAGTGTTAGTTTGCATTATGTTCTCATCCAACACTTGTGTTATGATCTTCATGATGGTGGTGCACCACACATGAGCATGTGCATGTACATTTATCAGGTGAATTGCGAGGCTCGATCTCCCGCTTGTATTTTGGTGGAGTTATGTTCATTTGGGGTTGGGTTGGGAATATGCATGCCTCTGTGCACTTGTCATTTGATTAGCATGGGTATGTGGGGTAAGTCAATGGAGGGGCTTCTTTCGTAACTCATGCAGTGACCCTGACGAGGTCTATGTGTGGAAGTTTCTAATAAGTGATAACATAATTAATTCATAGATAATTAACAAGATAAGAAATAAATTGTTAGCCTCCTAAGGGTGTACCAAGGGGAACAATTCTAATTACATTTTTTGCCTTTTGAGGGTGGTGCTGAGGGATACGATAAGTGATTCTTCATCCTTGTGGTATAGCTAGGGACACATGTCAACCTCCTGAGGGAGTACCGAGGGGTATGGTTTGTTAGCATGTTCAACAACTCTCCACCAGAGTCCCTACATAGTTACCCATAGAGTGTCTGACTAGGATCTATTGTACTTGCATTGTTGAATGATCTTTATTTCAGTCATCATTACTATTTAGTGTGAGTGTTAGCCATGGACATTCTCTTTATGTGTGTTTGTGGTTGGATCATTATCTCCATCGACACTACGAGAGTAGACCTATGGGTTCCACGTGGTTGGGAGGTGTAACTACCTTCACCACAACTGGGGACCAATGTATAGAGATAGTATATTGTCCTAGTGTGATAGTTGCTAGATATTTTCACTTGGTACTTTAGGTTCCATAGTATTCTTTTTTGTGATTTATGCTTTCATTGGAATGCTTGGATATCATGTTTAGATGATGTTAGTTTATTTGATGTATTCTCTTATTATGAAGTTTAGCATATGATTAGATGAAATGATTTGATTAGTTGGATTATCTATTACTTATTGGATTAGCATGTTAGATTTCCTAAACTTATGATGCTATTATGCTTTAGTAGTGACATCCTCACAAGATAGCTCTGACTATCTAGTTGGTAGTTTGGGATACTACATGCGGGGAATGGCTAGGACCTTCAAGGTCTCATGATGCTATTATGGTTGGGAGGAACCACACACAAGTTTTAGTTGCATTGGTGTTTATATGTTCCTATTTACTTCATATGATGTTTGGTTTATGAACCATGTATGTACATTGCGATGTTGTTCTCTACATGTTCTTTCATATGTTATTATGGTTTAGATGGATAGATGTTCCTCTTTTTTGTTTCATGGCATTTTGTCATTTATGCACTCACGTGTTCATTCTTTGATCTACATGGATCTGGTACTCCCTCCAGTGTGGAGGAATCTTCTTTCTACCTTTTTATTTCATGTTTTTTTTTAGTTTGATGTTGTGGATCCTCATGCGAGATTGTACTTTCTCATGTGAGAGTGCAAATTTTCACATGGTGTGTTGAGTTTCTTCATAAGGCTCATGGTATATGCTCATGGGAAACCCTACACCAATGTAGTACTTTTGACTGTTGATCCTGACATTTCCTTGTGTGAGATGACATTTCCTCATGTGGCTTGGTGTACTTTCTCATGCAAAGAGGTACTTGCTTGTATGAGACTGTCAATTGTAATTTCTCTCACATGAAAAATAGGGGGCATCTCTACTATTTTATGAAGAATGCAATTTTTACTTTTGAGTACCATTTAAGAATGCTAGTGTTTCCATGCTTCGTTAGATAGGAGTTTTTAGGTTCTATTCTCATCTTGATTTTTTGTCGTTAGTTTTTGTGTGTCAGTTTGGTAGTGGGGTCTGGAGATTCGCTGGTTGATGGGATTTTTGGTAAAGTCTTCCATTGTGATATTTGTGATCTTTGTATGATGTTGTCATGTGCATTCATACTTGTAAAAAAATATCTTGGCTTGTATTGAATTTTTGTTCCAAGGATCTCTAGGTGGGGCATTACAATGTTCTTTATTCTTTTTTCAGATCTTCAACAATTAGGGCTCCAATAGGATCAACATGCTCAGTAGCAATGGTATATTGTGCATGATCTCCAAGACCTCCTAGGTGTAGCTTCATCAAACTTCTCCATGTAGGAAAGTTATCTCTATTAAGCTTGGGAACCTCTCTTTTTGACATCTTGATCTTTTTGCTTCTAGTACCTTCAAACTAGTCCTCTTAAGAAGATGGCTCTGATACCAATTGTTGGAATTCTTTATAATAATTAAGAGGGGGGTGAATCAATTAAACAAGGTCTAGATGTATAAATAAAACTTTTCACAGCTTAGTGAACCCATATCCATAAAATATATTCATCATGCATGGATCCATTAGATCATACAATCACTTAAACTTGAAGGTTACTATCAAATCAACTTTGTAGAAATGTAAGCATGAAACGTAATAGATTCAATAACACATTTGACACCATAATTTTACATGGAGACCAAATTTGGAAAAAACCACTAGTAACATGCTAATCATTCTCACTGTTCTAAAGTGATGTTGTGTAGTGCCTCTTGTGTTTGCAGTATGTACCTTGTTATATTTTGATCTGATAGATACTTGTTACTCATGTCATTTGTACATTTGAGATGACTTGAGGGTTAGATGTTGGATATATTTGACTATCTAGTATTTGAACATATCTTGGATTTGGTTATATGTTGGATTTGATTTTATGATAGTTTACTTCATTCTTTCTTTGTTATGCTTTATGCGAACGTGAGTGATGTAAATGGATTATTTTAGTATAATTGAATAAATGGTGAAATTAGGTTATTTAATGCATTTATTGCTTTGGCTATGTTATTATATGAAATTACACTTGATCATGTGTTTTAGTGTACAAGATTTATATCCCTGGTAGTGGCACATGGAGTTAGTGATTCAATTATTCATATTTACCAATGTCGTCTCTGTATGATCAATGTATCTTACTTAAATGTTTAAATTAAACCTTCTAGTGATTTGATTAAATTCATAATAATTTGCATTATGTGACTAGACTTGTGAATGTGTTTGCGCATTTAGAGGTTTGCATTTGTTGCGAAAGTTTTTTAGAAAATTCTATGATTTTGGTCTTTCGGGCTTTATTTTTATTGATTTTAATTTCTAGTAGCTTTGCCATAGATGAATTACAATTACTTGGAATAGCTTGTTTTTAGTTGGGTTGAGTTGACGTTTAGCTAGTCTTTTTGGTTATTCATCATAATTGGTTATTCACTTGAAAAGTGAATACGTATCCAAAAAAGAAATTAATTCCTCACTTCTCACTTTTAGAAATTAAGAATTTGATATCTTTTTCCAAAATCCTCTTCTAGAGGATTATGTTTATATTTGTTGTGAGAGCTACAAGCATGGGATCTTTGTGAGATCAGTTTCGTTGGATCCAGCTCAAGGAGAACTTGTTTTTCTATGACTTTCGGAAGCTTCTGCAGATTATTTATTTTATTGTGCTAATTCATGTTTCTAGCCTTTTGGCTGTCAGGTAGGGCTCTCCTATTTTTTTTATTTCAGCCATGTTTCTACTTTAGTTTCTAGTAGTTATATGTTAGGAGGTTGAGAACTAGTGTTCACCTCCATTTCTAATTGCTAGTTCTACCTGAATGGATGGATACGAACATTTTCCCTATTTTTGGGATGAGGGTTTGGGGTTTCATACTATTATGCTGGTCATTTTTGCATATCGTGTTCGAACCTTAATTTTATTGGATTTTTTGTCACTTTTGTGCCCAAAGACCAAATGGGTTTTTATTTCAAAGTTGTTGAGTTTTGGGGTTTTTACCTTGATTTGTGTGTCACCCAATTTTCTTGAGTTTTCTTGGCACAATAATGGTCATGGACCTGGATCATCCATAGAATGTTAGTTAAACCATTATTGCACTTTTATGTTTCATTGGGATACATGTCACATCCATTATCCCAATCTTTTATTTGGTTTAGTATTATTTATGATGATTTTTCTTTTGGATTTGATTGTGAATTTTTTTTTGTTTTAATTTTTAATTTTTATCATCAACGTTTCAGATCATACTCTGTGATCCATTATTAGGATGAGAGAAGGATGAGTGTGATCCAAAATATTGATGATAAAAAAGATATACAATCAAATGCAAAAGCAAAATCATCATTATTAATGGATTGTGGAAATCTGATATTATTAATTGAGTATTATTTTTTGCTTGTGTTCTCATCCAACCCTTATGTTATGACTTTCGTGATGTTGGTGCACCACACATGAGCATATGCACATGCATTTGTTAGGTGACTTGCGAGGCCCGATCTCCAATTTTATTTTGGTTGAGTATGTTCATTTGGGGTTGGGTTGGGAATATGCATGCCTACGAGCACTGATCGTGTGATGAGCATGGGTATGTAGGGTAGATAGTAGAGGGGCTTCTCTCGCAACCTTGGTGACTATTTTCTCAATTGGTGTGAAGGAGTTTTAAAATAAGTGATAATTATATAAATTAATGGGTAATAAAACTTAATTCAGATAAATGAATGCTTGCATGGGTTTTTCAAAGGCATGATGTGATGGTTTCTCGAGGGATTCATTTCACATGGGTGTGATGGTTTCCTAATGGATTCGTTCCATACTAGTGTGATAGTTTCTTGAGGAATTTGTTCCACACTTGATTCTAGCTAGGCTACTTGATGCCAAGCAACTCAGCCTCCATCAAGTCCCTACATAGTGACCCATAGAGAGTCTAACCAGGACTTTTTGTTCTTGCATTGTCTCGTGATCTTGGTTTTAGTCATCTTTACTGTTCGGCATGAGTGTTAGCCATGGACATTTTATTTATGTGTGTTTTTGGTTGGATCATTATCTCTATCAACATGATAGGAGTGGACCTACAAGTTTCACATTATTGGGAGGTGTAGTTACCTATACCACTGCTGGGAATTAGTGTACAGAGATACTTTGTTATTTAAGTGTGACTAGTGCTTGATGTTCACTTGGTATATTTAGGATTCTAGAGTATGCTTCCTTGTGATTTATGCTTTCATTGGAATGCTTGGATATCATGTTTAGATGATGTTAGTTTATTAGACACATTCCTATATTATGATATTTAGCATATGATTAAATGATGTGATTTTGTTAGTTGGAATATCTATTTCTTATTGGTTTAGCATGTTAGATCTCTTGTCCTTTTGATGTTATTACATTTTAGTAGTGACATCCTCATAAGATAGCTCTAACCATCTAGTAGGTAGTTTTGGATGTTACTATATATGTGAAATGTAGGCCTTAGATCCTCACACACACTTCAACATGGTCATTATTTGAAAGATCATCTCGAAATGAATATGAGATTATTCATCCAAGTAATCCAATAGTTTGACTTGTTGCCTTCTGACTAGACTCTCAAAATGAGAAGCGGGCAACTAGACTTCTAGAATGAAGGATTTTAAGCTATATGAGATATGCAAGATTAATCTAAATGTATGCAAGATTATTCTAAGAATAAGAAAGAATATTAAACTATATGAGATTGATATGCAAGAATATTAAGCTAAGAATGCAAGAGAAAATTAGTAGATATTCCAACATAATTTCAATGAAAATTCAATTCAACCTCGATAATGAGGAATCAAAGGCTTCTTAAATAGAACCCTAAAATCAACAGACGATCGAGATTAATCAAAATGGACGATCTAGATTGAAGGTAAGACTCAATCATAATGGAAAATTCCTTAAGAAAAGGAAGTTAACTAGTTTATATTGAGTGTAAAAAGGAGTTAACTAATTTAATTTGGCGTGGAATAAGGAGTTAACAGATTTAATCTCTTTTCTGATTTTAGTTCACCTAGAGTTTCCATTTCTGAACTGAAGAGAAGATTTGGAGAGAATATTTAATTTAATAAAATAGAATATGGCCTCATAAATGGATAAACTTTAATTAATTGAATAATTAAATTTATTAATTAAAAAGAGGAAAAATCTTATTAAATCAAATATATTTAATTCCTTTGTATTTAGCTAAAGAGGTGAATTTAATTTAATTAAAGTATGAACATCTATAATTAAATTAATTCAATTAAAAGTTTAATTTAGCCAATTTAATGAATATTCAAGAAGTAATTAAAGTAAGTGATTAATACATATTAATGATTTTCAGCATTTGACACTTAGGTCGAGTAGAGATTATCAGAATTAGAATTGCCTAGTAAAATAAGACTTAGGAATAATTGAATAGACCAAAATTGATTAATATGGCAATGTGCCAATTTTGGGATATTACAGTTATGTGCAGGGGATGGCTCAGACTTTCAAGGTCTCATGATGATACTATGGTTAGGAGGACCACACATGAGTTTTGTTATGTTCGTTCTTTGTGATGTTTCATTCTATATGTTTCCTTTACTATTATGTTTTCAAGTGGTTAGATGTAGTTTTTGTCTTTTTGTTATAGGGTTCGAGTGTCTGAACCTTGATTTGTAGATATAGTACTCCCTGGTCTAGAGGAATAGTTTTACCTTTCTTTTCATCTTTAGTTTTCCTTGTTTGCTGTTGTGATTCCTCGCACAAGAGTGTGAAGTTTCGCATGGCTTTCTATGTTTCCTTGCGTGGCTTTCTATGTTTTCTTGCATGGCTTTCTGTGTTTCCTCGCATAGCTTTTTATGTTTCCTCACGTCACTCTTTGCACTTTTTCACGTGGTTACTTCCTTGCGTGAGCCTCGACAATAGTTCTATGAGTTTGGTGGTTGAGCCAAGTATTCCTTCATGCAAGAGGGTAGTTTCTCATGTGGTTTGGTGCACTTTCTCATGTGAGATTGGAGACCAGTTGTTCACTTCCTCATGTGAGAAATAGGGGGCATCTAGGCTTGGCTAAGGAAAGTTTGAAAGTTGGTTTTTGACATCTTGTTTGATTTCACACCTTTCTTGTTCAAAATAGTCTTTTTATGAGGTTGAAAATATATCATTTAAGTTAACGTATATTTAATTTAAGTATAATTTGATGTATATTTAATTCCTTATATATGCGACGATTCATTTGAGATAGCAAACCTCTCAAAGTTAAGATAAAGAATCTAGGAAATTTCAGGGCTTTAGGATTTCAAACTTAGCCAAATTTCAGGATTATGCATTTATCTTCTAGCATAGCATTTAGTAGATGAGTGATTGCAACTTTGAGCCCTCAACCTATGTCCGGCCATTATTGGTCTCTATTTTTAATTCTTGATTATGCTATGTTTATTTGGAAATGGACTTGTATGTTTAACCATGCTAGGAACTTGATCTTTGGGTTTAAAAAGAATATCTTGTTTGGGATTGTTAGTTATGTATTCCCTCTTTGAATCCATAGATGTTATTCGGAGTTCATTTGGGTATTCTCATGGTTTTTGTTATCTTTGGTGCTTCGGGATCTTTGGGAGTGTTTGTAATACTTTTGCTGGTGTAAGTGAACATGTGATCTTAATCGTGTTCCCTATTCTTAGTGTAATACCCCAAAATTAGCACATTGCCATATTAACCAATTCTAGTCTATTCAGTGATTCCTAAGCCCTATCTTACTAGGAAATTCTAATTTTGATAATCTCTACTCGACCTAAGTGTCAAATGCAAAAAAAAATTAATCTATATTAATCACTTACTTTAATTAATTCTTTAATATTCATTAAATTGGCTAAATTAACCTTTTAATTGAATTAATTTAATTATAAGTGTTCATAGTTTAATTAAATTAAATTCACCCCTTTAGCTAATGTATAAAGAAATTAAATATATTTGATGTAATAAGATATTTCCTCTTTTTAATTAATGAATTTAATTATTCAATTAATTAAAGTTTATCCATTTATGAGGTCATGTTCTATTTTATTAAATTAAATATTCTCTCCAAATCTTCTCTTCAGTTTAGAAATGAAAACTCTAGGTGAACTAAAATTAGAAAAGGGATTAAATCAGTTAACTCCTTTTTACACTCAATAGAAACCAATTAACTTCCTTTTCTTAAGGAATTTTCTATTATGACTGAGTCTCACCTTCGATCTGGATTGTCCATTCCAATTAATCTCGACCATTGGTTGATTCTAGGGTTCTATTTAAGAAGTCTTCAATTCCTCATTA
Source organism: Cupressus sempervirens (assembly GCA_028749045.1). Classification (NCBI taxonomy): domain Eukaryota; kingdom Viridiplantae; phylum Streptophyta; class Pinopsida; order Cupressales; family Cupressaceae; genus Cupressus; species Cupressus sempervirens. The sequence goes on along the minus strand of CM053786.1, from coordinate 432,406,519 downwards.
TGGAGGTTGATTTGAATTTGCATCGAACTTATGCTAGAATATCTGCTCATTTGCTCTTGCATTCTTAGCTGAATATCCTTGCATATCAATCTCATATAGTTTAATAATCCATCCATTTAGATTAATTGTTCTTTCTTATTCTTAAAATAATATTACATACATTTAGATTAATCTTCCATATCTCATATACCTTAAAATCCTTTGTTCTAGAGGTCTAGTTGCATGCTTCTCGTTCTGAGAGTAAAGGCAAAATCCTTCTAGTTAGAAGGCAATAGGTCAAACTGTTGGATTACTCAGATGAATAATCTCATATTCATTCCAGGATGATCTTTCAGATAATGACCATTTTGAAGTGTGTGTGAGGATTTGAGGCCCACATTTCACATATACATTTCTGGTGCTCACTGCGGGGCTGAGAAATCAAATTTTCTAGCCTCATTTACTTTGTTTTCTACAATTTTTTTATGATTCTATCATAGTCATCCATACTATTTACTAGATTTTCGCAAGAGAAATCTCATTTTCTCATGAAGAACTGAGGATTTTGCTTCCTTCATTGCACTTTCTCGTGTGAAAAAGTGCATAACTGCATAATTTCTTGCGTCATTTTCTCGCATGAGCTTGTGTGTGATCTCACATGAAATCTTGCAACAACATATGCAAATACAATATTCATAATTCAGATTTATTATTATACATTTGACTAATGGTGTTTTCTAAAGCATTTTCATTCCAATTTTTTGTTTTCAACAGCTTAACAGTGGTTTTCATAGGTTTTGACATTTTCTAAGCTATTTTATGGGTATAAAAAAGAACAAAAAAAAGTTAAATTTTATTTTCCCATAGTTAAGCTTCTGTTTGGGGATTGCTAGAATATTTTTTATAGACATCATAACTCATGTTTGGTATATGATTTCATTACTTTAACTTGTAGGGAATGCATGTCAAAGACACCTTAACAAAACACTTGAAACAAGTACTAATTGTGTGATTGCAAGATGCTTTGTCAAAGATACGTACATTGAAGACTCATTTCAAACCCAATTAAAATGTCATGTTTTCTTTATTGCTTTCCACACATAGTATAAATAGGGCTTGTGAACTTCGCAGGGGAAAAGACAAGGGGAATAGAGGAGTATACTCTTTACCACTTGGGAGTGATGTCCAAGGGTAAATCAAAAGCCTAGAAGCCTATGAAAGATGGTACTCGAGGGAGGCAAGCAAGGTAGTGGTTCTCCCAAACGAAGCTTTAACGAAGAGATGATGATTTCCTTTTAGGGAATCAAAGTCTTGGAATAGGATAAGGTGGGATCGATAAGCTAACTCGGTGATTAACATGTCTTGTGTTTTTGGGTAAGGTGATGAGGTAGAGGCGTACACTCTTTCCCCTTGAGGGAAATCAAAAACTTGGGCTCTTAGATCCAAACCACGAGTCTGAGTCAACCTTAAGAGGGCCTGTCGGAGTGATCCAACCTCCAAGAATGACCCAAGTGAGCACACTCCTTTCACCAGAGATTCCAACTCACTATAATAAAGAAGCTTTATAGAGTGAAAGACTCCAAAGCCATATTAATTTTCTCTTCTTCATTCTAATATCGCATATTAAGAAGAGGTTCTATAAATTGCACTGGTTGGTGCTAGCCTGAGTCTTGCTAGTCAAGTGTGTGCACTTATAGATGTTGGTGTGGGATGTTGGCCTCAACTTTTCTCACAAAGCCATTGGGGGTTAATACAAATATAAGCCAAGTAAACACCTCTTAGATAGTTGCTACCCTGTTCACCTTCGAAAGGGGGCATAATCTTTGTGCAAGGAGAGGGCAGAATCTCTCCTGTAGAACTCACCATAGGCATGTACATGGGCATTGGAAGGTGGTATACACACTTGACCGCTACAACAAGGGTGTTCATTTAGTGTATATGTTATTGAGCCCTTGGAATACACAAAAAACACGGGCGCCCTCTAGTGGGGTGACACAGCTGTGTGAGGTGAAGGCATGCACATAAGTTGTGGGACAAAGGTTTTGCTTCCTCTACTATTTTTGGTTATAGGGATAAAAGCATGTTTGTTATTGAGTCTTAAACTTGTCCAAACCTATCAAACAAAAAAAAATTCAAGACTCCCCCATCCCTCTAAGTTGCTTTACCCTTGGTTGGATTGTTTGTGTCTACTACTTGCTTCCAGTGTTATCTGAAAATATACTGTCTTTTTGAAACCAAAATGTTGTTCAAAAATTTGAAAACCATCTTGCTATTTGCCTAAAATCTGTCAAACAACCAAAAATCTATCCAAAACTATCGAAAACATAGAAAATCTCTTCAAAAATCTATTTCAATTGTTAGTTTGCTCACTATTTTCACACAAGAACTTGTTGAGTACACACTTCTTTGCATGGCCCTGTCTAATTCCTTGTATGGTCTAGTGCAAATCTCCGTGTGAGATCTTGCAATCTATCCTGCTATGTTAGAACCTTATTTTCTTGTCAGTCTAGCACATCCTCACATGAGAAACCTAGTCAAAATCTATTGTTATGAATCTTTGCTTGGTTCTTTGTGCCTTTTCACGTAGTTCGCTAAGAATCTTCGCGTGGGATCTTGCATTAAAATTGTCAAACTTCTCTATATATCAAATCTATCTATGCTTTAAGTCTTGTTTATTACCTGCAACAATTCACCTCTTTTCTGTCTACAAACAATATCAAACAATGGCATCTCGCCTAGCTAACAACATGCAAACTAATCTCGTCTCTTAGTTAGCTTGTCTTTGTTCCCTCGTGCTTGTCATACTTGGTGTCACGATAGTCATAATCTTTGTTTATTCTAACCATTACTTAGACAACTTGTACCGTAGTATACAACACCCTTATCTTGATTTTTGAGGCTATGTTCTAGTGTGGTCCTTGTCTAAGCTTTCACTTTTTGTCCTTGTCTATGACTGTAGCAACAAGAAGCAGAAACATGTTTTATCCTTCTAGATTTATATGAGGTAGAGCTAGAGGTTGCAATTGCAGTAGAGGTCACTCTTCATTTTATACACAGTCTGTGTCCAATTCATCTATTGAGGATTTTTTATGATCTCCTTCACCTATCAGATCTCCTCGTGTTTAGAGAATGTTTTCTATAAACTTACAACAAACCAAGAACCCCTTGTATTAAGAGGATCTTGAAACTAGAAAAGGTCATACATCTCCACATAACACAACTGAATTCTTATTTAGATAATCTTTCAACCAACATATACTAAAACTTATCACATCCCTAAAATGGTTGAACTAGAACCAGAACATGCAGAACATAGTAGAGACCAAGATTAACACAAGACTGAAAGAAATTGGGAACCTTTTACTGATGATAATGAAGAAGAGGTAGAAATACTAATCCCCAAGCATATCAAAAAATATCATTAAGATTAAAACTTCCATAACATCATGGAGATCTTTCTTAACGAAGAGAAAGATAAATACTTTCTCAAACTTGTTCAAGAGGGAGCCAAGCTACCTCATCACTTTAACACTAAAACTATCATTACATTTGAAGAGGAAACCAAAATGTCTAAATTTAAAAAACAACTGAAGATCATGCAAGATCAACTAGCCCAAATGATGTGTGATAAAGATAAACCTACAAAAATATATACTCTAGACACTCTTTGTCCATTTTCTTTGACAAGAGTATAGACATGCCTCCTTTTCCAAGAGGAGTTGAGTTACCTAAGTATAATAAATACTTTGGAACTACGGATCCCCAAGATCATTTGTGGGAATTCGATGCCTTGTCTATGGAATTTATGCATAGTCAGACATATCGCATGCATTTATTTCCATGAAGTCTAGGTGGTCAGGCTATGGAGTGGTTTTCACGCTTGCCTACGGGTATCAAAATATTCAATGAGATTGCAAACTTTTTTGTCCAATAGTACTGTCACAACATACAACACCTGGTTAACATTCAAGACTTGTGTAACCTTAAATAGAGAGTTGCAGAACCTTTCCTCACATTCCTTCGAAGGGGGAGACAACTTTACAACAAATACTCACGTAAAATCCTTGAAATGGAAAAACTTGATATCTTTATGGATAATCTTTTACTTGATTTTGGGTATAAAGTTCAACTTCAAGCTCCATGTACCTTCAAACATATGGTCACACAAGCTATCTGGATAGAGGAATTCATGGTAAAAAAGGGTGAGTTAACCTTTCAAAAGGACACTAAACAAGGATCCATCTCTAATAAGAACAAATCCAAGCATGTGAACAAAAACTGAGAGGTTGTGCATAATAGAGTTGTTCATAATGTTACTCCTAAACCTACTAAGGTAGCTTTCAATCTCATAGACAATCTCAAGACGTCCAAGAATGTTGAGAAACCTCTTTCTGACAACAAGATGGTTGGAAACAAACCAAAGAGCTCATCTTGGGTTACACACCCAAAATGAGAATTTACACCTCTTGGTGAAACTTTGGATGTGGTCTACAAGACCTTACTGCAAAACAAGCTCATTTCTTTGTTGGACAACTCTCGTCCTTACGATCGACAACCACAACCACCATGGTGGAACAAAACTACATTTTGTGAATGTCACCAAAACAAAGATTATAAAATCCAAGACCTAATTGACGATGGTGACATTATTGTGGATGAACATAACAAGAATGTAGATCACAAAGCTTTTGAGGAGCCATTCCCATCTTATGAAAAAGGTGAAAAAATAGAAATCTCAAAACAAGATGAACTATATGTACTCTAATGATGATAATGATGAGATAGTCCACATGGTTGAACCCATGGATGCTAAGTACTGTGATGTCATCACCATCAAGGGAAAAAAAATGAAACTAAACCTAAGACACCATTTGTCTTAATGGGTCCTTCTTCCAACACATTTGACAATGAACTATCACAATCTTCTACCAACATTGTTACATGTTCTCATGCTAAGTTAGTTCTCAAAGGCCTTGCGCCTTTTGCACTTGAGATAGAACAACACAAAGACAAGCCTCTTGTCTGTACATTTGGAAAAGGTACAAAAAGTGCAACAAATTTTGTAGCTACCAGCTATAGTATTCTTGATTAGTTACAATGAATAAATTCTCAAATTACAATCTTTGAACTACTCAAAATCTCACCTACTCATAGGTAGATTCTTGACAAAGCTCTCGCTAAGGAAAACTTACCTCAAGATCCAGATCTTAAGAGATTTCAATCTATGTTAGGTCATTTGACCTCATCTTACTATATGTCTTTCTCTGAGGAGGATGACAACTCATTGAGTCATCCACATAATTAGTCTCTACACATTGGGGTCATGATACACTAGAAACATGTCTGTCATGTGCTCATTGATAATGGAGCTGATTTAAACATTGTCTTTGCTGCTTTGCTTAGGAAATTGGACTATTCTAAAGAATCCATTGATCCTCATCATAAGATAACTATCAAAGAATATGATGAATTTGAGTGAGAATCTTTAGGTCTTGTTGTATTGCCTCTCTGCATTGGTCCTATAGAAAGCGATGTCACTTGTCAAGTCCTTTACATTCCCTTAGCTTACAATATTCTACTAGGAAGACCATGGATACATGAGATGCAAGTTGCGCCATCTACTTATCATCAATGTGTAAAATTCTCATTTCATGGTTCTAAAGTCACCATACCTGCAACTACTAGCTATACCTGTAACATGTTGGAATCTGCTGAAAGCTTTGTACCTGCTAACAAGGAATCTACAGACCATCATGATAACAAGTTAAAGAAAATTGAACAATCATTCAAGCTGAAAGAATCTGGAATGGGTGAATATCACATCGAACCAATTTTTTTTTGACATCTCTTCCTAAGTCTCCTCATCATTATGGGAGACCCTCTAAAGCATAGAGAGTATTTGTGTTAACACCTCGAACTAAGTATGATGGTACCTTTTTCAAAGCTACTATACCTCTCAAGGAGGAATATGAAAACAGAGTTATTATTACATGGATCTACAAAGAAGAAACATTAGTTGACCTCATAGAATAGGCTCATGAAATTACTCCTGAAAAACATGGTCCCGGTCTTAGACTCATGAAACATTTTGGCTACAAGAGGACTAGTCACATCAGATGCAACAAAAATGGTTTGGTTGACCCCATCAAGGCGATAGCTAGAAGGAATCAAGCCACATCTAGTCTAGGCTTCAAGAAGATTCTCTTCCATTTAGGGATTAACAAATTTATACTAGAACTTGAGAATTCATTAAAAAATGAGTCACAAGCTGAGTGCGATGCCCATGAAGATAACATTGATGACAAGGATACTTATCCTTATCCAATTCCTAATGATCTTGCTAAATTCTTTGTGGAACCAAATGATTTTGCACCACGTGTCAGCACCATGGATGGTGATAGTGATTCTGCTAATTCTCCCCATATTCAACAAGAACAAGAAGAGTCTAGTCATGCTCTCACATTGAGTACCTTTGCAAAAATCTAGAGGATGAAGGAGACTTTGTCCCTATCATTGTTGGGGAATTCTATAATCTATCTCCATGTAGCACAAATTCCCAAGAGTATGAATTTGACTCTCTTAGAAGTGACTATAGACAAAGACATAGATCAAGTTCATGTCTATGAAAACCTCCTCGAAGTAAATGAATCTTCTAGGGTTAAGTTGGATAAGTCCTATCCAAATAGTGTCCTTGAATCTTCAATTAATGAAATTAATGCTCAAAGGAATTCAAACACACTTATGGACAAAGACACTCCAGGTCTCAAATTTCTTGTTCAAGCATTTAATGATTATACTATGAACACAATCGAACCTGTCACATCTCTTTCACTCACCTATCCCGAGCTCATAGACTGGAATTCCAATGCATCTAGTGAAGTCCCTACATTTCACAATGACTATTCTCTTGTCTACTACTTTAATATTGTTGAACCAGTAATTTTTCCACCAGTGAACAAAGTGTCAACATGACTGAAGATGATATCAAATATCTTAGTTGTACAATAAAAAAGAAAAGAAATAGAAGGTCTAATGGTGAAAACTACATTGTGGCAGTAGCAAAACCTAAAATAGAAAAAATAAAAGAGATATCCAAGTGTGAAAACCTCTCTGAGGTGCCTATAGATGAGATATTTAATGCACTTCCTAGTCATTTTTAGGAAAGATCATCGATACTGATAGAACCAACATAATCGATCAACTTGGGAACAAAGGAACAACCTCACATGATACATCTTGTACAGTCACTATGTCTAGTGACTAAGAAGAATTCATTGCATTCTTCCAAGATAAAAAGATAAAATTTGCGTGGACATACTCAGACATGCCAGGATTAGATCCTGATCTCATAATGCATCACTTGTATATTGCACTAGGTATTAGACCAATCAAACAAAAACTTAGGAAAATGCATCCTCATGTTGCATTACTGGTCAAATCTAAACTAGAAAAGCTTTTGAAAGTTGGTTTCATATGTGTTATTGATTATGCTGAATGGATATCAAACATTTTTCTAGTCTCCAAGCATGATAAATCTATTAGAGTCTGTTCATATTTTTGAGATCTAAACTTAGCATGTCCAAATGATGATTTTCCAATACCTAACATTGATATGATAGTGGACATGACAATAGGATATGAAATGTACTCTCTCATGGAAAAATTTTCTGGTTATAATTAGATCAAAATTGTATTAGAAGATCAAGAAAGGACTTCCTTCACTTGTGCATGTGAAACTTTCTATTGGAACATGATGTCATTTGGCTTGAAAAATGTTGGTGCTACATATTAGAGAGTAGTTACTATAATTTTTCACAACATGATGCATAAAACAATGGAAGACTATGTAGATGATACTTTGGTTAAGAGCACAAAATGCAACACTCACCTTCAAGATTTGGGACCTATCTTGGATCGCATGGAGAAATTCAGTTTGAGACTTAACCCCAAGAAATGCACATTTGGGGTAACATTTGGAAAATTGCTTGGTTGCATTGTGTTTGCAAAAGGAATCAAGATTGATCTAGAGAAAGTTCAAGTGATCATGGATATACCTCCATCTTGTAATATCAGTTAGATGAGGGGCTTACAAGGAAGACTTCGATCCATTTGTAGATTCATCTCATTGCTAGCGGGTAGGTTGCAACATTTTTCCAAAACTCTACATAAAGGTGTGAAATATAACTAGAGCGAATATTGTGAACAAATTTTAACATAGATAAAGAAGTACCTTGCTCATCCACTGATCTTGATGCCTCCTATTCATGGGAAGCCTTTTATTTTGTACATTTCTACAATAGCAACATCTCTAGGTATCTTGCTAGCTCAAGAAGACAATGATAATAAGGAAAGAGCTATCTACTATCTAAGTTGCATGTTGATCTCCTATGAAATGAATTACAGTATTATAGAAAAGGCTTGCCTAGAAGTTGTCTTCACTTCCCAAAAGTAGAGGCACTACGTGCTTTCTCATACTATGTGACTAATTGATAAAATTGATCCACTAAAATATTTACTTAGCAAGGCAGCTCTAACAGGGAGGCTATCTAAGTGGGTGATGATCTTAAGTGAGTTTGACATTCAGTATGCTGAACAAAAGGCTATCAAAGGACAAGCAATTTCTAATTAGTTAGTAGAGGCACCAATGTAGAGTCTTCTTCTGCTACACATTGACTTTTCTGATGAATCAATTCTAATGCTTACACATCAAACTTGGGTGATGTTCTTTAATGGTTCTTTCACACAACAAGGATCCAGTGTTAGGCTACTATTCATAACAACTCATAAGTATTCACTGCCTAAAGCATACATGATTTTGTTTCCTTGTATGAACAACATCGTAGAATATGAAGCTCTCATTAATGGCATGAAGATGGTAATTGAATGGAGAGTAGATCAATTGAACATCTTTGGTGATTCATAGCTCATAATCAATAAGGTCAATGACATATATCAAACAAAGGATGAGAAGTTGATCCTATATAAATGCATGGTAGATGACATGAAGAAATACTTTGCTCATATCACTTTTCAAAAAATTCCTTAGCTAGACAACAAAGTGGCCAATGCCATCACTACTCTTGCTTCCTTGTTATAGATGCCAGAGAATGATCTTTGACATGAGTTCCTAGTGGAAATGTTACTCCACCCTACCTATGATACTCTTGAATCTCGAATGATTTGTCCTATTATAGGACATGATTCATCTTGCTACCACCATATATACTCCTATCTACATGACCAAACCATTCTGGATGGTCTAACCCGGAATGAAAAATGTCACCTTATCCGCAATGCTTCATGATATGTCATTATTGTTGATGACTTGTTTAAGAGAGGTCTCAACAGAACACTTCTTAGGTGTCTAGAACCTGATGATTCAAAATGCGTGTTAATCGACGTCCACGAGGGCATTTGTAGATCTCACACTAATGGCTTGACACTAGCTCATAAACTTACTAGAGCTGGCCACTATTGGCCGAATATGGAGCAAGAAGCAATCAAATATGCCAAGTCTTGTAAACAATGCCAGCTTCATGGGAATTTGATTCAAGCTCCAGCCAAGGATGGCCATTCCAAAAATGGGCCTTTAATCTTGTGGGTCAAATTTAATATTCTTCAAATGGACACAACTTCATTATTATAGCTACAGAATACTTCACTAACTAGGTAGAGGTCGTACCTCTCTCTATAGAAAATGGCAAAATTGTAGCTCTATTCATCATGAATTACATCATATACAAGTATGGTGTACCTTCCTCTATTATTACTAACAATGGAGGATAGTTTAAAAACAAGGATCTTAAGGAGTTATGCAAAAAGTTCAAAATTATGCAACGTTGGTCTTCTATCTATTATCCTTAGGATAATGGTCAAGCAAAGGCATCCAACAAGGTGATCCTTAAGATCTTGCATCATATAGTTAGCAAATATGGAAGGGACTGGCATCGTCAGATTAATCTAGCTTTATGGGCTTATAGAATGAGTATCAGAACTCCAATGGGTACAACACCCTTTGCTTTAGTGTATGGAGCAGATGCTACGCTTTTCATTGAGGTTGAGATTTCTACTTTGAGAATATCCATGAAGGGCCTCATTATTGATGATAAATACAAAATATTTTGGCTTCAAGAGCCAGTATTATCAGATGAATGTCGACAAGTGGTGTGTCATCATCTTTGAGCTTATCAACAATGTATATCCAAAAGTTACAATAAGAAAGTTAAACCACACAACTTCCATTTGGGTGATCTCATTCTCAGAGAAAACCTTAAGAATCAACAATAAAGGGTACAAAAGGGAAAGTTTGAACCCAATTGGCTTAGTCCCTACATAGTCACTGCAGTGTTTGGATCTAGTGCTTACCAACTTTCTATAGCCAAGGGAGAGGTACTCAAGAAGCCCATAAACACTCTTCACCTGAAGCAGTTCTACAACTAATCTAGTTTTAAGAGCTCTCTGTATATATCTAAATGTCCTAAAAAAAATCTAAAAATTGCAAAAGGTCCTAAAAAAATCATTACCCTGGTGAAAATCTAGCAATAGGCACCTTGGTAATACCAAAAATACTTGAAAAACTCAAAAATACAAAAAAAAGAAAAGAAAAATTACAAAAAATGGAAAAGTTCATAAATACAAAAAAAATGAAAAACAAAAAAGTGCCATTGGTGAAAACCTAGAAATAGGCATCATGGTAGAAATAAAAGAAGAATCTCTGCCAAGAAGGTGAAAACCTGGTAAACAAGTGCCTCTTACTTTAAATGCTATATCTTGTAGTGCATCTTCTAGCTCCTGTTTTCTTGCTTTAGTTTGTTGCTTTTTCTCATGTATCCAAGGATTGAATCTTTTCATAACTCGGGGGTAATACCATATAGTGTCATAGGAATCTCATGCAACAGTCACTAGTTGTTCTAACTATGTCTTCCTAGTGTTGTTCGAGTCACTTTAGAAATTCCTCTTACAGAACATCTCTTGCAATAGTCACCAGTTGTTCTAATTGCATTTGCCTACTGTCACTCGTGTCACTTCAAAAATTCCTCTCACTAAATGTGTCTTTTGATAGTCACCAGTTGTTCTAACTTTTTCTACCTATTGTCACTCATGTCACTTTAGATATTTCTCTCATGGAATGTCTCTTGCGATAGTGATTAGTTGTTCTAACTACATCTTCCTATAGTTTCTCATGTCCCTTTAGAGATTTCTCTCATGGAAGATCTCTCTCACGTCAATCACCAGTTTTTCCTAACTATGTTTGTCTATTGTCACTCAGTTTCCCACTAAGGTTCGTCTAACTGAAGATTCCTCTTTGACTTCAGTCACTAGTTGTTCTAACTATGTCTGTCTACTATTGTCACCCTACTGAAGAGATTTCTTTCATCCATGATTCTTGACATTGACACTTGACATCAATGCTATAATACAAAAATGAACTTAAAATTATAAATTTGTTTTGAATATGCTAAGCTTTTCTTTGTTTGTTTTTCTTTCTCTTTATCATGTCTTTTTTAGCAACTCGATGATGTCTCTTTTGACTAGAGAAGCGAGGGCTAGTGGGGCATGATCTTTTCTTTGCTTTCTATTTGTGGTTAGTTCCAATGCTATGAAACATCCACATAAAAGGGGTGTCCACTATAAGAGCCTCCATCTCATATTGGATGGCTATGTGTACCTCGAATCCTTTTAAATGCATAAATCAGTGAGGTTGGTTCTTCTCCTTTCTTGTTGAAGTGAACTCTTTATGCTACATTAAATATTGATACTTGTCCTGTTAAGTGAAAATACAGGTCACTGTGAGTATATCTAGCAAACTTCTATCTTAGGTTACGAACACAAGGGTCATTGCAGACATAATACTTATTGATTACTTAGCATAAGAAGGATCTCTCATGTGTCTAGTGTGTTTGAATGCAAGAAACATTCTAGCGATCCTAGCGTTTATGCTTTGATGCTTATGTTAACTTGCTACATTAAAAGGGACAAATGGTCTAGTTATTCTAGCTTCTTGTGCCTCGACTACTTACATTTAATCCCAACAAAACTAGAATAGATGTCCTATTCATATTCCTATGATTGCAATATTAGTGGGGATTATATAATGTTTCGCATTCGCTACATGCTTAGTGATGATAATTGTTGAAGCTTGGTAACCAGACTCAGGGTTGTATCTAATGTAGGGCTACATTTGCATAAGCACATGGTTCAATCACTGATTTACTTGCATCCTTAATGATGAGGGATTGTTGGCTTCTTCAAAGTATCATGTTTATTCACAACTACACAAGTGATCAATTAATCACCCTCTTGGCTAGTTTGGTTGCTTTGAACTCATTTTCAAGATCAAATTTGAAATCTAACAGACTTAAACAGCTCAAATCCACAGTTTAAATTTTTGGGACTGACACGATCGAACTCTTGTGCAGTCCAATTTTGTTGGTACTTTGTGAATCTTGGAATCTTTTCAAATCACATTTTTCTTCAAATTTTCCAACATTTCTAGAAAAATTCAACTCTGGTCAACTTTGGTCAAACTTGGTCTTTTGGACCTCACAATCACTTCGAATTGACTCCAAATTTTCTTCTGATCATTCTGATCCCTTCTATACTCTTTGAAATCTCATATTTCTTTTGTATCTCTTGATATATTTCTCTACATCATATTTTTGGTGTGTCATCTTTCAATTTTGCTCCTAAGGGTGTAGGATGATTACATCATTGAATCTGAATTTCAACTCAATCTGAATCTTATGTCCTCATCACTCAGGGCATCTCATCACTCGGGTCATCTCATCACTTAGGGAATCTTGTCCCCTCTATTTGGCAACATTTTTCATCTATCTTATCTTTTGATCAAATGATCAATCTTATAACACTTCTTGTTAGAGTTTGATGGATAGGTATCGAGATAGTCTAAACCCCGACTCTTGAGGATCAAGCCTCATTCTGGGGATGATTCTATGACTCATGATAGGTCTTGTTATCTCTTTTATCATCTTGGTAGCTAGGTGTTCTATCTAGATCCCCTAAAGTTAAGCTCTGTTCTAGAGATAATCTTTAAAAGCTTATCAACTTTGGCATTTAGGTGTTCTATTTGGATCCCCTCAGGTTAAGCTTCATTTTGGAGATAACCTTTAAAAGCTTATCAATTGGTTTATGTTTCATCAATTTTGGAACCAATCTCATTTCTTGATCTATTCTTCATACTTCTGATTTCTATGAATTGAATGTGTTGCTCACACATTCATTCAAAGAGGGGCAAAATGTAATACCCCAATATTGGCACATTGCCATATTAACCATTTCTGGTCTTTTCAATTATTCTTAACTCCTATTTTAATAGGCAATTTTAATTTAATAATCTCTACTCGACTTAAGTGTCAAATGCAGAAAATCATTAATCTGTATTAATCATTTACTTTAATTAATTCCTAAATATTCGTTAAATTGGCTAAATTAACCTTTTAATTGAATTAATTTAATTATGAATGTTCATGATTTAATTAAATTAAATTCACCACTTTAGCTATTGTATAAAGGAATATATATAAAATTTAATAAGATATTTCCTCTTTTTAATTAATGAATTTAATTATTCAATAAATTAAAGTTTATCCATTTATGAGGTCATGTTCTATTTTATTGAATTAAATATTCTCTCCAAATCTTCTCTTCAACTCAAAAATGGAAACTCTGGGTGAACTAAAATTAGAAAAGGGATTAAATCAGTTAACTCTTTATTCCACTCCAAATTAAATGAGTTAACTCCTTTTTACACTCAATAGCAACCAATTAACTTCCTTTTCTTAAGGAATTTTCCATTATGACTAAGTCTCACCTTCAATCTGGATCGTCCATTTTGATTAATCTCGATCATTAGTTGATTCTAGGGTTCTATTTAAGAAGCCTTTGATTCCTCATTACAGAGGTTGATTTGAATTTGCATCAAAATTATGCTAGAATATCTACTCATTTGCTCTTTCATTCTTAGCTGAATATCCTTGCATATAAATCTCATATAGTTTAATAATGCATCCATTTAGATTAATTGCTCTTTCTTATTCTTCGAATAATCATGTATACATTTAGATTAATCTGGCATATCTCATATAGCTTAAAATCCTTCGTTCTAGAGGTTTGGTTGCCTGCTTCTCGTTCTGAGAGTAAAGGAAAAATCCTTCTAGTTAGAAGGAAACAGGTCAAACTATTGGATTACTTGGATGAATAATCTCATATTCATTCTAGGATGATCTTTCAGATAATGACCACATTGAAGTGTGTGTGAGGATCTGAGGCCCACATTTCACATATACACTTATTACTTATTTTAGATGTTTCCCTCTTACATTGGATTACTTTAGATAGTTGTTAAGTAACTTATCTTTAAAAAAAATTATTCAGTGCATGTTTTATCCTTGTTCCAAGGATCTCTGAGTAGGGCATTACACTTTTGAAAGGCCAACCCTATTAAAGGTTACAATACACACTGTTAAATGTGATCTGGTTAGAGTATTTCAATCAACCTATATTAGGAGTGAGCCTTGTTAGAGGAATTTAGATCATTCACTTGGAATGTCACCCAATTAAAGGATTTACAAATGAATATTAGGTTAGCATTATTTCAAAGGTTTACCCTACGTTGGTACAATGATTAGAAAGTAACAATAAGGCTTGATCTAATAACAACTTACAACTCCGTTTACAAATAATAGATATCTATTTTAGTCCTCCATTTTGTTTGGCTTTCACACACTTCAACTTTGATAGCTTGTTCGCCCTTCAAGCATCTATACCCTTAATCCTTCTTCCTTTTCTCGCCAATAGTAGGTCTCTTCTGTTTGGTCACTGATGAAGCAATACCTTAGACTCCTTGTCTTCCTTAGGTTTTTGAACATCACAAACTTTTCTTCTGACCATCCATCTCTATAAATAGAAAATTAAGATCTTTTGTTGTTCAACCTCTGTCATCCATTTTAGGGTTAGGCAAGATTAGGTAAAATTCAATGAACCTACCCATCTTTTCATTTATTCCCTTCTATAAATTTCTCCTTCAATCCTCTTTGGATTTGCCTCAAAATAGTACATCTTTAATTCTATGCCATCTCATCAAGCTTATCTTCCACATGGTTCACATAATCCAAGAAATCAAACTTTTCATCTTAGATTCATCGAATTCATGATCTTTCTCATAATGTCGTTGCTCAGCATTAACTTACTTCTAATGCTCAACACATATCACGTTTCTCAACATCCACTATCAAATCACTTGGCATGAACTAAAGTCTACTTATGTTCAACATCAACTAGACTTTGCTCAATTTACAGTGTATCACTTGACATACATTGAAATTCAACTTTTCTTAGCTCCACTTGATTTTCTACTCAGCTTGCACTAACTTTTCTCAACACCTACTATGCAGATTGTTAAGCTTGGGAGACTCAATTCTTCTTACTTGTTCTTCTAGAATTTGTCAATGTATCGATCCTTTGCAGCCTTGAGTAGATAATCAATACAATGTAACATCCTTGTCTTAATTGACCTTTGTACTTCTTTTTACATACCATAACTCAACCTTTCCTCTAGATTCTATTGTTATCTCATTTGATTAAAACATCCTCACCAATCAAACAAATGATAGTACTCAAATCATCTAAGAAGTTATCTTGCCAACAAGTAGCAGGTTTGACATCAGTGAAAAAACAATGATAAAACACATTCTCATACTTGTATCAATCTATTTTCAACACTATTTTGTATTCCAAATCCATTTCCATACATGGTACACTATTCAATCTGCTAGATTGAAAGAACTTATGAGCTATCACTCTCAATGCAAAAGAAAATAGGGGGCCTTAGATAAAATCTATAGACATTCCCCTCCCGTTCCATACTGCACCTTTTTTTTTCTCAATTATCTCCTTGGAATCACTTTGCATGCTCTTAGGTCTATCGAGGGTAGGATACCTTATCACTCAATAGATGATCCTTTTGGTGATCTTAATTGGTCCATTTTCTAACCATATGAAGTCATCATGTATTCTATTGAGCACAATCTTTATCCATTCAGTCTTGAATGCAATAGGAAAATCTAGGGCACAAGTCAACCCTTTCTTTTCAATAATTTTATTTTCTTCTCTTAAGACTCCATCCACATAAAGTTGATTGTATAAGTCCCTTATCTCCATATCTCCTATACTTCCAACTTTGCAAGTATAACAACACCTACCATCTTGAATCATGAGAACTTTTGGTGGTATCATAAATAATGCACCAAACGGGTCTCCTTTATATGCAATTTTAGGTATTTCTCAAAAAGGTGTTCATTTTACATCATTACTAATTAGTTACACATTAAAAACCTCCTTTCCTTCCTTACTAATACTCATAGAAGAGATAGCTTCCATATTTTCTATTAGGGTTCAGGAAAATTCAGACAACGAAAATCGACACTAGTAAAATATCTTTCTAATCTGATGAATATGTTGAGTTACAATTGAATTCAGTTCACAAATGCCAGAATCTCCTATACCAATTTTCCTTCATGTTCTTCATGCTCTCTTTCATCGCTGGTGAATGTAAATGAGTCAAGAAACAACTACATAACCCTTAAAATTTTGCAATAAATGCTTAATTCTTACACAACTGTAAGCTCAATCATCGTAGGATTTCCAAATCACTTGGCTTACACATGATCCTACTATGCTTAGTTCACATAGAAAACTCAATCAGTACTACCATACCTTCATTACTCGATAACAACTGAAATTCCATTCATGCTTGGTAGTATCTGTGAAAGTTTTCATGCTCAGAAAAAACATGAAAACTAACAAAAATATAGATTTCTTTTAGGCTCCAACCAATACATTTCATCTTAATTCATGCATATATAATCTTTTCAAAACATAGATTCTTGGAACTGTTGTATAATATAACTTTGAAATATTAGTCCCACACATACCTTTTGATTTCTTAGTTGGGGTTGATGTGATCACTTGATCCATTGGATGAAGTGACCTCATCCGAGCTTTATGTGTTGTGATCTTCCTTCTTCTTCCATGTCTTGTTCATCTACACTTTGACCTTCTCAATATTGACCTTGTCTTTTCTTTTATTGTTTTCAGTAGTCGGCGATGGTGATCTAGTTGGATAGTTTCTACTGATATGACTAGTCTTCAAACAACTAAATCATGTAGTCACACTCAACAATTTATTGCAATTGCCTCTGAAATGTGTTCTAATGCAATTCTCAAGAACATGTCCATATTCTTGACAATAGTGACAATTATACCTTGTGTTGTAATCCCAGTTGTAGGATTTTCCATTTTGTTGTACCTTTATCTGCTTGTTTGATGTCCACTTGGTATTAGATCTACATTCAAATGTTTTATGTCCATACTTTTGACAATTGTGGAAATATCCTTCAAATCTCTGTATGCTTAAGGTCTTGATCCTACATCATGAGCCTGATGTCCTTGCTTGTTGCCCTTATGAGAGTAGCCATTGAATTTATTCTTAGGATTCTAATTTACATTGTTGCTCCTGGAAACATTTTTTGTATGACCTAACTTTCCACAATAATGACAAGTGGGTTTGTAGCTCTTACCTTTGTTGTTTCTTTGTTCACCACTTTTAGATGATTCTCCTTCCTCAGTTTGGTTTATCCTAATCCAATAGTATCATTGTTAGATATAGGAGATCTCATCATTTTCTCAAAGAATTTGATGGCTTCACTAGGTTTGTTGAAACTTTTAACAAATTTATTTTCTTTTCTCAGTTCATTCTTCAGTTGTTCATTTTGTAACTTCAGGGTTGTGATCTCAATGTCCTTTCTATTTAATTCATGGTTTTCAATCATCAATTGATTTATTGTATTTAGTTGCATGTTAGCAATCTTTTACACATCTGATGTCTTCTCTTATAGTCCTTTTGTCTTCCTCAGATTTCTTTTGCTACTCAATCACCTCACATAGAAATATTGATTGGACTTCTTGTTCTATCTTAAGATTTTTGACCTCTTCAATTAGAGCACCATTCTTTTCAATTAGATCTACAACTGTTGCATCAAACTCACTTGAGTTTCCATTCTCAAACAATTTAGTAATGTCTTCCTCTTGGTAATGAGTGTCATTTTACTCAATAGCTATCTCTTTCCTTCTCCTCAATGAACGTTATAGTTATTCTCTTGCTTCCATGAGTTGGTGTAGGGCAAATTGGATTTCAATCTTGTGGTTCTCAATAGTCTTTTCCAACTTTTAGACTTCCATCTTCATGATATTTCCTCAAAGCTGCAAAGCTTTCCTTTCCATAGAGCAAGGCTTCAATACCAATTGTTGAAAATAACAATGGGAAAGTAAAATCTAAAAGGGAGGATGAATCAATACTTCAAAACATTAACCATACAACATTCACCACACATCCATCTCATAATTTAGCATGCAAATTTAAATAGATAATTAGAATTATTCATCTATAGCATGAAACAAATAACACATAACATAATAAATTTGTTACCCAAAAACCCTCCAATGAGAAGGCAAAATTGGGGTGAGGATGACACCCACAAATATTCATTACTACAGTTGTAAAGTTTAGCCAATTAAGGTTACAAGAAGTGACCATAAACTATGATGTGCCCTATGAAAGGTCTACCTTGTTAAAGGCTTACAAAGACTGTTAAGTCTCACCCTGTTAAAAGATTTCAACACCATACTAAAAGTGTACCTTGTTATAGGACTTAAACTTGCAATAAAGCAATCACTTAGTTAAGTGATTTACACAAGCCTGTTAAGACTACTCTATTAGGGAATTTTCTCTGCATCACTTGTTAGAATGATTTAGTACCATGATCCTTTGGCTAGCACTCTGTTTCTAGATGTCAAATCTTCACTTTCCTAATGTGTACTTGATCCTTATGATGATATATATCTCCTCTGTCCTCTCTCTTCTTTCCTCTATTCTCTCTAACTGATTCTGCAATTCATAATATTATCACAACCTTCATAGCCACCATGAAAGCTCTCTACACTTAGCATTTGTGTCTCTTGTGTCTCTTTCTCTTTTTTCACACATATAAACTGTTTATGGTTTGTTTTCTTAAGTAAACACAAGTGGGCTAGGCTTAGGTTAGAATCAGTGACTAAGGTTGAGATGTTTTGTTGCTTATAACATCCCTCAATTTAATTGGTTGCATGTACTACATAGGGATTCATAATATACATATATATACATCTTCTAAAATCATAAAATAATGATTAAGTCAGCTCAAAAATGGTTTACATAGAAGTTTGTGCCATTACAAACAACTATTTCCAAAACTGTTCACTTAGCAATTGAATTCTTTGATGCTCAGCATTCACTATATCTTCAATTATGTAACTCATCTTCTAAATGACTCGGCATACTCTGTTTACTCAGCTCATGAGTGACTCAGCACTAACTATATTCTCGACACATACTAGTGCTCGATATTGACTAAGTATACTACTCATCATGCTTTGATCACTCAGCTTGCACTATAATTTTGATAGATAATGACTAAGTGTTTTGTCACTGCCTTGTCAAATCCAATCTGATATTAACAAATTTATGGTCAAATGAGTAAGGAATTTGAGATGTCTATGTTTAGTGTGATCAAAATTTTCATTAGATTACAAGTTCATCTAAAAAATAATGGTATATATGTGACTCAATCTAAGCATGTAAAGGAAATCTTGAAGATATTTCCAATGGATGAGTCTAAACCATTCAATACACCTATGGTGACTAGAGTGAAATTCTCAAAGGAAGACACTACTATAGATGTAAATAAAATATAATAAAGAACCATGATGGGTAAATTTTAGTATGTTGTGTAGAGTAGACCAGATATTGCACAAGTTGTAGGAAGTGTTGCAAGGTTTTCCTCTAATCCCAAGGAAACACACATGACTACTATGAAGAGGATATTCAGACATCTAAAAGGAACTAGAGATTTTGGCCTATGGTATAAGCGAGATGAGAAGTTTAATCTTAAAGTCTACAGATGTTGGTTGAGTTAGTAATGTTGATGATAGAAAAAGAACAAGTGGTGGAGCTTTATTTTTAGAAGAAAGATAGATAACATGGTTAAGAAAGAAATTGAGTTGTACTTCATAATCTATTGTTCAAGTTGAATATCTTGTGCTACAATCAATCGTTCAAATATTGTTTGAATTAAACAATTGTTGAAAGGTATGCAAGAAGAGATAACTGAGTCTATTACTATTTATTGTGATAATACAAGTGCAATAAATATATCAAATAATCTAGCGATGCATACAAAAACAAAGCATATATCATTCAAATATCATTACTTGAGTGAGAAAGTATTAAAAAAACAAGTTAGGCTTGAATATGTGAAATTAAAAGAGAAAATTTCAGACATGTTTATTAAGCCATTTCCTAAGGATGCTTTTGAATATCTAGGAGGTAAATTAGGGGTCCTACCCCTATCCAAAATTCACCAAGTGAAGATGCATACTACATCAATATATGGATTAACATGAATATCTTTGTGGATTTTATGCAAGAGTTCACTCCTTAGGAGTTTCCTAAAGTTGGGAAATGACTAAAATGAAACAAATGTAAATAGTACATGTAATGTTCAAGGAAAACTACAAGGTTTTATAAGTTTTACATTGGAATTTATAGTGACCTTTGGCATTGCTATCAAAGGGGGAGAGAATCAGTAAGAGAGAAAAATAAGTAAAAAGGGGAGTGAAAGACTAAGAGGAAGAGAATATTAGTATGGAAGGATGAAGATAAGGAGATCATATCCTAAGGGGGAGAACTTTTGAAGAAGATTGATGCTACTGAAGATACAAACTGAGTATGCCTATTGAGGAAATTTGTTGTACAAAGAACCTAAATGAAGATAGAGAGTTGCAAAGTTGTATTGTTTTTTTCTTTTGTTGGCAAATGTAGTGAGCCACTATAATATATATTTTATAATAACATTGGTTAAAGGCTCATGGAGAAATAACCAACAAGGAAACCTCCAACCATTGCCAATAATTTGCATGTTACAATTACAAGAATATAGAGAGAGGTCTTGAAAAAATTCCCTTATAAAATGGGAAACAATAAAGCACCACCTCATCTATAGCCAAAGCTATATGAGAAGAAATCTACCCAATTTCAAGCTCATTCCTATGAGACCCCACATTACAAATTAACATGTCCATAATAATAATAATAAAGTCTTTATAACTAGGAATTATGAGGTTTACTTATTGCCATTTTCTAAATCAAGTATAAATCTCATAATTACAAAAACCTCTGTACTTGATATTCTGATAGTGCATACATTTGATAATTATTATATGAATGATCATCCATTAAGCCCAAAAGGAAATAAAATATGGGTTATATCACTGCCCCCAGCTCGACTGCAATCTAACATCTCTAGTTCCACATCACCAAGTGTCATATCTGGCCTGCACAAAAGGTATTACAAAAAAGGTAACAAACAATCCAAGTCATCTTTAAATTTTAGTGAGGGACTTTACAACCCATCCACATCTCAAAAAAATGTACTCTTGTATCATGGTTGGTTTCCATGGCATTTTTCTCACTCAAGGCTCGACAACCCAAGTAGACTTGCTAAAACTCTTAGTCTTAGGAGATGAGGTATTGATCTAACTTGGCTACTATTTTGAAGAAGTCATCTTGCTTGTTTGTCCAAGTGAATGTGCCATTTTCTGGAGGAATATGTTGAAGGTTATTTATCCTAATAAAGGAATCAAAATCTTTAATAACTTTACAAAGGAGGATTATGCCACCCCTTTTTCTTAGATGTTTCTTATTGCACTGAAATCACCTGCTATGATGAAACTTTGAGATGACCATTGTTGAATAATTTGAGTAATTATTTCCTAAATCTTTTGTTTCTCTATTGAAGGGGCATGGCCATAAATATTTATGACACTTGTGGAATTATCAAAATGTTTAAAGTTGAATATCTTCCATCCACATCCTTCATTAATTAATTTCCCTTCTATTATTTTTGGATTCCAAAGCGTGGTGCTTCCTCCTAAAGCATCCAAGCTCATATAATGAGATGATTTACATAAGGACCATTTAGCTACTAATTTTTCATGTGCATCCATTGAGAGTTTGGTCTCTTGGAGTAATATAAGGTCACTTTTAGAAGATTCAATCATGTTCTTGAGCCATCCCCTCTTGTTAGAGACATTTATGCCTATGACATTCCATGTAATGATCTTCATTTCTCTTGAGGAGAAAACTTTGTTCTCCTCATTATTCTTTTTATTGACTTCAACTTCTCCTCTAAAGTAGATTGAATTCCTACAAAAATTTCTTCCTTAGTTTTTGTGCTCTTTTTCTTTCTACCCCTAGTCTTTGGAGGTGAAATGTAAGGCATCTTGCATAGAGGTGATTCATGGAATGAGAGAATCTGAGAGAAGTCAAAATCATAATTATGATCTGCTAAGTTATGTTGTGCCTCTTTCCCTGATTAAAATTTTTCTAACTCCTCCAGTAGGAAGGAATCCACTTGATTTATTGGGATATTAGATAGACCCTCGAGGATCCTACATATTTCATCCTCTAAAGAGGTTGTCTCTAGAATCCCACTAAATGGATTTAGATTAGTTTGACCCTCAACTAACTTCAAATTTTTATATGGATGGCTACTTAGGATTGATTAGACCACCCCCCACCCCCCCCCCAAAAAAAAAAAAAATTCTTCCTGGTTTGAGTCTTGAATTTGAGTATTTAGGGGTACAAGTTGTCCTCCTATGTCGACCTTCTAAAGAAATCATTCTTGGGGAAGAAGTCTTTTCTTAGGCCCATGCATGTACTCTTTTTTCCCTAAAAGAATTACCTATGGATCCCCATTCACTTCTTCCCTTAATATTCTAACAAATTGTTCAATTGCCACAAATTCTGCAATCTAATTTGCTAGGTGATTTAATTCTTCTTAAGATTTCCTTCACATGACTAAATTATAAAAGGGATTAGAGCTCTTCTATAATAGATTGTTAACAAGTTTATCTATGAACATTAGGTTCTTAACAATCTTATCCACTATGTTTTTTTTAAGGTGGGAGGAGTGCATACTTGACCACCCTATGGACTAGAATTGGTCAATACAGGTGATTTCCATCCAAGTAAAGGGATTCTCGAGATGACATTATGTTTTGTTGTTATGTGAAGAACTTTATCTAGGTAGGCCATCGGGAAAAAAGTGGTCCTTCAAGGAATAAGTAGTACTAATTACCTAGATGGGTTGATCATGAAGGATTCCTCTACTCTTGTCTACTCAAAATTATGAGTGATTGGCCTCCTCACATGCCTCTCTAAAATTAGCAGTTGCATTTTCTACTTCTCTTAACAACTGTTGTGGGTAAAGAATAGATTTTAGTCCATGTAGCTTTGTAGCTTGATTATTAATCTTTGACTTGATCAAATGGTTCATGTTATCCTCATTGGGGGGAGCTAATTATTCTTTTTAAGGTCTACTAGCTATTGGCGTCCATTTGTCTATGTGGTGGCAATATTGATAGTATCTAATGGCACTTCAATTTGAGAAGGTGTTCCTTGAGCCCCCCAATTATTCTTTGGTAGGAGAATCTCTTCTATCAATGGTATCTCCAACACTTTAGGCATATTTCCAATCAATATTAGACTCTGTGGTCTAATTCTACCTTAAGTGTGGCAATTCCCCATAATTGGTTGCATTGGAATTATGGTCCTCATGCACCATGATGATTTGCTGGGGAGATTACAACAATTCATTATCAAGTAACCTAAGGAGGAAGAGTGTTCCATTATTGTTATTGCATCTTGAACTACCACTTGTTGGGTCCATTAACCCTGTGGAGATTTTATTTTTATTTGTGAGGGGGGAGGTTTTGAGGCTCTGAGAAGGACACAAACCCAAAACATAAGGTTGAGATTCTCAGATGGGATAAGATCGTGCTTGACAAAGATCCCCATCCTATTAACTAGGATTTCAATGATTTATGGATCTCTATATTCCAAAGGAAGATTTGGGAAAGCTATCTAATAGGACATAAATCCTCACATGAAAGGCTCAAGTTTAAAGTTAGGGACATGGGATAATGTGACAATGCCATACCCTAGACAAAACCAACCTCTGAATTGATGAACTGAATTTCTTGCTAAAGGAGAATGAAAGAGAGTAATGAAAAAAAGTGGAATCATGATCAAAGAATATTACCTCTTTGACCTCATGTTAATGCTATAGAACCCATGACCTAAATTAATTTTTTTGAAGATTGTGTGTGGATAATTTTCCTACTAGTGTCATGTTCCTCAAAAAGGAGATGTGGGATGCCAACAGACCCTTAGGTAACGTTATTTCAAGTTGTTCCCCTCTACTCGCAGCATGTTCTCATTTTGAATCGTATCCATTGTTGTTTGCTTCCTTTTGTAGACGTGTCTAACTCTTTTACCTAGTAGCTCCTTTGGCCTAAGGTAAGAATCTCCCTTATGTTGTGCACTATACTTACTCCATCACTTGGGTTATCATTTGGATTGAAGGAGGTTGCATGATGCTATGTGGGTGATTTTGTCCATGTTCTTTCTCCTTATTTCTTCTGATCTTTGCAACATTAGAAGACTCCGCATTTTCAAATATTTAAATGCCCTCCTATGTAGGTCTCATATCTTCCATTGTAATTCCTTAGTTTATTAGCATTTCACTATTTGTCACACTATTCTTTCCCTTTTTGTTGTTGCCTTCTTGCATTGAGGATTTTCATAGATATCAAAGCGTTTCGGGGGGACATCCCTTTGGAGTTGTAACCCTATTTTCCTTCCACCAAGTTGGAAATGCATAATTAGGGAAAAAAAAAAGGGTTTGTTTGGTTAAACCATAGCCTTCTTACTAAAGATGTGTGAAGAAGGTTGCAGATCTGTAGGGTATTCTGAGTGATTCCAACATCTACAATCACTAACCTTCTCTACAAACTTGCAAGTTTGAAAACCTATTCCCACCCATCTGCTCTCTATCATTCTCCTTCATTTATATGAAAAATTGTATCAATGTCAATGTATACATTTGATTATCTTATGTAATGTTTTGTAATGTAAAGTCATATGTTACGTGTTGTCATCAATGCTAAAGGGGGAGATTGTTATCCCCAAGTGATGATGTAACTGAGAATGGTACGAATGTATGTAGGAGAGTCATATCAGTTGTTATATTGGCATTAATATCAAATCTTAGTTAGCTAGAAATTATGCTAATTTGGTAGAGTGCCATATAATTTAATTGATGAAAATGATTTGTAGAAAGTATGTTGATGATAGAGTTGATTGGCATGGTATTGAATGGGCACTTGAATGAGTTAGATAGTTATAATGTAATGTTGCTTTGATTATTTTACAATCATGTAATCTTCTAATGTAATGAGCTATATGAGCTACATCGAGTAACAAGGTAAAAGATTGGAGACAGTGTTCACCAAGTGAGTATAGTTGTTACTGAGCAATTGGCTAAGCATAGCTGAAGTTCAATATTAACCAAGTAATCATGTATTAACCAAGTGATGTATTGCCTAAGTGAAATGTTATGTTCATGGAATAACAAAAAAAATGATTTTTTTTGTAAAAATGGAATATGAGGCCGATTTATGGTGAAAATAAAGAATGTTCAAGAAGTTCAAAGGCATGAGTCAAAATTTATTGTAAGATCTACGGTTTCAAAAACTTTTCACTTCAATTTTCTATGTATATTAGAAGCCAAAAACTTATTTCAACTCCTTCTTAAATAGTAGTCTCCTTACTTTCAGATTCTTCCAATTAGTGTTGCTTATTCACAATCAGTGATCATAGATTTACTATACTTAGTCACTTATAAAATATAAGTTTGTGCTCATCTTTATCCTTCTTCAATCTCCATCATCGATGAAGATCTGATTAAGGATATTGAAGAAGGATAAGGACGATCAAAAAGTTATATTTTATAAATGACTAAGTATAGTAAATCTATGATTGATGATTGTAATTAAGCAACAATAATTGGAAGAATTTGGAAGTAAGGAGACTACTATTTAAAAAGTTGGAACAAGTTTTTGGCTACTGATTATTGTGTAATTTTTGGAGAAAGAAAATTGAAGTAAAAATTTGTTAAAGCTTAAAGAAGCAAGGTGAACCAAGAAAATCAGAGAAAAGATCAAGAAGAGAAGAGTGAAAGAGATAAGGTGTGAATCAACTAGTAAGAGATCAGAAAGAAGAAGATCAACCAGAATTAATATTTTAACAAGGTAGTGCTAAACCTAATAGATCATTTATATTGTTACTTTCTAATCATTATAGAAGAAGAATCTCTTAATTGAGTGGACCTAACAAGTCTATGAAATCCTATATGTTAACATCGATTAGTGGTGTTTATAAGTCCTTTAAAGAAGGCCACTCTTTAGACAGGATCAATGAGTGATAAGATCTAGAGGATCTTTTGTTGTAAATCCTCTAACAATGTCACATTAACAATGTGTGTGTAAACCTTTAACAAGGTTGGCTCCTTGTAGAGCTCACTTCAAAAGAGTGATTTTTTCTGGGTTTTCCGTCCTACGTCATTTTTCACTTTACATTTTTTCCATGTTAAAAATCTTGGTGTCAAATGTGTGATTTTTGTTATGTTGTAAGTTGATTTTCAAAAAATTTATTTATTATTGTAACTCATAAACAACTAGGTAGTAATAAAGTCTTAATACTTACATTCGATAGTAACAAAAACAATGAGTTTACAGTTTGAAGTAAAATGATTATGAGAGTTGGCTATGATGATGAATTATATGACCAAATGAATATTTTTTATGTTTATGAAGTTTGATTTAGTACTAAAGTGTTTGAAGGAACTGTAGGATAATTGGACATAACTTATTCACCCCCGCCCCGCTTAGTTATCTAACAAGAACAACCAATCTCTAAAAGACAACAAGCCTTGGTAGTGGTTCCAAGGCCCCATAGTGTTCATATTATACCAAAGGATCAGCCTTTACCAACTAATGAGCCTATCAAAATAGCACCAATGCCTATGCTTACTTAAGTTGATGTTGTTGCTAGCAAAGAGTAGCTGAGGGTGAGCTTGAGTTCATTCAAAATTATGAATCAAATAAGAAAACTCATGTAAGTGTTTCTATGTTGGATGACTTGACCAAAGCAGGAAAAAAAGAGTTTATGAAGGATACTTTGTCTAAAATTTCATTATCTAGTGAACCTACTCAGGAGAAATTTAAGGTTTTGGTCACTAATACATCTCAATCACAAAAGGATCAACAACCTCCAAGAGTTTAACCACCACCATTTTACGTCACCCTAATTATTGTTAATTTCTTCCTCTATAATTGCATGATAGACTCAGGTGCTAGTAGTTTTTTCATGCCTAAGAAAGTAGCTGACAAGCTAGGTTTGTCTCATGATCCTCTTGAAAAGGGGGTTATTTAGTTAGACAGTTCAACTATTAATATAATTGGGGTAGTTAAATACCCGAGTCTTACATTGAATGAGTGTCCTAATTTTTTTATCCCTTGGGATATCAATGTTATTGACTCACTACCTCTTTTTTCCATATGCCTAAGTAGAGACTATAAGACTAATTTGGGTGGGTATCATTCTGCAAATTGGTCTCATTTGTTCTTCAAGACTAGGTATGGCACTACGATCCAAATGAAATATGAATTACTAGCTAAATATCATCTTGAGCTCTACACACCTAGCCCAATAAATGCAAATCTGGCATTCCATGAGCAACAACTTGCTATCCCATATCCAAATACCCCTATTGAGAATATACCAGATATGGTTTGGATGAGTGGGAAGTTGAGAACCTAGAAGAAGATCCTTTTAAGAACATGGATTTGGTTGGAATTGGCATATATATCATGTATGAACAACATTGTATCATTCCAAACTTAGTCAAATGAGAGGTGTAAGAACCTAAAAATTAGCATGATGGCCTATGGTAGTTGTTCTTTGATGGAGAAAGAAACAAGGTGGGTTCTGGTGGTGGTTTTATGTTGATTTCAACTGAAGGGAAAATGTATTACTCTATTGTCTACTTTACTCTAAGTTGTATAAATTATACACCAGAATTTGAGGCACTTATTCATGGTCTAGAATGGGCTAGGAAGATAGGTATTATGTTTTTGCAAGTCTTTGAGGATAGTGATTTGATTGGTAATAAAGTTTGTAATAAAAATATCTCTAAAAACGATGTGCATAAGATGTACAAGCATAGGGTGTGGAACTTGATTAAATCTTTTGATGCTTTAACCTCTTTTGTGTACCCAAAAGTCAAAACAAACAAGAAGACAAGTTAGCTTCCATGGGATCTAAATTTGATATCCCAAAGGAGGTTAAAATGAAGAGAGACAATAATATGTGAAGGCGATTATGAGGCCTTCAATTCTGGACAAACAAGTTAGTTGGAATTTTTTTGAGAATGATGAGACAATTTTAAACTTTTTAATGGAAGAAGCTAAGTTTTCAAATGTAAATTAAAAAAAGTTAGAACACTATGATGATCAACTTTTGTAATTGAAAACTAACAAGTTACCCAAGGGATTGGTCACCCTTGAGTCTATTTTTAATGGTGATGATTAGCTAAGGAGAGACAAGGAAAACTCGACACTAAAGGAGGAACATACCAATCATTTGACGTACTCGTATGCTCAAAACACGAACAAAAAGATTTTATTTCCTTTTTCCAAGAGTTTAGTGATGTATTTCCTTGGGAATACCATGATTGGAAAGGATTGACCCCCAGTTAGCCCAACACACCATAGAGTTTCTTTCGAATGCAAAAATAGTTCAGTATGAGAAAATCCCCATCAATCCTAAGTTGGAAGCACTAATGAAGGCTAAACTAAGTAAGATGATTGGAGGTAATATCATATTCCCCATTAAGCATACTTCTTGGGTGTCTAACTTAGTTCCATCTAGGAAGAAGAAGGGAGATATAAGACACTATGTTGATTTTTGAAACCTTAATAGAGCCTCTCTTAAGGATCACCATCAAATACCCTCCATGGAATAAATTTTGCAAATAGTTTCAAGATCTGATAGATTTTCTTTACTTCATGATTTTTCTAGATATAATTAGATCCTAGTGAAAGAGAAAGACCAACATAAGACTATGTTCACTTCTAAGTAGGGAATAATGACATAAAAAAAGATGCCTTTTGGGTTGTCTAATGCTAGCGAAACTTTCCAAAAGGAAATGGAGATGGCCTTCCACAGTTTGATAAACAAGTTTCTACTTATTTATTTAGATGA
This sequence comes from Cupressus sempervirens, assembly GCA_028749045.1. Taxonomy (NCBI): domain Eukaryota; kingdom Viridiplantae; phylum Streptophyta; class Pinopsida; order Cupressales; family Cupressaceae; genus Cupressus; species Cupressus sempervirens. The sequence continues at coordinate 432,377,262 of CM053786.1, read as the reverse complement.
AATTGCTATTTTTTCTAAGGAAACAAGTGAGTATCTTGTGCATTTGAGACACAAAATTGAAAGATGCAAAGAATTTGGAGTGCCCTTGAATCCTAAGAAATGTATATTTGTTGTTCATGAAGGAAAGCTACTTGGCTATGTTGTTTCAAAGCATGGAACTACCATTGATCCTGAAAGAGTGGATGTTATCCTAGCCTTAGCCCTACTAGCACATAAGAAAGCATTGTAAAGTTTCCTAGGTAGAATTAATTTTGTTAGAAGATCCATACCTAAATTTTGCATTATTGTTGAGGTGTATGACTCAGATGCTTAAGGAGAATACAAGTTTCACTTAGACTTAAGAAGATAAACATTGTCTTAACAAGGTAAAAGAATCTATTTCTATAGCACCTACTTTTATTAATTCTAATTTATCTTGTATTCCTTTGGAAGCACAAATTTTATTTATATAGTGTTGGCACAAAATAATGATAAGAATTAGGAACAACCAATAGCCTTCTATAGCCAGGATTTGGATGGGTATGAATAGAGGCATACTTTTATTGAAAAACATGTTTTGGCTATTATTCAAAGTTTGAAAAAGTTTAGACATTTTGTTTCACATAATACTATTTATCTTATGGTTGCAACCCTAGTATTAAAGACTTTCCATTGAACAAGGGTCATAACCATAAGAGGGCAAGTTGGATCACAAAAGTCATGGAATATGACATTTATATTATTATTACTAAGTTGATTATAGGAAAAGGCTTGTGTGAACAACTAGATGGACAACCTAGTGATAGTGAACTAGAAGAGTTGGACATTGTTCTAATCAATGGTGATGAAAATAGAGTGATGAGGTAGAAAATACCTCAAGTTGGGTAGCAAAGATGAAGCATTATCTCCTCACTAGTGAGTGACCTCAAGATTTAAATAATGTAAAAATAGGGTACTACCATTTGCAAGCAAGTCCATTTGTTTTTATAGACAATATTTTGTATAGAAAGGACTATCATGAGGAATTTCTAACATGAATAGAACTAGATCATATTGATAAGATTCTAGAAGAATTTCATGATAGGGTAGCTGGTGGATACCTTGCACCTAGAACTCCAGCTCTTAAAATTATGAGAGTAGGATATTTTTGGCCGGATCACTACAAGGATGCATTTTGATGGGTTAGAAAGTGCAAGATATGTGCTCTATTTATTAGTAAGAAAAAACAAGCAACCCTTCCCCTTCACCCTATTCAAGTTGAACAACCATTCCTCAAGTGGGGGCTAGATTTAATAGGTCCTATTAACCCTCCTTCTAGTTCTCATCACAATTAGATCATGATAGCTACAGATTATTTTACTAAATGGAAAAAAGTTGTTTCTCTAATGGATTCTAATGAAACTTCAATCCTAAATTTCAATCAAGATATTGTGGCTAGATTTGGTGTTTCAAATTCTATTACTTCTAATAATCGTTTAGCTTTTATTGGTATGAAATTTTAGAATCGGCTTTGAGATATAACATATACTTAAACATCTCATCTCATTATTAACCATAGGGTAATGGTCAAATTGAATCAAAAAACAAAAATCTGATTTGGATTATAAAAGGACCATTGAGGGTAATCAGAGAGCTTGGCACAACAAGCTAATTTTTTCCCTCTAGGTTGAAAACTTAACCCCTTAGAGGTCAAAAGGTAACTCACTCTATCCTCTTGTGTATTGTAGAGAAGCAAGGCTACCTCTTTCTATTTAGTTACCTACTTTAGGATTGATTATTTGATCAAAGAAGAAGCTATAGAGGTTAGGCTTGTTGAACTAATTAAATTAGAAGAAAAAATAAAGAAAGAATTGCAAAATATTGAAAGTCATCAAGAATAGATAAAATGGTCATTTGATACAAAAGAAGTACCCAAGACCTTCAATGTGGGTGACTTAGTTCTCGAATGGGATGAACTGAAGAACATGCCTAGGAAACATACAAAGTTTGATGCATTATGGAGTGGCCCTTTTGTAATTCCAAAATGCAAAACCCACAATGTTTTCCAATTGTCTAATTTAGAAGGAGAGAGGAGCTTCCTGTCCTAGTTAATGGGATACACCTCAAGCCTTGCTATTGATGTTAAAATTTCTACCCCTATACATTAGTGGTTAGTTATTGTTTCAATAAGTGTGTTACACAAGTTCAATTTTATGTTTTCCCTAAGTGCTAGAGCCCAATTTTAGTTTCAATTGATGCTAGTTTTTGTTGATTGGTAATAATTTTGAGACTTATTGATGTTAGTATCCAAGAACACTTAAAAAATACCATTAATTGGTATCATTAGGTGGAGCACCCACTCTAATATTTCATTAGCACTCACTTAAGAGGACTCTATCAAACCATATCAATAACCCTCAAATGGTTAGTTTGATTCAGTTTCAATTTTGTTTCAATTTTTGTTTGAAAGAGACTCAATGCCCAATGGAAAAGCTAAGAGAACTAGTCAAATGATTCTTATCAAGCAAGCAAGCAATGGAAGTCACCAAAAATATTATAATTTTTCAAATTCATTCATATTGGTGACATTTAGTAGCCTAAATACTAGGTGAATTTTGTTCCACAATACCCTAGTTTTTTTTTTATTTGATCTTTGATTAAGTTTGTGTTCATTTTTATAAGAAAGAAAAATCAAGTACCTTTTCGTTTATATAAGAGTTGGAATGAAAGTACAAGTTGTAAAGGAAAGTACAACATCATATGTACAACTTTGAATATCATTTATATATTCAATGAAATATTAAGTGTGTACAAGAGAAAGTGTATGTGATGTTAATCAAAGAAAGTATATTGGCTTACATAGGTTATGAGCATAGCCAACAACATGCATAATTCCCTAAAGATAAATACATGCATACATAAAGATAAGAGAGATACTAGGTACTAGACATTGCCTGAGAAGAAAATGCAAATGTTGATCCCTTGTTTTGACTCCCACATCTTTCCAACATCTGGCATGCCTTAGAACCTACATTGGTTTCATAAAGAGAAAGGGGAGGGCTAGATCCAAAAACATGTAAGCAATGTCTGATATCATGCAAATGATCTTACAATAATGCACACATATATCCATCCCTAATTATTAAATAATCAAATACCCAATTGGATGTACTCAAGACATGTGCAAGGGAATCAAAAGATGATGCAAAAGAAGAAAGTATCATATTGTTTTATCTAACTTGTTTGTTCCATGTATAGGAATAGAATATTTTGTATATTTCTTTCCAATGCAATAACTTCCCTGGTCAGAAAATCAAAAAATCCCAAAGGGTAGCCCCTCTGAGCTCCTTTTGAAATTAAGGATTATTTGAGCAAGAACACCTATGGATAGTACCAAAGTCTCTCTCAATGTTACACATTAGTCCAATGAGGGAGATTGGTAGCTACATTATTAAGATTTACTAGAATCACTCCAAGACTGAAGCAATGTTGCAGTCTCAAGACATAATCATAATGGAGGCCCTATGGGTAACTGGAAGAAAGATCACCAACCTGAAGGAGAATATACATGCACATATGAAACATCAAGAAAGGTATCTAGAAGTGATAGGAATTGTATAATAATGAGCTTAATACTACAAGAACAAGTCAAGGGCCCACATGGAACAAAAATGCATGCAACAAGAACATGGTATTAAAGGTGAAAGTTTGGTTTTAGCATCAAAATAATACATCAATGGAGGATATGATCATGCATACATATAGAGTACATCAGCAAATAGTAATGTATGTTTGCACATATGTTAAGCAATGAGACACATCCAGCCCTACAAAAGCATGCCACAGGATCATCAACTTCTACGGGTGGTAGAAACATCAATAAAAATAATCAAAATTATCAACCCATTTTCACATGCACAATTTAGATATCACACACAACCTTGAAGTAGAAAAGCCTTACTTCCAAGCAGTAATGAAGCATATTTTAGCTTCATGTATTAGTGGGTTTTCAAGTTATGGCCCTCATAGGCCTTCTATCAGTGACAAGAAGTAATAATGTAGAATGAGAATGATTGAATGCTCATTTCCTGACATGCAATCTAAGAACCTAGCAATCAAACCTGATTGAGATATGGAAATAGAAATAATGCTTACAACACTATGCATGGTTTTTAATTACAGTAAATACATTGTCAAAATGATTCGTTGGATGCATCAAAATGTAAGTATACAACATGGATAATTAGAAATATAGCCCACAACCTACATAATAAAAAATAGAAAAATCATATGGAGAAATGATGCCCTAGCCATCATATAGATCACAACTCTTCAAAGAATCATAATCTTTTATATGGAGGCAGAAGCAATAGGAACAAGTCATCATACCTGTAGCAAAAGGCATGGATTCAAAGAATGCAACCCAAGGCCACCATTTTCTAGAAAAGGTGAGTATAATGGAGCTGCAAGTAAATGTAAAACAAAAAATATTTGAACATAAACATCATTAGTATATAGCCCATGACCTAAATGGAAAACATATAGAAGCAATCACATCAAAGTGATGCCCTTCAAGAAAAACATTTAGAAGTGATAGGAACAAGTCATCATCCAGTAGCAAAAGGAGTGGGTTGAAAGTGTCCAACATGTGGCCTCCATGTAATGGATTGTAGGAAAATTGCATAAAACAAAGTATGGAGATCTTATTCAAGTGATGGATCTTCAAAATCAAAACCATTGTCAAATGCCTCAAATGCCATATGATAAAAATGGCACATGAAATGGGGTTGTAAAAGCATGAAACCAAGTGTAAAACATCCATGATTCTAAAACATGCACAAATCAAAATGTGCAACAGCCTTCATAAGCATTCATAGCAAATAGAATGAGAAAATGGGGAAATGAAAAATCAAAATCCTAAATTATAAATTGAAGATTATTGTTTCTAATTTTCAAGCTACAAGAAGTCCATTCAAACAACACTTTCAACCATGGAAAATTTCCAAAAACTTCTCTAGTTTGAAATAGGGCCTCTCTTTGTAGACTTTGAATGTATGGAAACACATTTTAGCTTTTATAGATAACAGTAAAAATAAGGAATCTCAATTGCACACAACACCAAAACTTTCTCAATTGATCTAACTCTCTAAAAATTTGGTTGGCAAAGGCTTTTGTATGCTCTTGGGTTAGTTGGATCTATTTTCCAAATGTTTTCCGAACATATCAAACATTACTTGTAAAGTTGCTCAAAATGTTGCAAAGTTGTAACTTTGCAACTTTTGCAATATTTTGCATTTCATGATGCAACATGCTTCTATCTTATGAAAAATGGTTCCAAACCATCCTAATTAACATCCTAGTCAAAATTCCACCTAATACCAGCTTCCCTATCATTAAATTTCCATGTTTCATCCTTTAGACCTAAAAGTTGTTCACATGCAACTTTAAGCAATAATAACCCAAATTGGACTTCCTGAGGCTCAATCTAACTAGATTTGTTGCCTATGAGTCTTATTACAATAAAACATCCCCAATTGCATCAAGTGACCCCAAAACTTATTAGGTACTCCTGCACTTTTTGTTTACCACATCCATTCTCAATGAATTCATGATAGTTAGGACCATAACAAGAAGCCATATCACCAAGTTTGGTAGATTCATCATAAGTGGAAGTAATGACAAAGTTTTTTGGAAAGAGTTATTTTAAATTTCATAAATGAAATATCATTAACTCTATATTCTCCAATAAAGGTTAATGTGAAATCTAAGGATCCCCAATAATATTCTAAAAGAAAACTTGTACAAGGAAGATCATTATTAGATTCTTGATCTTGTTTATCCTTAATATTTAGATAATTATTTGGTCTGCTATCCATATAAATAGTGTCCATCAAATTATTGTAGATAAAATTGACTTTTTTATTAAGAGTTGAAGGAATAACATGCATAGAATGTAACCAAGGTCTACCCTAAAGAAGGTTGTAATAAAGAAGTCCAAGCATTACACGAATGAGAGTATTTTGAATAACTAGGCCTACTTTGTAGGTAAAGTAATGATGCCTAAGTTGTTATTAGAAACATTATCAAAGCCACATATATGAACATTATTATATTTTATGTTTGAAAGATCAACTTTTTTAATCTCTTTAACCATGTCCATAGTATAAATATTTGTTGAAATTTGGTAATGTGCTTGACTAGAATTAGTTGATAGGTCACAAATAATTGACAAGGCATTAGGTTTTCATTGATGCCAACATGGAAACATAGGTGTAGAATAAAACTAGTATGATCAGTGATAGTCACAACTAGTAATGTAAGGAAAAGCAACATGTAATATGATGAAGTGATTGGTGAAATCATTGTAATAGAAGATAAATTAATAATGATGAATTTTGTATAAAGTGGGAGAAAAGGAATAACTCTTTGAAGGTAGAAACAAGACAGGTATCTTAACAAGTCAAACACATTTTGAATTTTCTTGGGAAATACACAGGAGGAGCCAATGATAATTGGAGACAAGGAATAGAACTCTACAGAGAATATAGAAATATATAAAGAGAACAAGGTACAAGTATGGAAAGCTAGAAATTCAAATGAAGGGATGAGATTAAGTAATAAAAGAGGTTAAGGGGTAAAGGGAATATAGGTAAAGGAAGGATAAACAGTAAAAGAATATATAGAGTGAACCAAACATACAAGAATTATAGATAAGGTACAAAGAACAAGTGATCAGTGAACATAGAATGATAGGTGAAGATAGATACATAGGAGTAATTGTAGAAGCAAAGATCAAGTAGAGGGAAGTTGAAGTGACAACATAATATAAAGGATCTGATAGGAAAAGAAGTGCCAGAAAAAAGGTCAATCAACTTGTTGTTTCCTAATGGTAACAACGAGAGAAATCTCTTAATAGGTTGGACTTTGACCAATCTTGTTATTGTGAATTCCTTTAACAAGGAAGACTCTCAAAAGGAGTTCTAAATCCTCTAACTAAGGTAGATCCTAATAGATATTATTGTACTCCTAATAGGTTGAGCCCACATAATGGGTTTTCATAAAGCTCCTAATAGGGATTTGTGAGTAATGTCCCCTCTATGGTTTTGACATCCCCAGTACAAACTAGAAAAACTAGTAAGAAACCTACCAAACCTACCTATTTCAATTGAGGAAAAAATGGCCATACTACTAATGTTTGTAGAAGCAAGCCTATGATTACTAAACCACATTTTTAAAAAGGTCATTACTACAATTATTTAAAGTATGGTCATATGGCTTATGAATGTATCTATAGCATAAGGAACAAAGCAAGTGGGAGTAAAATTAATCATTATTTTTATACTTGCAATAAGTATTAACATTAAGCTAAATATTCTAGAACAAAATCAAAGGTTCCTTAATCGCCTATCAAGTGATTTCCATGGATAAGGAGAGACAATTTGATGACTTTTTGTATAGTGTGTAGAGATTATGGACATGTGGAACTCAACTACAAAGTAATAACCATGAGAGGTAATGCAAGACCTTGAAGGTCGATTAGTATAATGGCATGCTTTGTGTTTCACAAGATTGATCATGTGGAAAATGGCTATAGGATGAACAATTGGAATAAATTTGGTTATGTAGAAACAATGAGAATTGAGATGAACAAGATGTAGAAAAAGAAGGAAGATAACAAGGAAGAAGTCAAGACACGGGATTAGGAGCCATCTACCATACGTGTATTGGTCTCTTCATCAAACTAAGTCAAGTGTGGACTTAGTATGAGTACTTAAATGAACATCACTATCCAATCCCAAAAAAGATAGTCATTTAAAATCTGTAGAGGAATGTGTGATGTGATGACTAGGCCTTGAAAAGTTACGATAAAACCTACTAAGAAATTGTAACATGATAGCATTAAAAGGTACACACTTTAACTACTGTAAAAAAAGGTTGTAAAATCTACTAGCTTTAACTGATGAAAAGTAATATTAACCATTAGAAGAGGTGCAGTGACTATTTTAATGCATAAATAAGTGGAAATAGTGATCATTTCTCACAATGCTATTTTGAAACAATATTGAGAAGCTCTACATTGTGATTGTTATTGTATCTAGTGATAACTAGAAGTTTTGTGAGGGATCTTACTATAGTTAACGTAAATTTTGCAATGGATCACAAAATTGATAATCCTTTTTAGATTAATGTAATCAATAAACCTTAACCAAATTTCAAGCTATATTTGATGAAGGAGATTAAAATTGATATGATGGGTTCTTTATCTTTGATACCCCGAAGTCTATTGTTGATAAAGATGCTCGACCATATATTCATTGCAAAACTAAGGAACTTGGAGTTAAATATATCAACAATGTATACAAAGAGTGTATACAAACATTTGGAGACAAAAGGTTTCACACATGCAGTGAGTATTCCAACAGAATTCTAACATAAATGGACAAGATATGTGTTAAGTAGGACACATGAGGAAATGATGTGGTTAGATAGATTACATGTGATAACAAAGGAAATCATCCATCAAGTAACTAGTTTATGCATAATCAGTGGATCCCATCAATCATAATGAATGCATGAAGCTTGGTAATATGACTCACGAAGGAAGAATATAACTCAACAGCTATGAGGGTCAGTATTATAGAATGTGTGGAAGTTAGGTTTGCATCTCTAGTGATTAGTTACAAAATTTATCAATTTAGTAAACTAAACATTGTTCCTGGTGGAGCAATTCATGTGGTATGCATTATGGTAAAAGAAGATCTTGTCTATCATCTAAGTGAAATGCTAGAGAGCTAACTAGTTGCTACATAGACAAGGTCAAATGGGACAAGAGATAACCATTTAGATTTGAATCTATCCTAGTATGTATTTTTTTCTATTTGCAAAATTTCTTTCGAGGAAAGGGAATAGTCTAGTGGTCAACGGATAAACTTGTAAATAGTATAGATCAATGAATTCATTTAGGACTTAGGTGACAATTTCAGCAATGTCATGTGGGGTTATTTCCATTAATTTCAATCAAACATGCATAAGAGGCAAAGATTCCCAAAACATATACTTGAAGAATACAAAGAAGATATATGATTTCTAGTTGACACTAATACATGTACAATACAAGGAATTCAACCTTGAACATTTTGGTTACTAAAAATGGATTATGAAACTGATAAGGATACCATTAGAGCACATACTAAAGATCTTCTATCAAGACATATGAGGTTCACCATTTGTAAAAATCAAGATAGAATTGAAAAAATTGGTAATTCATATAAAGTAATAGAGAATAATGATTATGTTGTCACAAAAGTTTGGAAGGGGTGAATCTAGCATTCTAGTGGTTGCAATTGAAGAATATGAGAAAACAACTCCTTTTGAGTTGATAGGTTGAGAAGAAAAAGAGAATAATATACCCTCAACTAAAAAGCAAGGTAAGAAAAAGAGAGACGAACAAAAAGTTGGTTAAGAAAAGAATGTAGAACAAGAGGATATAGGTGTATGTATTATTGAAGAGAGTAAACTTGTTGAAGCCAAGGAAAGTGAAAATGCCATAGTTACTCATGTTGATTATGTAGTAAATGACATATTAGATAATGGGAAACTGGAAGATATAGCAGGTAACTATGAATACTATAACGAAAGGGAAAAAATGAAAGTTGAAGTAGTTGTCAAATGCAACATTTCATATATCAAAAATAGGTAAATTTTATGGGTCAATACCTAAGGAGCTCTATATGTTAGTTGATGGAAGATGGAGAGTTGCATTGAAGTTGAACAAGGAAATTAGTAAATGAATAACTTGATGGCCTACATTTTCACCATTCTAAAATTCTAAGAGTCTACTATGAAAATTTAGGTTAAATAGGTGAAATTAGGGTTTTCATATTCTTGTTGCAGAGGCCTTGTTATAAAAGCCCTAATTTAATGTTTGTATATATTTTTTCCTCATATTTCCCCCATTTAATGTCTTAATCGTTGTTTATTTCAAATATATGTGCATGTCTTTTCATGCTTAAAGAAAAATTATAGTGTTAAGTTGTGAATTTGCAACCCTAGCTTCATCGCTATATCTCTAGCTTTTTAAGCTCTAGCCTTTTTAAGGTCATGATGATGCAGTGCAACTTGTTGCAATATTTTTGCGACTTCTCTATGGTTAATTGTGAACTTTCAATTTGAGCAACAAAAGTGTGATACAGTTTGTTAAGAAGTCTTCGCAGTATCCTTGCGGTCAACTATATCATTCCATCTTGACTAGCGAGGATGCAAAGGACCTTTTCATGCTAGATCTCCAGTGTTACGATAGTCCATAAGCATGCCACATGGATCAATTTGAGATAGAGCACTATGATGCAACAAGTATGATAAGTAGCAAAGCAAAGATCAATGCAAGAGAAAATCGTGATGCTTTTTCACAGCTTAAATCTCTAATTATCAATGTTGCATGGAGATATGGAGATTAACCTTAATCACAAGTTTGCATAGCTAAGAACACAGTTTAAACTAATAGTGGTGAAGCACACAAACAATCTATATGATGCAGAAGCTTGGTTTACATTGGATCAAGGTCAAAGGTATAAAGCTAATTAACTGTTACGAAGGAGAGATAAAGCTAAGCTAGTTGTGTTTTCCACTTCTCCAAGTGCCTTGAAGGCATGAAAATAAAGTGGAGAAGTAATGAACAACCAAGTGTTGAACTGTAATGCCGCTTCCCATGTTGAGATCTATAATGCTATAATTAGGTGGAGAACACAAGATCAACTGTGTTTGCAGCTTCACATCATTAAGAATGTGTTTAGGACTAATAGTTGAGATTCAACAATAGGGATAGATGATATAAAGACTATTGTTAATGTGTGATATCATGGCTAGGGACGTAAGAGAAATAAAGTCTCGCATAGCAGTGTTGAAGGGATATCAACTATGTTCACCACTTTGCATGGTCAAAAGGATTAGTATAAAGATGTGTCGGGAACTAGAGATAAGGGGTGACAGGCAACATCACAACCTAGTAAAGTGGTTAGCATTCAAGCCTTGTGATGTGGTGAAAAGTTCAAGTTGCCAAGGTTTTGCACCATCACGTTTTAATTGAAGGGTTGTTGATAGCTAGAGAGAACTGGAGATAATGAAAGAAAATGGTTGTTGCTACTTCACAACTTCTTAAAACATGAAGTACTATATGAAAAAGGTACATCTTGGGTATTAGATTGGTAGTATAGACATCATAAAACATGAATGCAATGGTTTTCTAAAATTTGAAAGATTTGATGCATATTTTCCTTAAATGCCATTCAGGGATACCTTTAAGAAACCCCTCCCAAAAAAAAGCCTAAAATGCTGGCGAATCCAACATCTTGAAGGCAAGAAAAATTTAATATTGAGGGCAATTTTTTTGTTCCATATAGAGAAATAAAATATTATATGTTGGCAATTTTTTTCTTGCCCTAGCAAAAAATATTTTAAATATGGCGAATTAATATTTTTTTTTCACTAATGGATATTTAAATGATGGCTATCTTTTCCCTTGCCAAAAATGAATTAATAATGTCAAAGGCTAATTACTTGTTTTGTAAGAAAATGAATAATAATGGTCTTGGCTAATCTTCAGTGGTAAACTGAAAAATTATTTGATCTGAAAGCAAAATTTGCACATGTATTGGCTAGTGACTGTACTGACTGCTGAGTAGTCACTTTCAAGTTTCAACTTGTGTACTGTCTTAGGTGTGTTATTAATAATGTCGTAACATCGTTACGTCAATGTCACAATTACCAAGTCAACTATCGTCACTTTTGTTACGTTAATAGTAAATACAATAGTTTTATTGACTATTGATTAGTTAGAGATCAACGATAGTAGATGCATCTCAGGGCCACTCACTTGAAAAGACTTGGGAGTCGCACGTAATTCTTCGGAGTGGAGACACGTGAAAAAGTTTGCATGGAAATCATTAATAATTTTAGGCACTATTGACTATCCGACATTAATGTCAGCACAAGTTGGTGTTTCACACACTTGAAAATTAATAGGAATACAAAAAAATAAGATATGGAAGATCGCAAATGCCAAAGAATTAGATGCAACTGTAGTCTGCCATTAAATAGGCTCTTCAATTCCTCTTTCAATATCATTTCTCATATTCTAATTTCTTCAATTTGAATTTGGTTTGTAGTTGCAGTTTACAGAGTTTTCAGTTTCTTGAATCTTAGTCATCGATATGCCAATTCGCCTGAAATGCACTAATATGGCTTTGCAAAAGCCCTTTCTGGGAAAAATTCCTGATGATGTCTTTGTCATGGTTTGCAAGGTAGATGGCCGAAGATCTTTTATCCGCTATGCTATATGCATAGTACTCGGCCATGATTTTTTAAGAAATGATAAGAGGTACCATGTGTCCACGGATATTACCTCCCACTTTCTCGCGTCTCTTCTCAACCTTAGAGGCAGGCAAATAGACATGTTGATGCTTCTGTGTAACATTTTTAAGAAAATATTTTTAGAAGATGATGTCAAAATTATTGTATTGGATGAGCAGGTACCGAGGCCAAGTATTGGCATCCCTTTTGCAGATGTAGCGGACAAGTGTTGGGTGGAAAGCATAGGGTGCATTATATATAAGCATCCTTTCTTGCTCGGCATGAACGAACGACAACTGACTCGGCATCGGAAGTGGGTCCGACTCGAAAGGGATTTTCGGCGAAAAAGGTTGTTGTTGGACGATGACGTCAACGAGACGGACTTCACATGGTTGGACGAGTTCAGTGACATAATCTTCTCCAATAGATTCCTCACGGACAGAATTGAAGACCTTTTTTATTAAAGGCTTCAATCCCTCGACCCCTCAATCTGCTCATGCTTCTAGCCTCCCTGGTTCCCTAATTCCCTGTTCAGTGTTCCCTGTTCCCTTGGCCCTTTAGGGCAAAAAAATGTTTTGATTAGGGAAAAAGTTTGCCAAAAAAATGTTTTCAAGATATCTGTATTTTTTTTTGGATTGAGCCCTGTCATTTTTTGTAAATTACGAAATAGTAAAAGTAGACTAATTAGTAATTTAATCAACTATTTAGAATATGTAAGCTATGAATCAGTATTATGTACACTGTACAGTCTAAAATATTATCAATGAAAACAATAGTTTTTGGCTTCTCAGATCGTTGTTCTTCTTAGCCTAGACTTTGTAAGTTTTTTTTTGGCATCTTGTTTCTCTAATTATGCACTGTCGAAATGTTACTGTTAGTTTGCGACTTAGTTAAAAATAGTGAACTATTAATAATTAACTATTTTCCTTTAATCTGATTGGTTAAAAGTTAACAAATGGAGCTTCAAGGAAAACTAAAGATTAATAGATTATAACCTTAACAAAGTTAAATATAATTTTGATAATTTATGTGTCAAATTTTTATTTCATACCTATCTTGTCACCTATTCCTAACTTTTTTTTTTCATTATGAAATCTTTTAAATGATGAAGAATAGTTTATAAACAATTATCACAATTTTCAATATATGTTAAATTTTAATAATTTATAGATATTATAACTATATTATATTTTAATTTTGAAACTAAATAATAAATATGAATAAAAATAAAGCATTTGCAATTATATTTTTAAATTGTAATTATAACCATATCATATACATATAATATAATTATTTATACTATACTATAATATAATATAATATAATTATAATTTATAACCATATAATATGTATATAATATAATAATAATAATAATGCCCATCTCAATCTGATAGATCGACAACCCAAGATGAATTTCGAGCCGATTTGAAAAATCTTTTCTCATCTACCCAAATTCATTCGGAATCGTGACACATCATTCAATATTTTTCCATCTGCCCAGATTTGTGATGGTCATTATATATTTTATTAAATTTATTATTATTATTATATTATATTATATTATATGTTCTATTATATAATAAATAATTATAAATAAAAATCATATTATTTTTATAATAATAATAAATCTTAAATGATTACATAATATAAGTAATATTATTTTTAATTGAAAGCAAAAAAAAATTATAATTTATAATAAAAATACATTATTAAAATATAAAATATAAACCAATGCACTTACATTAAAAAAAATTAAAAATATTTAACAACAATAATAATTTAATAATTTAATTAAAAATAATAGAACATATGATATAATTATTTATACTATAATATAATATAATGTAATTACAACCATATGATATAATCATAACCATAAAATAGTTATATAATATAATAATAATAATAATAATGATCATCGAGTCATCGACGGCCCGGGACAAATTTTGGGCCGATTTGGGAAATCTTTCCCCATCTACCCAGATGGAAAAAGATTTTCCAAATCAGCCCAAAATTTGTCCCAGACCGTCGATCTATTAGATTGACATGGTCATTATATATTTTATTAAATTTATTATTATTATTATATTATATTATATTATTATATTATATTACATGGTTATATTTATATTTTATTATATGGTTATGATTATATCATATGGCTATAATTATATTATATTATATTATAGTATAAATAATTATAAATAAAAATAATATTATTTTTATAATAATAATAAATCTTAAATGATTACATAATATAAGTAATATTATTTTTAATTGAATGCTAAAAAATATCTTATAGTTTATTAAAAAATACATTATTAAAATATAAAATATAAACTAATGCACTTACATTAAAAAAATTAAAAATATTTAACAACAATAATAATTTAATTAAAAATAATAGAACATATGATATAATCATAACCATATAATATAATATAATTATAATCATAAAATATTTATATAATATAATAATAATAATTATGACCATCAAGTCATTGACGGCCCGGGATGAATTTTGGGCCGATTTGGAGAATCTTTTCCCATCTGCCTAGATTCATCCAAAATCGTGACAAAGATTCCTCAAATCAGCTTGAAATTCATCTCGCGCCATCGAACTATTAGATTGAGATGGTCATTATATATTTTATTAAATTTATTAGTATTATTATATTATATTATATGGTTATGATTATATCATATGGCTATAATTATATTATATTATAGTATAAATAATTATATTATATGTTCTATTATAAAATAAATAATTATAAATAAAAATAATATTATTTTTATAATAATAATAAATCTTAAATGATTACATAATATAAGTAATATTAATTTTAATTGAATGCCAAAAAACATATTATAATTTATTAAAAAATACATTATTAAAATATAAAGTATAAACCAATGCACTTACATTCAAAAAAATTAAAAATATTTAACAACAATAATAATTTAATAATTTAATTAAAAATAATAGAACATATCATATAATCATAACCATATAATATAATATAATTATAACCATATAATATAATATAATAATAATAATAATAATAACAACAACAATGACCATCGAGTCATCGACGGCCTAGGATGAATTTCGGGCCGATTTGGAGAATCTTTTTCGATCTGTCCAGATTCAAAATCTTTTCTCATCTGCCTAGATTCATCTAGAATTGTGACAGATGGAAAAAGATTCCCCAAATTGGCCCAAAATTTATCGCAGGTCGTCGATCTATCAGATTGAGATGGTCATTATTATTATTATTATATTATATTATTTAATATTATATTATATAAATAATATTAAATAATATAATATAATAACAATAATAAATTTAATAACCATTTGATAGTCTATAGATTGATGGCCCGAGATGAATTTCGAGCCAATTTGGGGAATGCTTTCCCATCTGCCAAGATTCATCCGGAATCATGACACGTGTAACTTATGTACATCACTACATTATTTAATATTAACTCTGAGTCTTGACAATTTATTATGGTTAGATGTACATTGTACATAAAAGTTAAAACCATTAATTACTTATTACTTTCATTTTAACTATTAAACTTCAAGTATTACCTTTTTAGAGTATGAAGTTGAGAGTTCTGAAACTGTAAGACGAGAGTGCAATACAATAGCCATAGGGTTTTCAAATTTTAAAATTTCAAAGACTGGTAGAATTCCATTTTGTGTTCTGATTTCTAAAGACTGAAAGTGTGAAACTTGGATATTAGATGACAACACCAATTATCCAATCTCAATTCCAAGTATTTAATTTTTTTCAAAAAAAATCCATTGCAATTTGCAGCAATAGAAATCTTGATTTTAATTGTCTTAGGTTTACACTTTACAATTATTTTGAATAGGGTCTAAAGTCTAATAACTAGTAGCAGCCAGGCATGGGTAAAACAAAGTCAAAAACCTCCCAAACGAGTGCACCCATAAAGGAAAAGAACACCATTATACAACTCAGACAAGTGCTACAAATCCTAAGTTTCACCGATGAATGTCATGATATTTTTGATCCTGTTATCCGTAGAGATTCTGGAATCATGGCAATTAGACATTCATTGTTTAGTAAGTGGAAAGATCCCCAAAAGGGGAGAATTTATTACAAATATAATAGCAGTATTGGTGCATATACAAATAAACTAGCTGCTATGGTTAGTGGATTAACAAACCTTGTTGTACCCGAAGTATTCCCTTGCCTTGAAATTGTAATGCTATGCGCTCAGAATTATGATGAAAATAGAAAGGCAATTGTAAACCAAAACACTTAGGAGGAAATTTTATCAATAATTGAAAGTGAATTTTTCACTCTGTTAGACCTAGGGTTAGGGTTTAGAACAGAAAGCTCTAAAGAGCACATTGACTTGGATAAACTAGCTCAAGCTTATGACAAGCTGGAAAGAAGTTTTCAAGATTCATATATTAAGGGTTTAATACCCTCAGAGTCCACTACTAGTGTTTCTGTTACACTGGACAAAGACTATAAGCCTCCTTATCAGCATGATATTTTTGTGCCATGGGTTCAGAATATTATTTCTCTGTTATCATTTTTCCTAGCATTGGACAGTAACAAGGAAGTGGGGGCCAGTGTTCCTGAAATGATTTATAATATCCATTGTCGAGGTCAGTTAGTTGACAATGTAGCAGTAAGATATGATTTTGTTCAATACATTGTTGAATCTATGCAACAAAAATTACTAATGATTAAACAAAGTACAACTATAGGCAAGATGAAGACATTTAGGTTCACAAGTTACTTGTGTTACCTTCTTTTAGCAAAGCATCACCCAATATTTGAGACAGAGAACAACAAGCTTGATATTGAGGTCTATAAGTTTGATGAGAAAATCCAGAAGAAATCAGAGACACCAAGTCTAGTATATGAGTGGACACATAAGATGAGGATGACTGCTAACAATAAAAACTACAACCATTTTGTAGACTTCTTTTTGGCACCTATTTACCAAAAAATCACAGGCACTACAATGCCTAGATTGCCTATGTCTTGTAAAGATTGCATTCAATTGGGAAGTCAGATTCAATTGGCTGATTGGTTCTTCATGGAAGAGTACATTGTCTTAAAGTTTTACGATTCAGTGATTGGACCTTGCAAACTTCCAATGCATGTTACAGAAAGGGTTTTTGCACTAGAATATGTAAGGTAGATGGAGAGCGCAGATAAACTTTTCAGTGGATAACAAAAGAAAATGATATTTCCTTCCTTGCCTTTCGCAATTGGAAGCCTCACATTTGAGAGAAATGCTTTCAAAGTGGCAAATGAATGGGTAACTTTTGTTGGCTTTCATTTTGTTAGTCACTAGAATTATGATCCATTGAACATAACAAAAACAAGACTTATTGCCAATGGGAACTTTGCGAGAAAATATCAACACCAGGAGATGCCATTGATAGAAAAGTTAAAAAATAAGGATTCGTGGGATGAGGTTAAAAAAGAGATGGAGAAACATGCAGTAGAGAATAATATTTCAATGCAACAACTATCATCCAAAATTACAACATTGCACATATCAAAGTCACACAAATTAGGGCCTCTAACATACTTAAATTTCTATGAAAAAGTATCTGAACCTTCTAAGAAGTCTATGCCAAAAGCAATTAAAGAGGCATGCATATCTGAAATGTGGTGTCAAACCAAGATAACTGAGTTTTGGGAAATGAGGAAAAATTTGGGTGAACCAAAGACATCAGCAAATTTTGAGGAAATTGATGGGGATGACCTTTTCAGCACTTATTGGGATAAAGAGCATCCAACTATACTATATCAACTTGATAGTTGCAGTGACAATGATATTCAAAGACAGGAGACCCTCCAGTCTGATGTTGACATTCAAGGTATTAAGGATTTCGGGTCAACCAAAGGTAGAGATAATATTAAACTTCAAATGAGTGATTCTACTAAACAAACATATGGTCAATGAGCAACTATGATACAAAAAATGGGTTATGCAGTTATAGGGCCCATTGGTGCAAGTGGTGATGGGATTTAGAATCTAGTTCTAGTACCAGACCCACCCAAAAGAAGAAGTAAACCAATCATTGAAAGCTCTGAGATTGAAGATGATTCATCTAAAAAGGGCAAAAAATATTATACTTTTGCTTCTGAATGTCATCCCAACACATTATTTGTTAAATCTTCAAATCCAGTTGTAGTTGATCCCACTAGCATTGGCACAGACACTAGCACTAGCATGGATGAACCTTGTGCAAAAAAGCAATGGATGAAACTTATGATAATTACACCGCAAGAAATGTCAGCGGTTACTTCAGCAATATATGCACTAGTGGCTTTTGTACAAAACTCTAAAAATAGTCCTAAAATGCTAGGATTCGGAATGGGCCATCTTTAGTATGTTGGCAATCCTCAAAATACAATTGTAGGTGGAGTAAGTTTAGCTGGAGATGGAGGAGCATCAGCATTCAATGATACAGTTGATAATTCACCTTTCAAACACTCAATTGTGTCAGAAAACTCGAATTTCAATTTGAACGAGTTTGCATCAAAGTTTGAACAGAAAAGTGAAAGAAATAGGCAAATTATGAAGACTTTGAAAAGGGATGCAATTGCAAAATGTCAAGGATCTACCAATAGAATATTTTCAACATATGATCCAAACAATGAAATGATGAACTTCATAGCTGTTATGCTCCTGGGTAGAGATAATAATCCACCACAAAATGTAATAAATCGTAATGATATACAAGTTACCAGTCTTCAAATGGATTTGTCAAAAGTGAAAAATATTGAAAAAAATCAATATATCAAAAGAGAACAACAAAATGGTCTACTCTACACTTCTGAAAGCGAAGAGGGAAAACAAAAGGCTTACAAAGAAAATAGAAAAGTTATAGGCAGACATTGATAATGTGAAGGCGAAGGAGAAAGCAACAAACAATAGGTTCAAAGAATTGCAAAACAGGATAAAGAAATCTTCTCCTACAGAGGCAATTGTCCAGCAAGAAAAGATGAATGAACAAATGCAACATTCGACTAAAGAATTGGATGAGTGCCAAAAAAGACTTAAGAATGAACAAGAATCTACTACACAGTTGTTCAAGTCTATAGAGAGTAGTGCACAAGTCATCAATCAATTGAAAACTGAGCTAGAATCTGTTGCCAAGGAAAATAAAATTTTGAAGGATGAATGGGAGAAGGAAAAGAAAAAAGTGGAGTCTAGGGCAAGTATGATTTTTAATTTGCAAAAGGAATTGGGGAATGAGAAGAAAAAAGAGGAGTCTACTACAGACACAATCCACAATTTGAATAAACAATTGGAGAATATGAAACAAAAAGAGTTGTCAACTGCAAAAACTATCAGTGATTTGAAGGAAGAATTGGAGAATGTAAATAAAATGGAGTCTAGTGTTACTGCAAGCACTAACACAATCCACAAATTGAGGAGGGAATTGGAGAATGCAAAGAAAAAAGAGGAGTGAGCTACAAAGAAAAACCTCGATTTGAGAAAGGAATTCGAGAACACGAAGAAAGAGGAGTCTACTCAAAGTCTCCATGATTTGAAGAAGGAATTGGACAGTGCGAAGGAAAAGGAGTCCACTTCAAAGACAATCCATGATTTGAAAAGGGAACTCGTGGAAAAGAAGAAAAAAGAGATAACCACTGCAAATAAAATCCAAGATTTGAAGAAAAAATTTGAGGATGAGAGGAAGGGAGCAACTGATTGGCAAAGGCAACTAGAGAAAATGAAGAAAAAGAGTGAAAAAGAGATGTCTGAAATGAAGAAAAAAGTGGAGAATGTAATGGCAGAAAATAGAATGACCTCTTTTGAAGACCATCATGTGAAAGATACTATAATAAACACAGTTAAGCTTATCAAACAAGAAATTTGGGACAAAATAATGACGATCAATGATTTTTTGGTTGAATGGCTTGATTTAAATAGCAATCTCAAAGTTGTCTTTGAAAATGTAAAAATTGATTTTCAGGCTAAAAGACAAATCTTCACCAGTTCCTTAAAAGATCTTTCTGACCAATTTCTCAATAAACTAAAGAGATCCAGTGACAGGGATTTGGCAAACCATGGAATAAACAACCGCTTGGATGCCTGTGTAATGGCCTCTCAACATTGTGAAGAAGTAACGCGAATTGGTGAATCGCTCAATTTTGCTTCCAAAGAGTTGATGAAGATGAGTAACACCATAGTGAACTTGTTAAATGTTGGATTACCAAATCCAACTAACTCAGAAAGCACATTCATTGGAAACAAGAATTACATGAAAAAGTTGCAGGGCAGGATAAATTCTGATTTAAGGAAATTGCCTAAGGAATTCACTCCGAAGGGAATTGCAAGTTGCATCAAACCACTATCAACAATGAGTGATGCTATAGATAGATTCCTCCTATCATATGATTCTATCTCTTAGAAGTATTTTTTGTTGATGAGACTACAACTAATTAGCTACAACCTCAAAAAAATGGGGCTTCCAAATGATGCAGAATGGAGTGCCCTAAAGAAATTCAATGAAGCTAAGTCATCTTCTCAAACTATTACTGTTGCTATTAGTGGCAGTCATAGATGATAGCACTAAGTAGTAACATTGTAACAACTTAGTAAGTGATAGAACTATAATCATTTTTTTACTTGTTGCTCTTTAATTTCAAATTTTGGATTTAATTTCAACTTTGTTTAATGTTAATTGTTACAGGAATCAAGAGCCAGCATATCAGGATGGTTGGGCAGCCAGGCACTAGCATACTATGGCATATTAGGAATATAGAGCCAGCATATTTGATCATATATACAATTACAAACCGACCTACAGCTATTGTTTCTCCCTTGTATCTACAAAAGGGAATTCACAGTCATTGCAATTTGACATTGAGTCATTTGCAAAGGGTTGTAATTGTTTGTAATTGACAATCGTTAAATGTATTATGTTACAGACTTATTTGTAATTATAAATTATAATATAATTTTTTTTAAATGGAGCTTATTCTATTAAATGTATTATGTTATAGTTGCTTAAAGAAACTAGAATCAATGAAAATCTCAACATGTTAAAAAAATACAATCAATAAAAATCTCCACATGTAAGTACTAAGTTTGTAACATCAACATGTTCAAAAAAAAAAAAAATTAAGCATCTATAAAAGGACAGTGAATGAAGGCTATAAATTAACTTCTACAAACATGTTACATAATTAATTAGTAGGTAGAGTCTTAAATCAGAGCTACTAGCCTACTACTTAACTCACGCAGAAGGTTGAGAAGTTACTATAGTTGTCATTCTGCCTAGATCAACTCAGCATCACTATCATCATAATCCTCCTCATTTATTGCATATAACATTTCATTGTTTGTTGTGTTTTCTTCAAATTCACTGCCAACGTCAAACTCACTATGCATGCAAAATTCAACATCATCTTCATTGCTTTGACTTTCAATATCACGATATGAACCACTGCCACTATCACTGCCATTGCCATTGCCACCGCCACTACCACTGCAACTTGTGTTTGAAATGTTGGCAATCCCTCTTCTTTGACATTGCTTTCTTCAAATACTGATTGCCCTATCATAAGGAAAACTTTCTACCTCATACCTATAATTATAGAGCCTCAAACAATTATCCAAATTTTTGTCTAGTTTGTTTCTAACCTTTGACTTAAGGAAGCCCAAAGTACTGAAAACTCTCTCATCCTCCATTAAACCCAATATCATTGTCAAATATAAATTGGTAAGCTTGAAATATTCTGGTACTGCCTTTCTCAACTGATTGCTCTCACCAAGGTTTTTTCAAAGCTTTGTTACCGCTCCCTCTTTATTTGGGTTCTCCATAACAGCATATTGTTCCCTCATTATGTTTGCAAAAGAGTATGATTGATCTCTCAATTGAGTTTCATCTAAAATTTCATTTATGGTGACTCTATTGATTACTTTAGGTGTGCAAAAATGTTGAATCAGAGTTGTCATTCTTCTTTGAAAATTAGTTGGACCGTTTAGATACCAATATATTGGAAAAACAATTGGCATTGCTTCCAGCAGTTCCTCTGGAGGGAATCTGAATTTGATTTCTGACGACAGATTGTAGCAAACTCTCTTGACAGAGTCAAGCACAGAGTCTTTGATCTTCTTGAAGGCTTCACTTGTAACACGTGAAAGTACCTTCTCTGGGTCTGATTCAACTTCGCTTCCTACTTCGTTGGGGTTGGAGTTGGGGTTGACGTGAGCATAGTACTACATTGGTATGTCAACTCCACGTACCCTGGCATATACCTCATCATTTGCACCAATATGTAAAAAGTTCCCAGGATTGTTCCAATCTGAGATTTCTAACAACTTTGTAAACTTTGTTTCATCTAATGGTAATAATCGCTATAGAGTATCTAGGCTACTACATGTCATTTTCAGCAACTTATTATATTCTGCAATGTACATAGCTCTTTGTTGAAACTTTTTTATAATATATCTCATGTTCGGTAGCATGGGGAGAATAGCTGCTAAAGTTAAGAGTACATTAACATTAGTTAGGCTTGAATATAGCCGAGGGAATCTGTCTTGCACAGAGTGGATTAGTCCAAAAAATGATGAGTATTCAGACATTACTCGATGCACTGGTCCATCCAAAGAGATCCATCTGGTATCATTGTCTTTAACAAGCTTCCTCCCATCAGTATGTCCTGTAGCAAAGTGTTGAAATTCTCGGACTCGTTTTGGACTTTGATAGAAGTATTGGTAAATCTCTTTGATCAAAGATTCCACTTTACTTACACAACCAAAATCGCTAACAATTCCAAAAGCTAGATTCATTCGATGGGCCATGCAATGAATGGGAACAGCGTAGGGTGCCAAATCATTCTTGATCTTTTTGCAAAGACCACCTTTATGACCTTGCATAATCGAAGCACCATCCGCTCCAACACACACCAACTTTTTGGCAATCTCCATGCTACCCAAACCTCCAAATTCAATTAGACTAGTCTTTAATAATTCATATAAGTTTTCAGCTGTTGCACTACGATTCAATTCAGCAACAGATAGTAGAAATGGTTGACGACAAAGATTGTTTACAATATAAACATGCATGCACACCCAGGAAGTATTATCAATTGTTGTAACTTCATCTAGAGACAATGCAATGAAATCTGAATTTTTTATAGATTTCTTCATATCTTCTATTTCAACCTGTGCAAGACATTTAGCCCATTCCCACTCGTTGTTTACTAAGCAGTGACTGTTAGGATAGTTTCAAGTTTTCAAAAAATGCAATAATGCAGTCATTGAAGGGTACTCTGTCATAGGGCATCCTCTACTCAATATATAAAAGACCACACCTAATTGAACTACTTTTCTCATATTTTGCACTTTTGTTGCTTTCCCAATGAAATCTTCAATGGAACCTTTTACTACAAAAGGCTTCTCCCGTATTTGCTGGTGTAACTCATATATTTCAGCATTCTTGATATGCAGACAGTTCTCCTTTGTTTTCCAAGTTATCACGAATGTTTCGACTCCATCTATAATTTCCTTCTTGTAAACTTTACCGACATGCTTTTCTATGGTATCAATTTTAAGCTACAGCCTCTTCTCCTTCTTTGTTATCTCTGTGCAAATCTTACATTTGCATTCTGCAAGAGGCTCACCATCATTTGGATTGGGTACTAGTTCAATGAACCAATACTTTTCCACCCCTTCTAACTAAAAATTCCTTTTGGACAGATCCCAACGAGATTGATCTTTCTTCGATTCCAGTTTTCTTTTCCCCTTTTGTGCATGAACCTGATTTATGGAATCAATTTTGGTTTTCTCAACCGACTGGTCTAGGGCCGACTCCAACTCTATAATCTCAGTTTGTGACTCCCTACTTGGGGGAAGTTCCTCCAAATCTTGTTCAAGTTCATCCTCGACTGAGATATCAGGTTCACCAACTTAAACTTCAATACTGTCTGAGGGTCCAACTTGTGATGAATCTCCTTTTTCAGTAACCACTGGAGATCTAACTTGTGAATCTTGTAGGTTGCCAACATTTCCACCACCAAAATATGCCATTATGGTTCTATGTTTTGGTAATGGTGGCCTCTCTTGGATTTCAGGGATCAGACCCCTCTCATTTGACATGGCAAACCGATAAAAGATACAAAAAAATATCAACTTTGGTTATGAACAAAAGACTTAACTACTTAGACTACATATAATAACAATAATATGATTCATTTTCAAAAAAAGGGTACTACTACTATAGTACTATAGTCTACGGTACTACCCAATATAATTCGCAAACCTAATACCTATAGGCTATCTTAGCATGTGAGATGTCTAGTCACCAGCAGACATTGGACAGTGAAACTAAAAAAATAACCAGTACCACTTAAAAAATAATTTAAAAATCACTTGCCTTTTACAAAAATCAAGGTCCACGAGTCAATGGCCAATGCACTCAGCACTCTAAAAGTTTGGCAGCAATAAGAAATGCCAGTCTCCAAACCAGAAAATAGCGAATTGTGTAGAACAATATTTGTTATAGTCCAATCTAGGTTGGCGAATTAGGCAAGATTAACAAGCGGGAATGTCAAATGCAAGTGAAATGCACCTTCTAATGCAAGCCCATAGTAGGAAATAGTTGGCTAAATGGGGCAGGTGATCGACACACGTCGATAAAATGGTTGGTGACACCCAACCCAAGGGAAAATTTATATGGTTGTAATAATGGTGAAATAACGTTGACCAATAAGAAACAACATGCAAAAGCTAGCAATATGTTTAAAATAAATGTATCCAAACTATATATCGCATTGCTGATTGCACCGATATTTTTGACCAATCATGTGATAACTAATGATAAATATTTTCCAAATGATGATTGACCCGTTAGACAGGATTACCAAAAGGAAAAGATTCATCGCTAAAGTAATCCTTGATGCCATTAATGTCACTTTCAGCTTAGACGTCATTAAAAGGGTGATGTAATAGAATTATTGGCATGAACATTCACAAAGTATGTTGCTAAGGAGAGAATTGTGCACAAAAATGGTCAGAGATTCGATTTGTAGGAAGTTGCTTAAGCATTCAAATTGTGAAGATATGGCACAGGAAGAAGGAAAGCTAATTGTGCAAGTAAACATTGAGGAGGCTTTCACTAGTGTTGAACAGGTGAAAACAAAGGTGCCAAGTGCATTCAAAGATGAGTGGGTTTACTTTTTACCAAGATCATCAAATGCTTAGTCTGCAAACTCGCATATCTTAAGGGATCCTTACAGCTTTTGCAGGGATATAAAGGTGCTAGAGACAAATGGGAATAATTTTTTGTGGTTTTTCTATAATAATAGAGTATGTGAGCCTCCCATTTCAAATTGGTGGAACAAAAATTTAGCCAAGTTGATTATGCCAAAGGTCTTCGTGGATGTAGATCTAATAAAAGATTTGATTAAAGCATATAATCCAGTAACCTATGGATTCTACAAGAAAGAGAGAAGTATCCTATGCGCATTGGACAAGGAAACATTCATAGAGGTCTTTGATCTAGGAGGACCTATGACTTGCATTATTGAACAGGACAACCTTGAAGCATCTTTCAAAAGTCCAAAGAGTTTCTTCTCTAGAAAAATCATGAGGAGATATATCCCTAAGTGCAGAAAGAAGAAGGGTGAAATCCTCAAGAAAGTAGGAGACTTTTTGCCCTTGGAATTTTTTAGAAGATATTTTTAGTATACTATTTTTGGTTTGGATAAGGTAATAGGGTTGGATGGAACCATGAATGCTCCTGTTTATTACACACACACACACACACATATGTATGTATATATATATGTATGTGTGTGTGTGTGTGTGCGTGCGCACATATGTACATATATGTACATATATATACATACTATAAGAATTTGCCTAAAGTCAAAATTCACCTATAAACTAAGAACTCAAACACAAGCACAATTGTAGACTAGAAAGAGAGAGTATGATTAGAATGACAATATATTTATTCAATAGACAATGTGTAAGTACATTAGGAATGCCTGTATATAAAAGCCTCTAAGATACATCTATAATGCCTTGTAATTAGCATCATGATATGTCATACAACCAAGAACATGTCCACCAGATATGGGTTATCCTCCATTAAGAAAGGAAGTAAGTGTGATGATGAAAGGATAAGCCTACAAGGGTGTGACACACAAATAAGTGTTGTAGACACCATGTGCTAAAATAGAGTTGCGTACTCCTATGTTGTCAACATGAGAACTCAACAAGGTGTGCAAACTCCTAAGTGTCTCACAAAATAAAATAATGATGAAAAATAATAAAATAATGCATGAACCTAAGTAAACTTAAGTAAGTGTAAATAGTAAATATGTATTTACACCAACACCCCCCCTTAAGTGCAACTTAGGGGAACGCCCTTAAGCTTACAAAAACTAGGATGAAGATTCAAGATGGGTATCGGCTACTAGGCCATGTTAGGTACCCATGTACATAATGATAATGCAATCTCTCATAAAGCAGAGAAAGAGGGAAAACCTCATGGGAAAAACCCTCCCCCAAAAAGAGAGATAAATAGGGATGCATGGATGGATGGAGTAATCAAGACCCCCCCCATTATGACATACATCTAGTATATACAATAGAGAAGAAAGAGAAGAACAAGAACCTCACAAGAGGAAAAAGTCCCCCCCATAAGAAAGAAGAGGAAGAGAGACAAGGTAGTCCCCCCCCCCCCCCAAAATGAAGAATGCCTGTCAATGAAAGTTGCTCTGATGAAGAAGCTGGTCCAAGAATGTTGAATGACGTTCCTCCCCTTTGCAAAAAACAAAGGCATGGGTACAATCCTGAAGATGTATGGTGACCCTAAAACCTGCTCAAGTATCCCTATGCTAATGCTGATGCTCACCCCTTCCAACTGTGTTGAAAAGAATGAATGTAAATCTGGCAAGGATGTCTGTTGAACCTATTCTAATGAACCATTTGTCTCCTTTATTGACAAAGAGACCTCCACCAATTGTTGTTCATAAGGATCCACAATCACGCCAACCTATGAAGATTGATCATGTAGAGAATGGACATGAGGGTTAGAGTGAGCCCTCACAACAACTGTAGAAGGATCACCTTCATCAATGAGAAGATGTAAGTCCTCAAGTCTGTCTCCCAAGTCAGCTGAAGCTAGAGCTAGAAGACGAGATGTACCATGTTGTGTTGGACCTTTCACTATCACAATGTAAGCATGTGGATTGGATTGATGTTGTGCCCTCTCACTGCAATAGAACCCCACGTGTTTGAACCTATTGAAGCACTATCGCTAGTGTCACTATCAGTTTCCACTATGTATGATGTGTGGAGAGGAGTAGAGGATAAGCTGGGTGAACTTTACTCAAAGTGAACATCCTTCTCCACAAAAATCTCATGAGTCTTTGGATCCAAAAGTCTATATGCCTTAGCATTATCTTCATAACTGATGAAAGTACAAGGCCTAGGTGTCGGTGCCTTGCAACCCCTGGAAGATAGGTTTTCCCATGTTGGATAATCAAAGACTCTGAAGTGACTCACAACTAGTTTTCTATTGCACCATGCCTCAAAAGGAGTCTTTCCATCTAAGGCATTATGAGGAGACCTATTAAGTATGTGAGTAGCACTGCTAATGGCTTCAACTTCTAATGTAGGATCAAGAGACTTGGCCTTAATCATGCAAGTTGCCATTGTTTTGAGAGTCCTAATCCTCATAGCTGCAACATCTATCTTGTGCGGATTGAATGCTGGTGGATTCTAAAAATCAATTCCCTCAATTCTGCAAAAGTCCCTAAGTCTTCTGTCTACATATCTATTCTCATTGTCCACCCATAGTACCTTGATGGCTTTCCTTGACTTGTGTTCAACATGAGTCTTGAAGTCTTGAAGTCTTGAAGCTTATGAACCAGTTCATTCTTGTGATGAAGGAAGAAGACCCAAGTGAATCTTGAAAATTCATCAACAAATGTGAGTATGTGGCAGCCTTGGCTAACTGAAGTCACTACACAGGGTCCTGCTAAAACTATGTGAACCGACCGAAGAACAACTAGAGCTCATGAAGACTTCCCTTTATCATACTTCTCCTTGAGATTCATTTCCACTGAACATGATGAACACTCTCCCTTAGAAAATTTGATATTAGGTAGACCTTTGACCATATGTTTAGAGAAAAGTTGCTGAAGAGAGCAAAAGTCAAGGTGACCAAACCGCTCATGCCATAAGTTGATGTGTGGATGTGAGTGAGTCAACAAGGCTTGAGAAGGAGACTTAGGTACAAAGTGAGAGAAGGAATAAAGCCTCTTGTCATCATTGACTTTCCCCACTGCAACCAATGAATCATCTTTGAGACTACGCACCATCACTGAATCTAGAAGGAAATCAACTTTGTGACCATCTCCAAGGTGAGTGATTTGGTAAACTGATAGGAGATTGGAGGTAAAGTTTGGAATGTAGAGAACATATTTGAATTCCTCATTTTCCATTGCCACGTTTCCTTGCCCTTCAACTTCCATTTTAGTATCATCTCCCATGAAAATGTGTGGTACCTTTTACTGCTTCAATGAAGAAAAGTCTCCCTTTGAAGAACGCATATGGTAAGAGGCACTGGAGTCAAGTATCCATTTTGAAGAAGAACTTGTGTTTGCCATAGGTGCTTTCCCTTTACCCTTTGAAAAGGTTGGAGTTCAATCCTTGGAAGTACTTGGCACTTGAATCTTTTTCTTCTTGAGTAGATTTTCTAAATCATCAATTCTTTTAGTTTTGCAATGATTTGGTTTTTTGCAGTATGCACAAAAGAGTTTGTCCTTCTTTCATTACGTCCCTTCTTGTTGGAGGAGGAATTGCCTTGTTGAGAGGAGGATTGTTGTGTATCAGATTATGTTTTATGCTTCCGCTGCTTCTTGTTGGTGTTTCTTTTCCCTCCTTGACTTGATTGGTGCTTAGCACTAGCCACCAAGGCTTTGGTCTTTGATGACTTGAGAAGTCCTAAATCCATCAAGTTAGATTGTTCAACAATCAACATCTCTACAAATGCATCAAATGTAGGCTTCTGGTAAGTAGATCCCATGGTCAACCTATGAGTATTGAAACTCAATACAAAGGAAGCATACTCTGAAGGTAGTCTCTTCAGGATGTGATGAATCAACTTTTCATCCTTCATGGGATTTCCATAATCTTTGAGTAGTTCCCTATACTCATTGGCTTTGTTGATGTAATCCTAAATTGTGTCAAACTTCTTTGGATCCAAGAGAAGTAGATCATCCTCAATCTGAAATCCGTTTTCTTTATCCACCTTACCATACAATGATTCAAGTTTATCCCAAGCTTCTTTAGATTTTGAACAATTGGTAACGTGAAAGAGAAGATCCCCATGTACACAACTCTTGATAACTTCTAAAGCCTATTGGTCTTGAATTTTCCAATCAATGAGATCTTTAGCATTAGTAGGTTTAGGAATTTTACCATCAACATATAGCATTTTTCCATTATTCTACTCCATGCAATATCTTTCCATGTAGAATAGGTGCTTGAAGTTAGAGGAGGACATTTAAAACCCATGATGCAGAAATGAAAAGAGCACAATAGAGAGACACAAGAACACAGTACACACCCCCCTCATTTTCACTCAATCAAAAGACCCCCTCAAAAAAGATGCTTTTAGCAATTTATAAGTAGTGCGTGTACAATGGGCCACTTGTCAAAATGAACAAAGTGGACTTTCTGATTTTTCTTTTACAACTACCTTATGAGGCCCAAATCTGTCACTAAGCACTGTAGCTTAGATGTACAACAATTCTAAAAAGTAATTAAAACTTTATAATGCACAAAAAGGCCTAATTCTGAAAGTGAGATTTTGGTCCACACAACTCTAGAATCTGACTTCAGATTTGGAAAGTAGACGAAAATTATGCACTTAAAAAAATATAGAACTTGAAAAAGTGACTAGATGTGCCCGTACGAAGCGTTTGAAGTTGCAAAAAGTAGGATTATGCAGGTACAATCACCAAAAAATGTAATTTCTGTAAAATTTGTGCACCAAAACTAGAAAACAACACCACCAATGGAAAATTCAAGAAATTCTACCCAATTTCAAAAATAATTGCACTTGAATGGTAGTCCAGATGTCCAAGTTATGGGATCACAAAGTCAGGCTGCCAAATTGAAATGCAATCTAGAGAGGGGTTTGGAGCAAAAATTGTGAATCTAAATTTGACGGTCAAACAGTCGTCACTACAGTTGTAAAATGACTAGTTATGATGGTCTGACAGTCATCAATTTTAACCTCCGAAAAAGATGATGTCAGCAAAATATATGCCCTTGTTGAGGTGTCAGGTTGAGTAGGCTGTCTATATGGTACAGTTGCACACTAACAAAGACAAGTGTGCGGCTAACATGGCAACACATGGCACTTTCATGTCTCAGCAAGGTTGGTAACGTGTTAAATCTCCTATGTGGCACTGACGTGGAGGGAGTTGGTAAAGATGCCACGTGGTAGACTGTTATTTGTCCACATAGAAAATAGTTATCACTGCGGGAAGAGCAAGTAAAAATGCCTACGGTGACACATGTCAATGTCTTACAGGGCCACGTCGAAGTTCAAATCCGTGTGATTGGAAAAAGCCAACCAAAACAACTATGGGAAACCATGAGAATATATTGACACCAATAATCTACAAACGATGGCTAATATTGTAGTAACTTGTGTCAAGGTCATTGAACAAGTCAGAAAACTACCAATGCACAGCTGGTAATCACTTGCAGAGGCCAGAAATCTTGTGAATGATGCTGAACTAAACAGTGTGTCGCCATGAATCTCCAATAATATGCTAGAAAACTGTATTGAAATGGTCTGATTTGGCTGAGGCGAGCCGAAGAACTCCAATACGCTGAGTTTTCAATGGGAAAAATCCCACATTGCTCTGCAGATTGTATAAACAGTGTTGAAAAGAAACACTTGCAGATTGTTTAACAAAATCACTGTCGGTGGTCGGGACTTAGCCGCCGAGGATTGTGGAAATGTTCATCAGATGTGTTAGCCGATGGTTGGAAAACCTTGTGCGTGGCTAGAAATTGTACAGTGCCGCTTGTATATTGTGTAGTACGGTCGCAGTGCCCAAGCTGTGCAAAAAAAAAAAGCTCCTGCAAGCAATAAAAAATTCCTCCAAATGGCAGAGCCGAGGTGTCATTGCCAGGTTCTGCTAAAAAAAATTTCTCTGAATTTTCACAAATAATCTAACGAAAATAAATAGCAGAGAAATACAGATCTGAAAATTAAATTGCAAATCTGAAAATAATGACCATACCCGAACTACAAATTAGGGCCTCCAAGTTTCGATTTGCAAATAAAAATTTTCCTCGCAGTTGACTTTAGGCCAAGGTAGCCAAGTTTATAGTTGATCTTCATCGATTCAGCATTCTAGACACAATGACAAGGTCAAATTTGGCTCTAGACACTCCCAATTTCTGCAATACTCTAGATTCGGGCTGAGGTGATAAAGCAATACTGGTCTCAAATGGTTATGTGATGAGAAAATCTCCAAGCTCTGATACCATGTAACAATTCACCTAAAGGCAAAATTCACCCAGAAACTAAAAACTCAAACACAAGCACAACTATAGACTAGAAAGAGAGAGTATGATCAGAATGACGATATATTCATTAAATATGCAATGTGTAAGTACACTCGGAGTGCCTATATATAAAGACCTCTGAGATACATCTAGAATGCCTCGTAATCAGCATCATGATATGTCATACAACCAGGCACATGTCCACCAGATATGGGTTATCCTCCATTAAGCACAGAAGTAAGTGTGATGATGAAAGGATAAGCCTACAAGGGTGTGACACAAAAATCAATGTTGTAGACACCATGTGCTAAAATAGAGTTGCGTACTCCTATGTTGTCAACACGACAACTCAAAAAGGTGCGCAAACTCCTAAGTGTTTCACAAAATAAAATAATAAAATAATGCATTAACCTAAGTAAACTTAAGTGTAAATAGTAAATATGTATTTACACCAACACATACATACATACATAAATACATATATATATATATATATATATATATCTGTGTGTGTGTGTGTGTGTGTGTTTGTGTATGTATATATATGTATATATTTGTGTGTGTGTGTGTGTGTGCGTATCATGGCTTTGGATATATAGGATTTACATATGAATGTATGGTATGATTTTGTTACCAACATAATCAATGTTATCAATAATGAAATCATGGCAGCACGATAAGGAGAGATGGGGAATTTCAAGTTCGATCATTATTCATTTTTAATGCACATAATTGTACATAAGAATATAGGATACATAAGCCTTGATTTCATTGGTGCAATAGAGGAGATGGAAGAAAACCTACCAGTGCAATGATGGACCAGGGTATGTAAAAATTTTTACCCTTATTCTTATTCTTTAGCTTTTTACAATGATTTTGTGTATCTCATTTCAAGCATGTTAGGAAATATTACTGAGAGGGTCCCAAGGGGTGTAAGAAAATTGATTAAACCCTCTAGATGTTATGATGATGGTAGGAAAGTGGGACATGATTGGGGAAGTGCTTCTCTATTTGAGAATTGTTCCATAATAAGGTTTTACGGGTGCCCTCGACCACCTCATCTTCTACCCAAGTACACCCCTGAAAGATTGGGAATTATTGAATTTTTCTAGTAGTTAATTCTGATGAATAGAGAATACTTGGGGCAAACTATCAGGAAGGAAAATTTTGTGTGTAGGTATTTCAAGGTAGGGGATTTTAACATAGGTAAAGACATAGTAGAAGAACTAAATGAATTCATGAGGGAATTTAAATTTTCTTTAGCACCTGCTTGAACCTATGATCCCAATGATGTTGTAAGATGTGCTTTTAGACAAATGAGGAAATTTAATTTTCCCACAAGAAAACAACTCTAGGAGGAAGATGTGATAACCAGTTGCTTGGAAACTGAAGAGTGTAGAGATAGAACCTTGAAGGGAAAGGAAATAATGGCCATTGAAGAGGAAATGAAGAGAATAGACCCTTCTTTCAAAGGTTTCTATCATGAGGACAGATATTTGAACAAATACAATAAATGTATTCAAAACTATCAAGATAGTATCTCAAGTACCCCTAGAAATAAGAAACAGATTAGGCTTGAAACTCTTGAGCAAGATATTGTGCTCGAAGTTGATGAAGAGGAGGAGCAGCTAGAAATATCATCTTGGTTAGGGGTGGAAGAAGAAAGGAAAAGTTAATTGAAATAATAGTTAAGAAAAGAGAAAAGGCCTCCAAGTTTTACAAAGGGGAAGCCAAAATTTTGATAATTTGAGGCACAATTTTCTAATGAGGTAGGCCACTAAAAATGAAAGAACCCCTAATAAACTTAAGCTTGAGGCTAGAATGATTGATGATAGGATCATACAAGCTCAAGAATTTATGAAGGATAATGATTTCATTAATTCTAAGGAATTTAAAAGCTTTCTTTTTAAACTAAAGCAGAATGAATTATCTTTGCAATTGCAACCAAGGGATTCAGATGAAAAGGTAGTAGAGTTGGTTAAAAAGTTGCAAAAGTATGATCCAAATAGTGAAACACTTATTATGGATGAAGCTAGAGAGCTTATGAAAAGAAGTGGAATGTTACTATTCCCTAGTTGGGACATGAGATCATTTTTTCTATTGGATCAAATAAGTAGGCAAGAGAAATCTATATCATTTGAGGATGTTAATATTACTGGAAAATTACATGGGGTTGGCTTTAATATTGATGCTCAAACAATGGCAGTTTGGAGTTTAGCTTCTAAATCAAATAAGCCAACACTGATGGAGGTTAGAGATTCTTCACAGGGAAATATAATATTTTGTAATGTTACCACCACATCTAGTGACCAACTTTTTAATATGATGAATATAATGTCACTCATGGGAAAGAGAAAAATGGATTTGTTAGAAGTACAGTTATATCAAACTTATAGCAGATACATTAAAGCAAGGAAGCATAATAAACAAGAAATGAAGAAAACATGTGTGTTAGAAAAAAGAAATGTTTCTTTGGACAATGAGGTCAAAACATTGAAAACTATTACCAAACCTGCAACAGAGATAAAAGATATAGAAACCCAAATAGACATTCATATGGAAGACATTTGTTTACCAAGAAATCAGAAAATGGATGTGGATGTTGAAGAATTTGAAACAGATAAGAAGATAGAAGTAAGCACCATGGAGAACATGCTTGCATATAAGATAAATGTCCTAAATCAAATTTCACAAAATATCCATAGTAGTTACATTTCATTGCAAGGTGCAAAGTACCAAGGCTCAGAAACATTGTCTTTACTTTCTCCATTTTTTACTAAGTGGGGCCCATTTTCACCATTCTTTGATAAGCTTGTTCTAATGTTGACACAAAAGAAAGAATTCACAAAAGAGGTTGTCATTCCCACAAGGAAGATCATAAATAAAGTCAAAGACTTAAATGCTTTCTTTTTGGAAAAGATGCAATTGATTAAAAAAAAAAAGATGAAGGCCATTGCTGAAGGAACACTTGGTTTCATTCCAAAAATTGATGATGATGAGAATAACTTGAGAGAATGGTAGGAATGGTCTACTTCCTTTGATTATATTTTGAAGCATGAGAGATTTAATGCCTATTGTAATAGTGAAATTGATATCGCTATAGTATATGATATGATTGATATCGTGTATAAAATTGAGGTAGACATAAATAAAATAGTTACAGAAGTCTAAGCCATTACATATGCAAAATGGAACAAGTGTATAGGTGAACTGAATTTTGTTAGAGAAGCCACTTGGCTAGATGTAAACATTGATATTACTATTTGGGAGGTTGTGGCTAACATCAAGGCATTACCATCTGGAGACAGCGACTAAACAAGCTGGAAGAAGTAGTAATAACAAGAAGAGGAAGGACAACTACTTCAATGAGATACCTTATCTTTGTGGTTCACCTACTATGGGTAGTCTCAATTTACAAACAATGAAGTTGATCCTGAACACCTAGAATGACATTTGTTCATTTATTGCTATCTCTAGCCTCTTCTCATGTAATTGTTTTGTCTTGTGTAAAACAACATTGTTACAATTGGTCTTTTGACATGTGTAAGCATTTTCCAGACTAAAGCTTGTTGCAATCCTTATTCTATAAAAGGATTTCCAAGGCTTGGAAAAAGGGTCTGAATTCTAGTATTGTATATTCTCATATCAATTTGAGTCATCCCAAGTTTTGTGCTAAGTCTTTGATGTATATAGTTTGTTTTATAGAAGTCTAGAAATTAATGAAAGTCTAGTTTTAGTCATACATTCATGTATGATTTCATATCAGAGTTATGTATTATCTTCAAAGAAATTAATACAAGCAAGCTTTGCAGGGTATCTATGTCTTATAATTTTGTCTCCTATTTCATACTTTTATGGTTTTGAGAATGAATGATGATGAAGGGTGCTCCTCTTAATACCATAAATCATAATAGAAACAAAGAAACAATAGCAAATGTGAGAACAAAATATGGACCTTTTATTTGCGCCACAAATGCAGAATTATAGAATTCACAAGTACAATATGCTAACCTACATTGGAGCCTTCATTACAGTTTTCTGCAAGATAAGCTGTGAACTATCACCCAAAGCTATCCAAGACATTGTTCAGGCCTTTCTTAAATAGGCAATTTTATGCCACTCAGGAAGGTTCTAGATGCTCAAACCTAATACCTAGGGCCAACAAACCCTAACAATACATATAGAGTTGGCTAAATTCATCTTTGACAAATTATTTTAAAAATTTTCATAGCATAACTTTGAAAGACCATAACTCACGAATCGTTGCTCCGATTGGTTATTATAACCACTTTTTGAAAATGCCAGCTTCTGATCTATAGGCTTGGAATGGTGCAAGCACCCTTCCATCGAGTTTTCGGACCTCATCTAGACACTCTAAGGCCTCAAACAGTGAGCCTGAAGATTTTTCTACAAATTTTTCCACCAAAAATTCATAATAACTTCTTTGATACTTAAGCTAGAGCAATGAGATTTTTATGGCAGGCTTAAACTCTAAAATGAACCTTCATGTAGAAAATGAGAACATTCTGAACTCGTATGACAAACTTAATAAAAATAACAAGTTCCCATATATAGTAACCACCATGTCTACTAGTCCTTATTAAAATAGAGAAGATTAAAAAGAAAATATATTTTGGTGATGCAAGATTGCTCTTATACCCAGGATGCTCTTGCATCAAATGAGCAAGTTTCATTTTATTCAAATGCAATTTGATGAATTGTATGTCATCTTAGAAGTTGTTTTTAGTTCAAAGAATTATATAAATGCTTCTACGAAGAGATAAGATCATGTGGGGTATGAAAATGATTTGATAAATTATAGGGTTTGAAGACTCGCAGCTGATTCATTTAATTCTAAGACAATTAAATAGATCTAAAAGATAGTTGATATGACTCTGTTTGACAATAGATTAAGGCACTGGTCTTATGTTAAATAAATCAAGCAATATTAATCTTGTCTTAGCATGCACACATTTTATTAACCAAAATTAGTAAAATTATTGTCACAATGAAATGTAAAGTTGGTCAACCCTTATTAAATAATTTTGTCAGGTTCATTATTAGCTCTAATTAGCTTGTCATTTGTCTTGCATTTTAAAGAATTCTTTAAGACCAAATATGTTGATTATAGATTTGTATTATAGAGTGTTATCCTTAAAAGTTTCCAAATCCTTAAGTTACCCACCTTGGTCTAGCAAAACCTAAAGTGTAAAAAGCATTATTGCTTTGTTAAGTTGGTCCAGGACTAAATAGAACATGCCAAGCATGGGGAGTAGCCAAACCCTAGTTAATGTACTAATTGTTGTTTCCATGGTTTCATATGCAAATATGTTAAATCAGAAATTGACATAACTTATGGAGATAAGCTCCTAGTTTAGTAAAGAAGAAATTGAGATACTTATTAAAGCTAGTAGATAAATTTTTAATATAAAAAACAGAGTCTTAAGAATTATGATTGGAGATAAAGAAAGTGTTCATGATGAGAGTGTAAAGAAATGGAAGGATGTAAAAGTAGCATTGGAAGAATTACATAAAGACAAAATTTATGAGAGTGAGATGGATAATCCTATCTTATCTCACTCTTGCATTCCATCTAAAGTAATTGGACAAGTTAAAAATGATGCATTAGAACTAGAATAGGTCAAGCTAAAACAAGAACAAATATGTGATAATACAATAATCATAAAAGACATACCTTATGAAGAGGTTGATCATAAACCAAAGAATCATCTGATACAATTGGTTACAAGACAAAGTCTAAAGACTATAGAAGAATTAGAGACAAGGAAAAGAAAACATAGTTTCAGTTTTAAAAGTGAAAGGTAGAGAATTGAAACCATAGAAAAGATTGTTGTAGAAGGACATGAAGAACATGAAGAAAATGAAAAAGTGGATCTGAAATCTAAAACCAAAAGAACTAAGATATTTTTTCTACAAAATTGGAGAGAAAGGAAACTAGGGATTGGTTGAAAGAAAATAAGAAGAAAGCTAGGACAATGTAAGTGAAAAGAGATATTCTTGGAGAACTAATACCAGAGGTTGCATTTGATCTAAATGCAAGTATTTGATTAAACTGACACATTTATGAATGGAATTTTAGATCAAATATCTTAATTTGAAATAGGGACACTAAAGGTTATAAAAAATAACTATGAGAGAAAGAAAATAGAGACACTAATGGACTAAATAGATAAGGACAAAGTTACATTATCTAAAGAAATCAATGTAGCAAAGACAATTTTGATAGAAGTTGGGAAGCTAATGATTAAAGTATTCAAACTATCAAAATTTACAAATGACTTGGAGAAATGAAAATAGACTGCATAAAAGGAAATGGATTTGTTAATAGACCAATTTGTTCTAGTATCAAGCTCAATAATGCAATATTACTCAAAGGTGAAAATGATTACTCAAAATTTGAAGAAAATGCAAGATGAGGAGAGGAAAAGGAGGAGTAAACTACTGAAGCTAAAATCCTAGATTGTTAGATAACTAGGGGGTGAATAAATTATAACCAGTTATCCAACAAGACTTTAAAAAAAATTTCACCAACTAAAACTTTTTAAACTTTTAGATAATTGACTCGGTAATTACATCTAGCATCATAATTCAAATTGATATAAACTTCACATCAAACTATCACTTTAATATACTATACTATACTAAGTATCAAAGTAATCATCCAATGTATACCAAGTTGTAGCATTAAGCAGTTAACATGAAATAAACATGCAATGCCAGAAACATTCACTAATTTTGACACAAGTATTTTTTATGTGATCTTGTTAGAGGATTTACACCAAAGATCATATAGACCTTGTTCACTCTTTGAAACTTCTAAAGAATGGTCTTCCCTAAAGCACTTACAAAATATTCAAAAAGAATGCTACCATATAGGATTTCAAAAGACTATTAGGACCACTCGGTTAAGAGCTTTTTTTGCTACAATGATAAGAAAGTAACAATGAAATGATCTGTTAGGTTTTAGCACTACCTTGCTTGTTTAGATCTTGACTTTGCTTTAGCTCTGTCTTTCGATCCCTTTCTAGTTAATTTGCACACTTCATACATCAACTTAGCACTTCCTTTTCTTGGTCTTCACAATGTTATTTTGTTCAGTTCACCTTATTCCTTCATCAACTTAATTAACAATAATCAACTCAACCAACAACAATAAACATCATGTTTCAGCTCTTACATAGAGAACTTTTTATGTTCCTCTAGAATCTTCCAAGTTTTTTGCTTAATCATAATAGTTAGATCTTCATCAGGCTTAGATTCACTGAATCTAGATGCTCATAAAATATACTTCCACCTTGAACTTTGTGATCCATTTCAAATTGATACATCTCTTTCATCAGATCTTCTTTGAATATCTTCAATCCTTGATCTCATAACTAACTTCATCCTTATCCTCGAAACTTCTCAAACAATATTAATTTTCATCAAATATCATCCTTAAATTAAATCTTTTCTAAACTTGTTCTTACTACTCATACTCAATGAACATTACATCTCGCTCGATCAATACTATACTCGATTAACACTATGATTTCTCAGTTAACACTATAAACTCTTCACTTCTTTATTAGGTGTATGATGACAACTATAGTGGTTTGATTAATACTGTAATTCTTTCATTCACCAACAAAATTGTCTTTCTTTTACACCATCTTTAACACTTAATCGAATCATGTAAAACAATCAAACCGACATTATACTGCCAAAGTCTAACTCGTTCAAGTGTCCATTGAATACCATACACTCATCAACACTTACATCATCATAATTTCTTCAACTCCTCTTCATCAATCAAATGATATGTCACTCTATTGATTTAGCATAATGTCTAACCAATTAAGGTTTGACATCAGTGACAACATGACAACTGATATGACTCTTTCACATATCTTAACAACATTATTAGTTAGGGCTAACAATCTCCCCCTTTGGCATTCATGGTAACACATAAATATATACAATATTACATTACATCATGAAATATCAAATGCCAACACATCTTCAACTCCCTTACTTCACCTAGGTCCTCTACAATAGGTTCAACATCAGGTTCTTCAAATCCTCTCCACTTTGATAAGTTCTCCCCTATTGGGTGTATTCCTCTTGTTCAACAACATCTCCAATGTTTCTGACTCTCCCCTTTGACAAGAGTATTGTAGTTACTTCATTATGGATCATCTCCACCAATCTTACTCTTCTCCTCATGCAGTACTTCACTCCCTTACTCATCTCCACCTTTGACAATAATGCCAAAGGTAACTATAAGTTCCAATGAGAAACTTATAAAACCTCATAGTAATACCTTGTACCTTACATGAACTTATCACATTGTCTTTATTACAGTCACTTTCACAACTTTAGGAAATAGTCACTGAAGAGTGAACTCTTGCATCAACTCCATAAAGATATATCTGATCATCCATGACTTGATGCAGCATGCATCATTTCTTAGTGAATCTTGGATAGGGGAAGGACCCCTAACTTACCTCATAAATACTTAAAAATATTCTTAGGCAATGGTTTTGTGCATATATCTGCAATTTTCTCCTTAGACTTCACATACTCCAATCTTACATGCTTCTCACATACTTTCTCCCTCGAGTAATTATACTTGATAGATATATGCTTAGTTTTTGCATGCATCACAGAATTCTTGGATATGTTTCTTGCACTTGTATTATAACAATAGATAGTAATAGGCTCAATAACTTCTTCTTGCATTCTTTCCAATCGTTTCTTAATCCAAACTATTTTTAAACAGTTAATAGCATCAACAATATAATAACCTTC
Source organism: Cupressus sempervirens (assembly GCA_028749045.1). Taxonomy (NCBI): domain Eukaryota; kingdom Viridiplantae; phylum Streptophyta; class Pinopsida; order Cupressales; family Cupressaceae; genus Cupressus; species Cupressus sempervirens. The sequence goes on along the minus strand of CM053786.1, from coordinate 432,336,576 downwards.
ATTTGTAGACTATGATATACAACTTTGTTTCTTCTACAACCATGTAATCAGTCTTTCTCCTAAAATGAAAGCTCCACCACTTGTACTTTTTCTATCATCAACATTTCCTGCCCAATCAGCATCAATGTAAACTTTAATCTCAAAATCACCTTCTTCTTGGGCATAACCTTTACAAACTAATATGGCTATGTTCCTCACAATTTCTCTATTCTCATTCAATTTGTTCCTGAAAATCCACTTGGTTCCTATAACATTCTTATTTGTGGATCTTGACACCAATGTCCATGTATTGTTTTTCTTAATCTAGTTTATCTCTTCATTAATAACATTGATTCAATCTTCATTATCAAGTGCATCTTTCATAGTTCTTGGCACAATTTAGAAAGAAAACATGTATTATCTTTCAACTTACTTCTTGTCATGACTCGAACACTCTTATCTCCAATGATTTTCTCCAGTGAATGGTTCATTCTCACATACTTTGCTAAGACAGGTTCAACTCTATAATTTCCAACATTATCATTTCTTAATTGGGGTTCAACATTCTGCTTGGGTTGTTTTATTTGTGGCTCGGGTAATGTAGTTTGTTGTTCTTTCTATTGTTTCTTGGGTACCAAACCAAGTTCATGTTCATATACATATACAAACTTCTTGTAATTATTAGGTTCATTTTTCCTCTCCTCATCATTATTATCTCCAAACTCATCAATTCTAACATTTTCACTTTCAATCATTGTGTCATTTTTTTTATTCAAACATTTTTAAGCCTTGATCCTAGTAGAGTAACCTACAAATATATCTTCATCCCCTTTTGAATCAAACTTCCAATTCCTTGCATCTTTATGAATATAACACCTACTTCCAAATATTTTGAAGTAACTTACATTCAATTTATGACCATACTAGAGTTCATACAATGTCTTGTTTGTTCCTTTCTTCAACTAAACTTGGTTGAGAGTATATACAAAAGTGCTTATAGCTTCTCTCCAGAACATTTGTGCAACTCCCTTTTCAATTAGTAGTGTTCTAACACAATCAATAATCAATTTGTTTCTTCTCTTTGCAATCTCGTTCTATTGTAGTGTCCTCGGTGCAGATAGTTGTCTGTTAGTTCCATTCTCAACACAAAAGTCAGTGAATTTAGAAGACATAAATTCACTGCCTCTATCAGATCTCGGATATTTCAGTTGTTTACCAGTTTTATTTTCAACTCCATCTATATACCACTTGAACATATCAAATGCATATGACTTTAGCTTCATAAACATGACATTCATCATTCTAAAATAATCATCAACAAACAAAATAAAATGCATGTCTCCATAGTAGCTCTCTACTCTCGTTGGACCACACTAGTCAATTTGAACTAACTCCAAAATAGCATTAGTTGATTGTGTCTTGCTTGAAAAACTAGACTTAGTCATCTTACCAAGTTGACATTGCTTGTACATAGCATTCTCAGGTTTAGCCATATTCGATAAGCTTCTCACTTTCTTCTTTCTACTTACTTTGACAATATTCTCAAAGTTAATATGACACAGTCTCTTATGCCACAACCATAAATCTTTAACTTTTGCAAACAAACATGTACTAATAATACGGTCTAAGTAAAATAGATTACCTCTTGTTTTCTCTCCAGTACTAATCAGATTTCCATTATGATTATAGATCTTTACTTCACTGTTCTAAAATTTCAGCTTATGACATGTATTATTCAACTGTGCAACACTCGACGGATTAGACATTAGTCCTTGAACCCAATATGCATCCTCACATTTGATTTCTTAATTAAGCATTAATGAACCTCTTCCTTTCACAGGACATGTAACACCATTCCAAGTTTAATAGTTCCATAATCATATTCCTCTAGTTTATCAAACATACAAATATCACCAATCATGTCATGTGAACATCCATTATCAATAATCCATGTATCACTTTTACTAACATGTGAAATAAGGGATTTTCCTTCCTCATGCATTTCCTCATTTGGATATTCTTTAATAAAAACATATACCACTTCTACTCATCTAGTCTCATCATCAATGTTCGACTCGAGATGCTCTTTCTCATCAATATAGCATGTCTTCTTCCCTTTTTCCTTGTAGTCCTTGTTCTTTTGTATTTGTGCTCCTTCTTGTCATGCTTGTCACTCATGTTCTTGTTAGGACATCTAGCAACAATATGACCAACTTCATTGCATTTCAAACATATTAGAGGTAGTTTACATTTGAGTTTTATTATACCACTTGTTATCCTTCTTGTAAGTAGTGAATCAATCTCATCTACATCTTCCTTCGAATCTGAATTGCTTTCATCCTTACTGCTCTTTTCTTTCTTTGAATGTCCAATGGTTAGTGGTGATTTGAAAGCATTATCAATCTTGGGCACACTATTATTAAAGTTACTTAATTTAAATGTAATCAAACGACCAACTAAACCATCAAGAGTAAGATCTTTACTAGGCATAGCTCTGAATTCTTGAATAGAAAATACCCTTATATCATAAATAGGAAATAGTGTTATGAGAACTTTACTTACAACTTCTTCATTGTTGTCAACTTCTCCGGTAGTTTTGATAGTACTCACAACTTCTTTGATTTGGTTCACATACTAAATAATATTTTCTCCTTCTTTCATCCTCATCTCATCATATTTGCCTCTTAGACATTCTTCTTTACCTCTCAATACATTTTTGTCTACACCATGCACAAGTATCAGCTTGTCCCACATTTCTTTGGCAGTGGAAAATTTTTTGACATTATCGAACTCAACATCATTCAATGCAAAATCAATCTCAATCATAAGACTGATATGTTCTTTCTTTTGGTTCATCTCATCTACTGTCATCGGACGATTTTATGTGTTATACTCATTCTCCAAATAATATAGTACATTGTCTCCAATCCTAGATAGATGCAGCCTCATCCTACTATGTCGTGAAGAGAAATTCTCCTTGTTCAGCTTTGGTACTCCTCTCTTATACATTTTCGGGACTTTAGCTTAAGTCCCTCCAAACTTCTTCCTTCAAGCACTCACCTATGATACCAGTTGTTAGATAATTAAGAGGGGAGGTGAATGAGTTATAACTAGTTATCCAACAGGCCTTAGAAATACTTTTTACCAACTTAGAATTCTCAAACTTTCAGATCATTAACTCGATAACCAGATCTGGCATCATAATTCAAACTGATACAAACTTCACGTTAAAATTATCAACTTAATATATCTTACTATACTAAGTATTAGAGTAATCATCCAACTTATACCAAGTTGCAGCATTGAGTAGTTAAGATGAAACAAACATGTAACACAATAAGCATTCACACATTTTGACACAAGTATTTAATGTGTAAAATATGTAAAGAGAAAAGCCACCTAGGAACCAACAACCAATGTATTTTCACTCTTCTGAATTGAGCTCTATTAGGAGCCAACCTTGTTAAAGGTTCAATAAACATTTTTATTGTGACCTTGTTAAAGGATTTACACTAAAGATCATCTAGATCTTGTTCATTCTTTGTATAGGATTTCAAAAGATTGTTAGGTACACTAGGTTAAGAGATGTTTCTACTACAATGGTAAGAAAGTAATAGTGAAATGATTTGTTAGGTCTTAGCACTACCTCTCTTTTTCAAATCTTTTCCTCACTCAATTTGTATCTTCTGATCACTTTCTGGCTTATTCACACACTTCACACATCAACTTAGCACTTCATTTGGTTGATCTTCACAATACTATTATTTTTTCAGTTCACCTTAATCCTTCATCAACTTGATCAAAAATAAAACTCAACCAACAACATTAAACATCATGTTTCATCCCTTAATTAGAAAACTTTTTCTGTTCCTCTAGAATCTTCTAGGTTTTGTCACTTAATCATAATTGTTTGATCTTCATCAAGTTCAAATTTATTGAATCTAGATGCTCACAAAATATACTTCCACCTTGAAATTTGTGCTCCATATTAAATTAATAAATCTCTTTCATCGGATCTTCTTTGAATTTCTCCAATCATTGATCTCATAAATAACTTCATCCTTATCCTCGAAACTTCTCAAACAATCTTAAATTTCATCAAATGTCGACCTTAGATTAAATCTTTTCTAAACTTGTTCTTGTTGTTCATGGTCAGTGAACATTACATCTTACTTGGTAAATATTGTACTCGGATAACACTATGATTGTTCGATTAACACTTTGTACTCTTCATTTCTTTATGATGTGTTTGGTGACAACTTTCATTTACCGGCCTAATTGTTTTTCTTTTACACAAACTTCAACACTTGATCAAATCAAGTAAAATAATGAAACCAACATTATATTGTTAGAGTTTAACTCATTCAAGTGCCCATTGAATACCATACACTCATCAGCACTTACATCATCATACTTTCTTCAAATCCTCTTCATCAATCAAATGGTATGGCAATCTACTAAGTTAGCATAATGTCTAACCAATTAAGGCTTGACATCAATGACAACATATTAACTGATATGACTCTTTCACATACTTTAACTAGATTATTAGTTGGGGTTAACACTGGATATCCCATACCTAGGAGAAGATTCATCAAAGTGTTAGATATGCAGAAGGATAAACAATTGACCTTATATGAGCACATTGGATTCTATTGAGGAAGTAGCAAGAGATTTTCATAAGCCAATAATTACTCTATTATACTTGAAGAAATTTAGAGGCATCAATAGAAAGAGATAAGACAAAGTTAAAAGAAAGATTTGAAAAACCATGAAACATCTTTTTCATTGATGACAAAAGTGGGGAGAAGTAAATGCAGAAACAAGGAGAATTAGTAAAGGGGAAAGAATAGTCTAAGAGTCTAAGGGAACAAAAATTATAGAAATATACATGAAGATGCAAGATAAATAGACAAGTTATTATTAGAAAAGTTTGGATAGATTAAGGTTAAGAAAAAAAAATTCCATTAATTCCAAAGGGGGATATTATTGGAATTTGACAAAGAAGATTTATTGGCATTAGTTGACAAGTTGAAAATAACTGACAGATAATAAGGTTATCACTAACGGAAACATGAAAAAATAGGTGTAGAAGAAACTGGCATGATATATGACACTAAGTCACAATCAATCATGTAAAGAAAAGTGTTAGGTAATATGATAAAGTGATTGGAAGAATCCTTACAATATTAGAAGACAAAATAATAGTGATGAATTTTGTAGTAAGGGGGAAGAAAGACATAAAATTTGGAAGGTGAAAACTAGATGGGTACAGAAAAATTCAGAAGGAATCTCAATAGGTCGAAAACATTTTGACTCATCTTGGGAATTACAAAGAGGAGCCAATGATTATCAAACACGAGGATTGAAAGTGTATCAAGGACGTATAGATATGTAAAGAGAGAAAGGTACAAATGTGGTAAATAGGATATTCAAATAAAGGGATGAGATTAAGAAGTTAAAAAGGTTAAGCATAAAACAAATATAGGTAAAGGAAGGACGAAAGGTGAAAATAATATATAGAGTAAACCAAACACACAGGAGTTACAAATAGTGAATGGTACAAGTTATAGAGAACAAGCGAATAGGGAACACAAAATGATAGGTGAAGAAAAACTTAAAGTGATTGCAAAAAAGAGATCAAATAGAAGGAAGATGACATGAGAGAATAATAGAAAGGATCTGATTGGCAAAGCAATGTCAAAGATAGGTCAATCAACTTATTATTTTCTAACAGCTATAATGATGGAAGTCCCTTAACTAGGTGGACTTTAACTGGTCGTGTTATTTTAAAATCCTTTAACAATGTGGACTCTTAAAGGAAGCTATAAATCTTCAAATTGAGGTAGGTCCTAAAAGATCTTATTGTAGTCCTAGCAATACACAAAGAACTCCTAATAGAGTGTTCCAAAATAATAGCTATTTGTAAAGCTCCTAACAAGGAAACCTTTTAATTGTAGCGAAAGGTTTTGTGGGTATCATCCCCACTATAGTTTGTACCTTCTAACAAGGATTTTTCTATGAGACCAAAATACTGGTGTTATGTGTTATGTGTTTTGAATGATCGGTGAGATTAGTTTATTTCATCACAATAGTTATTTGGTTGAATATTGTAACCAATGATGTTAGGCAGGTTGAGTTTGTAGATTATTTATTGTACTCACTCACTCCCTCGCCCCACCTGCCCCAGTACTATTCCATATAAAAAATATTAATCTTGGACCATTATCAATTAAGTTTCTATAAATGAGGTTACCATTGATAAGGAAAGCTACTATAAGAGTGTCATAATGATCATTAATTTCTTTAGGAGGCAAATCATCTTGAGTAAACACAATTTCAGGTAGGGCAGGCTTATTATTCGTGCATTATAAAAATGTATTGGTAATATCTAGATTAGGAGGTGGAGTTGGAAGAGTGAATAAATATTTTTTGTAAGGCTTCATGATATGTACGAGAAGTTTGAAGAAGTTCCCAAAGAGAAATCTTAGTGGGAGTATTATGTAATTGTGCTACCAAATCATACTCCATTCCAATATTTTTAGAAATAATGGTGGAGGGGGAAGAAAGGGTTGAAAAGGCAGGAGAGAAGAAGTAGGTTGAGGATTATTCCTTGTATGATAGGTGTGAGACACTGCATGATAATCTAAAGACTTGCTATTTTTCCCCTTAAGAGTTATGGAAGGACAACCTTCAAGGATAATGTGAGGTTTATTTCTTTGAGAGTGAGAATCGTAGACTCGTGACTATAAGGGAGAGAATTAAGGAGATTAGTATTATCCTTTTTTCATAAGGAGTCCTTAGAATAGTGATTGTGTCCTTCCATTAATAATCATCTCTATTAGGAGTATCAAATGAAGGCAAGTTGACATTGATAAAAGAATTTATAATACCCTCCTCTTGCTCCAAAATATCCCTAAGAGGAAGGTATATTTTAGGAGAAGAAGAAATATCAAGTATGTCAAGTTGAAATGATATAAAAGATGTGTCAGCCATGATATCGTCCTTTTGAACTAAATTTTTTAATGAGGGAGAGATTAACCCATGTCATCATCTAAGGGTTCATCTAAAATACGAGAATCATCAAAGAAAATAGTATCTCTTTCAAGAAAGAACACCATAGAAGAAAAAGGAGAGCAATTGAAAGAAGGTACAAAATCATCCTTAAAAAAATGTCCCCACAGGTAATGATTATATTTGGAGAAAAGTTAGCATCAATCCTCATCTCTAATTCACAAAGACAAAGAGCATTAAGGGAAAGGTTAGAATCATCTTCTTGATCTAATAGATCCTTGTATGGTGTTGTAAGAGAGGACAAAGCAACATCACATACACAACATTTCTTCTTTTTAGGGGAAACATATTTTAAAGAAGGATGTTGTTTTATTGCAAAGGGATAGAGTTGTGGTGGAAAAACACTTTAAATAACTTTTTCAACATAAGAGAAGAGCATAAAACTAGATCTCGACATGCAATGCAAAAGAAGGCTAAATAGATGCACAAAGAAGAGATAAACCAATCCAACTTCACAAGATAGTAAAATCTAATAGAAAAATGTAAGAAAGAAGTGTAGGAGGGCAGGTTCACCAAAAGAAGGTAAGCACCCAATGCAAAGAAGGAAATAAGGGAGATCAAGGGATCTAACCCCAAATTCAAAAAGAAAATATGCATCATGTTCTCCGAAATTTTAAGGGTGAAAATGGAGGTACTTAATAAGATGTGTAAATATAAGGCATCCACTTTCAGACTAAGTCATTCAACACAAAAGAAAGAGGGGCTTCCACATATAACTCTCAATGCAACCCAAGTTAGATTAGCAAAACCCAAAAGGATAAATGGATGATAAAGTTAAACTTAAATTATGCCAAGTTAATATGCAAGAAAGTCCTCTTTCATGTAATGTAAGGTTTGATTAGAGATGTGTAAATGTAAATGTGAAATTGAGCTAATAAATTAAATGAGATGTGTAAAGTATATATGCATACTAAATATATGCAATCAACCCAATTAAGATATGGAAATATGTCTAGACTAAAAAGTAAAATGAATGATAAGGTACTCACCTTGAAATGGATAGAGAAATATGTGTTTTCACTCTAAAATCATGAATCTAAACCAATGGCGGGACTTCTAACTGTGGATTCATGATCACAACAAAAAGCCTAGCAAACGTTGTTTTCTCAAGGCCTTGGGAAGATGTTAACCTGTTGAAACATGTTTTGGGTGCTTCAAAATGAACTTACCATATTCTCATTACATAGTAGATAAGTTGACCCATCTTCTTAAAAAATGTTTCAGCGAGTAATTTCTAAATCCCTAGTTGCAATTCAGTTATCCTTCTACACACAATAAAACATGGTTTTTTTTGTTTTGGGGGAATGAGGGCTTGCCTTGATCAAGCCCTAGATTGATGAATCAACCTTAAGATTGAAATGTAAATATGTAAAGGAAAGCAAAACAAATGTAAGTATTCATTGTCCTTGTAGAAATGCTTGTATGGCGTAGATGTCAAATTTGCAATGAAGGGTGTAGAAAGTATCCACAAATGCAACAGATCTACCATAATCACATCGTGGACCCATGGATGTAAATATGCATGAATGAAGAAGATGATAAACTCCTCAATGTAGATCCCATCCCTTGAGGGCCTACACTATGCTAGATCTTGAAGAGGAAATGCTTACAAAGGATCCTTGAATCTTGAATGCTTGAAATGCTTTAGGAAATCCAGTAGCTTAATTGAAATTGTGTGAGTAATGACTCCTTGTGATGTGAAAATGAGGTTCCTAGGCTTCCTTCAATACTAGTTTTTAGGCTTAAAAATAAAGCAAGCCGACAAGGTCACCCAAATAATAAAATTAACTCCCTGAGAGAAAATTGGCCCTAGGACCCATAATCTTCAGGAAAAATGTTGACCTGGGTCAACCTATTCTTGCCAATTTGACCTAGGCCTCCAAGTCAACCTATTCTTAGGTCATCTCGGTAAAACGATCTCCAGAGGGTCTCAAAATTTACAATGACAAAAATGGAGAAGAGGAAAGTGAGTAGGAGAAAGAGCAGGTTGAGCACAAGTACATCCATGGTCCATAAGATCACTAATGGATGGGTGCTAAAAGTTATTTAAAAATGGGTGCGCCCATTTTAAGATGCCACAACCTTGTTCTCATAAGCTAGTGTCAAGGATCCAAGAATCTTCTAACAAACTTCATCTTCTAATATGGTTCCTTCAAAACTTTTTATTCTTATACTAATTTCAATAATCCTCAATACATATGCTCTAACAGTTTCATCTTGTTGCATTCTAGCATTTTCTAGATTAGTTTTCTAATTATGCAACTTTGCTTTCTTTTATATTCATTTCCTTCATATAAATGCTCTAACTTAACCCAAATAGCATGTGCTAAGTCATGTTCCTTTAGCTTAGTGAATTCTAATTCCAATTGGGTACTAATCAATATTTACTATCAATCATGTAATACCGGAATATCATTTTCTCCTCATCTGTGCTTGAAGATATATCATTCTTTGTTTTAATCTAAACTTCAATCTTTGTCACCAACTATTAGTCAACCCCTATGTTAATCAAATGTGTATGCATCTTGTTCTTTCAACTATCACAGTTATCACCATCAAACTTAGGACTTCCCTTCCTATAAGCCATAGAACTTCTCAAGTTGTTAATATCTCTTCTCATAGAGGACCTAATGCTCTAATACCAATTGTTAAGAAGTAAATTCTACAAACAAGTTGGGTGGGGGGTAGGGAGCGGTGGTGAATTAGCTATGACCAAATGTTGTAATGTTCCCCAATAATACACAAGTTTCTGAAGGGAAGATATTCGTAAGAAGTACTTGAGGGAGGGAAGCACTTGAGGGAGGGAAGCACCCAGGTAAAGTATCCAAGGCAAAGTACCCAAGGGAAAGTACCCGAGGGAAAGCCCTGAGGGGAAGTACCCGAGGGAAAACGCCTGAGGGGAAGTGCTCGAGGGAAAGTATCCAAGGGAGAGCACCCAAGGGAAAGCACCCAAGGGAGGAAAGCACCCAAGGGGAAGTACCTGAGTGAAAATACTTGAGGAAAAGTGCTTGAGGAAATGCTCCCAAGGGAATGTATATGATGGAAGGTACCCGAGGGAAACACCCAAGGGAAAGTATTTAAGGGAAAGCATTTGAGGGAGGGAAAACACCTAAGGGAAAGTGCTCAAGGGAAAGTACCTAAGGGAAAGTACTCGAGGGAGAGTATATGAGGGAAGAAAGTGCTCGAGGGAAAGGACCCAAGGGAAAACTATGATGTCATGGTAGTGTTTGAAGAATGTGTGGAGGCAAGTTAGCTAGAGATGTCAAGGGGAATATATAATCCATTGAATACACCATATAATAGTTAGACAAGAAGCATATGCCAACACAGAGATATCATAAGTTATTGCCAAAACTCAAACTATTATATTTACAAAACAAAGATGGTGCTCCAGATGTGCCAGATCCAAAGCAAATTAAGACAAGACTGAATAGGGTGAGGGTTGAATACCACTAAAACAAGAATAGCCAAGTACGGTAGATCTTCCACTTCCGAAATGGCACACAATATAAAATTCCAACAAGAAATTGTAGTACAAAGAAATCTCCCAAATCACATACTAACAACTTCCTACATGCCACACATAAATACCCATTCAAAGAATACTCCCAAGGGTTTGCAAAAGAATGCCAACAAAACAAACACCTGTGAATAATTAATAAAAATTGGGCCCCTCTATTAAATAATTAAAAATATAAACAATATTATTTATATTTTGGGACCATTAAGTATTTGAAGTATTTTATTAAAATTGGGAACATTACAAATCCTCGCTACCTAAAGATTACTTGTCCTCAAGAAATCTGCAAACTCTAGGATCTCAAACCATCCGTGGACATGGATAACTTTATCTGTTGGAAACTCTGTGCTTCCTTAGTTTCACATGAGCATAATTGAATTCAATTGAGATGAGTAGACCACCAACAAACTTATGTTGCACCACTCTAATATAAACAATGTTATGTATAAAACCATCAAGATCTCGTGGAAGCCAATCATAAAACACGTCGAGGCTCCAATCCAAAACCTTCATGGGATCATGCACACCAATCTCCTTTGGAGTATCATTAGTTAGGTGAATCTTGCCACTTTCATGAGGATGATTGTGCATCAACGCAAATCCAAGTGCATTGCACTCCATCACAATCATTGTATCCATATTTGTCGACACTAACATTATACCGATAACGAGTGCCTCTAGCTTATGTTGCTCCATTATAATATCAACAATCTTGTCAAATTTCCATTGTGCTATATTGTCATGTTTGGATTCATTAGGATCCCAAAGAAGCCAGTCATAAACTACATCAATGTCTAGATCCACAATCTTTATGTAACCATCTACCTCCTTAGGAATTTCGCAACCAGTGTAGGTCCTATCATTTTTATGAGGACACCCTTTACATTGAAAAATTATAGTCATGTACGACTTAGGCACAATTGAAGGGTAAACTCCATATTCAACCAATTGTGGTTTCTCGTACAAGGAATCATTTGTAGCATCTTCATGTAGATGAACAACTATTAGTAGAGAATTTTCATCAAGTTGATTGACGAGTGTCGGTTTGATGAATTAATGCAATCATCTTCTTTGTCATTTTCATCATCTTGAAGTTTTAGGTACTCTCCACTTTGTAGGCATAGCAACAAATTCTTACAAATCCTCATCTGATTCTTCATTTTCCTCTTGTGCCTATATGATTTCATCCTATAACCACTTATCAATCTATCAATTCAGAACATTGTTGAAGAGTTTGTTGTGCTAAGATGATAGATACTTCATTCACAATTCTATATAATCCTTTAGAGATATGTCTCTCTCCCATCCACCCATCACCCAATCTTGTTTGATTTTCTTCAATGTCTTAACTAACATGGGAGTTCGCATTTCTCGTTGCTCTACCCTAAGAATGAATGGTGTCATTGATGGCCTTGTGCACATCAAGAGTTTGAGTGTTTATTTCACTTGTTCGTGTAGCATTTGTTGACTTTTTCTTAGCTTTCTCATCACATCAACCAACTCATTACTCGGTGTCATGGTTTGAACTCAATATCTGACAAGCTGGCAAGATCATTAGCTTTGATATCACTGTAATTTTCCCCAATAACACACAAGTTTTCTTGAGGGAAGACACTTGTAGGAAGTACCTGATGGAAAGTACATAAAGGAAACGCTAGAGGGAAAGTACTTGAGTGAGGGAAGCACCCGAAGGAAAGTGCTCGAGGGAAAATCCCGAGGGGAAATACATGAGGGAAAACACATGAGGGAAAGTGCTCGAGGGAAAGTACCTAAGGGAAAGTATCAAAGATAGGAAAATGCCTGAGGGAAAGTACCCAAGAGAAAGTATCAGAGAAAAAGTATCCAAGGGAAACACATGAGTGAAAGTACCCAAGGGAAACAGTTGAGGGAGGGAAGCACCTGAGGGAAAGTGCCTGCGTGAAAGCATCTGAGGGAAAGCACCCAAGGAAGGGGAAATGCCTAAAGGAAAGTGCTTGAGAGAAAGTACCTGAGGGGAAGTATCCAACGGAGAGAACCCAAGGGAGAGTACCTAAGGGACGAAAGCACTCAAGGGAAAGTGTTGAAGGGAAAGTATCTGATCGAAAGCATCCGAGGGAAAGTACCTGAGGGAAAAATTTGATGCCACAGTAATGTTTGAGGAATGTTCTTAAGGGAGTGAGTTGGAGATGCCAAGGGGAAGATATAATCCACTTAATATACCATATAATAGTCAGACAAGAAGTGTACGCCAACACATAGATATAACAATTTATTGCCAAAACTCAAAATATTATATTTGCAAAATAAAGATGGCACTCTAGATCTACCAGATCCGAAACAAAGTAATACAAGACAAAATAGGGTGAGGATTGAATCCCACCAAAACCATAATAGCCAAGTAGGGAAGATCTTCCACTTCCAAAATGGAAAACAATACATAATGTTGCACAAAAATGCCCCTTCAGAGAAAACTTCCAAGTGTTTACAAAAGAATGCCAACATGACAAACACCTACGAATAATTAATATAAATTGGGCCCCTCTATCAAATAATCCAAATAATATTATTTAAATTTTTGGACTATTAATTATTTAAAGTATTTTATTAATATTGCAAACATTACAAATACAATTAAAATCAAACTTATAAGTTTGATCTCTAGCAATTAAAATAATGATGCACAACATTAAGAAACCATACACCATAACATAATGGTGTTTTAATAGGAAAACCCTTTATCAGAGGGAAAACCCCCATGGGGATGGTACCCACAAGATAGTGTATTAATATATAAGTTCCTTTTGAAAGGTTGTGAACTTGTTAGGATTCAAATACAATGCATTTAGTACAATAGTCCATGTTAGAGGAAAGATCCTTGTTAGGAGACCTTGAGCCCTTGTTAGAAGGTTCCAACCCTGTTAAAGATATATAGGAAACATATAGACCCACTACCTAGAAGCTCCAACAAGTGTGAAGAATAAACCTTCGAGATAACATATCCAAAATCATAGATTGATTGATTTGCAAGTTACTTGCCAAAAGGTTCCTTTGAACCTCACCTCAATCATCCATTACAACAACTATTTTGCTCTAATCATCCAGCATGAAATCTTGCATCCACATCAACTGATCGCATACATAGCATACATGACGAATCTCAACAAGGAAAAATATATTTACTTTATACCCCTACAAATAATTAATTAGGTCAGCTTGTTATGGCTTCCCTAATATTCATTTAATTACATAGTTCCATGCTAAGGCATATATGCCTTTATTAGCATCATTACAAATATAACAATAAAGTTCATATGCATTACAACAAAGATATTATATTTTACAATGATTTAATACACACTTTCTTTATACTATTAGTTGCCAGTAAAATATGATGCACATTACACAATGACGACTTTTGTAGAGTATCTCAAATGCTTCTCACTCTCAAACATAGGTGCACCAAAAATTCTTCTATCATATCCCAAGCTCAATGACATCAATTCATGTTCACCAATAAGATACAACAAAAATATGATCAATTGTATTTAACATGTTTCCATGTACACTAGTATGCTACCAGTCTTCACTGAATAAATTGTAACTTAACCAAAACTTAAAATAAGACTAAGTGAACATAGACGTTTGTTATACTCATTCTTCTACACAGATATATGCTCTCATAACATATCCTATCATATACCAACCTTATTGTACTAATAATCAACCTTCAATATATAGAACATGTGTTTTTCATGATCACACAAACATATTTTCTCATCAATGACAAAACTAGCCATTAATACACCATTAAAGCAATAAATCGAAGCATCAAAAAAGACCTCAATTCCTAATATTTTATTTATTATTATGGTTCAAGGACTTGATATTAGCAGTGGGCCAGTGTCCCTCACAAAGTTCGCGACATGGCTTAATCGTCTCCTATGGTTCTATAAGACTATTGGTTGTATCAAGCATTGACAAGTCAATCTTTTGGTGCAATGGCAACCCTAACCATTCTAACAAGTGGTATCAAAGATTGGTCACAAGTTCGAATGACGCAGGCTGTGGCAAGTGATGTTGGAGGGGGATTGTAGGCAATGGGTCAGTGTCCCTCACAAGGTCTGTGACATGACTTAACTGCCTCCTCTGGTTGTATCAAGCATTGGTAAGTCAATCTTTTCGTACAACCCTGACCATTCTAACACTTGGTAGATTTATTAAATCTTAGGTGAGGTAAGGTCTTATTAAGGGGCGGGGCTAGAGTAATTCCTTGTCTCCTTACTCTCATCTTCAATTTATGGATGATTCTCTAATGGGTATGACAAAAATAAATGAGGTCATGAAATTTAGAAAATTTATGGATATTTATCAAAATTATTTAGGAGCAATAATTAATTAATATAAACACTATATTTGTTTCTTTAATATTCCTAGACTTATTTAAAATAAAATTTCTCAAATTATCATATTTTAGAATGACTCCCTCCCACTGGTGTATCATGGGATTCCATGGATATGTGACATCAATTACAAAGAATTGTGACAAGAAAATTTGCACAATTCTCAAAGTAAGGTTATACATTTGTGTTATAGATGAATTTCATGTTGTTCGGAGATTAACTCTTTTGAAGTATATGGTGTGGGATCTATTTATGAATATTTTTTGAAAGTTCTTGTAATGCCTCAACTAGGGACCCATTAGAAAGTAACAAAGTCAATGCAGTTGTTTTTTTTTTTAAACATTAGATGTACTTAATACAATATAAGTGTGGAAGCAGAGTAAATTAAATAATATTACTTTTAGTCTATCTAACTTTCTCAAAGGCTCTTAAGACATGGTTACTTTAAATAATACCAACTACACTATTTGGTTCGATCACATTCATTGTAACATACAAAATAAATAACCTAATACAAAAGAAGTAAATAACAAGTTAAAATCCAACATTGGTCCATTCATTGATATTTATCAAAAGTTTCTATCCAATTTTAGCCACAAGGGCCTTTTTCATGTCTTTAATGTATTTCTTTGTACTTTTCCTCTATTTAAACCAAATCATTCTTTTATAATTCCATTCTATTTTTTTTCTACAAAACTTATGGGGTATTTAATAAAGAAAGAAGGTAGATTGAGATGCTCCAAATAAAGGATTTAATTAGTTGGAGTTTCCATGCATGGCCGAGGAGACTAACTTTCCATGCAAGTGGTTTTTTTCATACTTTCTATGAGGTTAATCCATGCAGTAATGTTTTTTCTTTGACAAGTCAAAGACATATTAGCACTATTGACTTGAAGTTGTATGCTATAGCCTATGGTGCTTTATATTTGGTTCTGAAGCCTTGGAAGGGTGTTGAAGAAGAAAATCACACATTTGTCATGATTTATCAATTGAAACAAAACTATAGGATATTAAGATAGTATCTCCTTCAACTTTTAGCATTAGGAATGGTAGCAACTCCTGCCAATATCATTTCATCCAAAACTTGATGGTGTGAAGTAGGGTTTAGCATTAACACTAGTCTAAACCCTTTAATTTTATTTATGTTTATATAGGAAGTTATATCTCAACCCAAAAAATCCCTTTGATATGATGAACAAAGATTAGAATAATGGTTTTCGTTGTCTCATTTATCTTTGTTTATAGGTGAACAACTCATTAGAATTGGCATTAACTTTGTTTGAATAAGTGGGGGTGGTGAAGCAAATATTTGTAAGCTTTAACATTTATCTTCAAATTCATTTTTTCCAAACATTTAAGAAGAAAATCCAAGATATTTTATCATACATCTTACAAGTGTTCAATTTCAACACCATGCTCTCTTATCACTTCTCTCCATTCAGTTAAAGGTTTTACAGAAAATAATGGCATCAATAGGAATTTGTTTGTCTAGGACTAGACCATTGTGACTGTTGTCTTATTGACTTATCAGCAAAAGGTTACGTTGTCAAAACCATCAGCTTGGATTAAATTTTATAAATTGTGTTGCATAGGCTTGACTCAAACTCAAACATCTTATTGGCCTCAATTTTCTTGAGATTAAGGATTAAGGTGTTGTTGATTGCTTTCAAGAATCATCGTCAATGAAGAATCCTTATGCTACTTGTGTAAAGTCTTTACCCATTATTTCCCCATAAGTTTGGAAAGAATAAAGGTAAAAGGAAGCCTTTCAAGCTTGGAGCTTTTTAGGGATCTAGGGAGAATAAATAAATTTTCACTTTTCTAAGGCATTATTGCTTGTATACTCTAAATTTTCTTCAAATATGACAATGGGATTAGCTTCCAATAGTGATTCCTCTTTTGTGCTATCAATATTTAAAATTTGATTGAGCAATCCAAAATAGAATTTGGCTCCTACTTCCTAAATCGCCTCCTCTTTAGTGAGTTTAGTCCTGTTGCCCTTACAACTTCAATAATTTACTTGATTTTCCTATGGTTGAGGAACAATAGGTGGAAATTTTTAGGGTTTCCATACTCTTGTTTAAACCTCTTTATCATTGTTTTTAGCTTTTCAAAAATTCCTCATTTTGAATTAGGTTGTGCAATTTTCTTAGAATTTAGTCTTGCTTTTAGCATGTCTCCTCAACAACTCCTTTGGAGTCCATTTCCTCTTGGATGTCTTTCAAATTTTATTTGCAACTTTTATTTTTCTCAAAGATAGTACTTAAGGAGCATCTATTCCGAAGGACAACTCATGTTATCAAATAGAAATAAATAAATAAGAAATGATTAAATATAGACCTTTTGATAATTTTGACTCAAATAATTTTAAATGACTTGGCATCCCCGTCATGTAAATATATGGAAGAACTTGTATATACTAAAAAGGCTACAAGCAATAAACTTATTATGAATACGTGTTTCATTACACATTTATTTTGGTATCCACCAAAAATATCCAAACACTAGTGTTTATGAATTATTTATTTTATTTTATAATATTATTAAAAAAATTGTACTTCATACAAAATATTAATTATAATGTAGCTAGCATTTTTAATTATTATTAAGAATAATATATCTTTAAAGTTATTGGTAGTGACTAGTGAGCACTCCTTCCAAGTCTAACCACCTAAAATTACTAAGCAGAAATGGGTTATATAAACCAACACTCTATTAAAAAGAGAACTATTTTGGAAATCACCATCAAAGTAAAATATTATGTTGGTTACTACTTCAATACATTATAGGTGTTGTATAGTTAAGCAATGAGATGTAACCTATATTCATTTAAAATGGAATTAATATTACTTACAAGTAAACTATTGTTTCTTTTTCATTACTGCAAAATCATATTTGTAAGGTAATATATGAGTTGCAAAAGTCAAAAATAACTATATATTATTTTACCATTGTAAAATTGTATTTATGCAATGATATCTAATTTTCTTAAGCAAAATAAGAATAAAAATTTGGGCATTGATGTTAACTTAGGTAGTTAACATTTTTATCAGTAGGACCCAAATTGAGAGCCTCCGTCATAAGGACAGTAACTTAGTATAGTCCATTAGTAGGTGGAGTGTTGAGTTGAATAAAGTGCAAACAAAAGTCTGTTAAGAGCATCATTTTAAGCTTGTGTCATACGGTCATTGTTGGAAGTGTCAAACCACGCATTTATAAACCCCATTGTAAGATATCCAAGATTGACTCCTTGAGATTTCCCAATAAACTCTATAATTGGAATTCAATTGAAATGGCTTAATAAGTAGATATTTAGCTATCCAATTGCTGGAAATCTCAACGCTGTAAAGGGATCTCACCATTGAAGAAGAGTATAACATAAAACATATAAGTTAGGAATGGTGTCATTCATCTAAACCTCTTAATGCAAATGATGTATGAAAAAGGACTCATGATATATATGGTGGTTCGATTACAATTACAAATGCTACAGATCCAATCACAAGTTTTCTGAACATGGAGAACCCTTCCACTTTACTTAATAAGCATTGATTCAATACTACTTCTATACCCTTGTTAGAATCTTCAATATAACTGATCCATTTTTTGTGATGCAAAGAGACGGTTGATTTTTTAAGGTTTCCCAACAAACTCTACATCAAATAGAAGCACGGAATTGGGAGGGATAACACATGAACCTGCATATCAAAAGATATAAGAATCTAACGTATCTTGCATTCCAACATTAACTTAATAAATAAAAATAAATCAAATTCAATTTATCCTCCAAAGATCTCCTAAAATAATGAATGAACCTCCCTTCCCCAAAAGAATAATAAATTATAAAATGGTGATGTTATCAGGGCAGCAAAACTAAATTTGAAATCTTGAAGAAAACTGCTCTGTCAAGTTCTCTTATTAAAGAGTCAAAACTGAATGCTTTTTAATAGGCTCAAGATACATTACATGCAAGGTTGTCTACCGATTGTAAGTCGCCTACTCTGGCTCTATACTATAAGAAATCTGAGTGCTGGATAGAATAAAAATATGCTGTCCTTTTCCAGACATTTTTGCTTACAGTAAATGTTATTTAATATTAACAGTAGAGCATTTATGGAAACTTTTCTTTTCATTCAGTAAGTTTTTCAAACATTTAGAATCCCCCCTAAGATATTGTTTCTAGATTTTATCACAAAAATTTGAGCAACAAAATGTATGCAACTGATTTCTTTAATCCTACAGATTAGATTGAAAATAACATAGAAATCAGACTGAAATAGAAATATGGAATGATAAGTCGTTACAACTTTATTTCTCAGACAGATATGAAAACACCTATGCAAATATTTTCCTCAAATGAAATCTTCTCAAATTTGCCCAGTTGTGAATTCCGTCATGAATTCACCTCCAAAGATGAATTGGGTTTCCATCCAATCTGCCAAGAAATCCAGAAGGTTTCCATCCTCAGGTTTCAGAACTGAAAGTCAAAGCTTCCTTTAATTCTCCAAGAGAAAAATCAAACATAAACGAAGCATGATGAGAATGAGTATCTAAACGATCTTTTAGATCACAACCCTATGACTTCATTTTTCCTTCTGCTTATATTTTCATATTCCTTTTCTCTGTCTCTTTATTTTCTCTTGTTAACTAAAAATGGCTTTATTAATTTTTCACTAGGCTCCATAAAAGTCAGTTTGACACATGATAAATAATGAAACTAAGTTGTCATTTAATTTTATATGACTTGACAACTTATAATTTAATTATTCAATTGACTTTCTAATGTTCCAAAAAGGGGACATTACAATCCTCCCTTTCTAGAGATTGCTTGCCCTTAAGTAATGTGTATCTATGTGTTGTAACCAAATACTTGGATCCCATATCAACTTCAAGAATGTTGTTCCAACAATCCATTGAGCTACTCTGATATAAATAACATCATGCTCAAAATTGTGAATGCACTCATCAAAATGCTTGTACTGATGCACCAAACATATCAATGCCAGGGTCCCAAATTATCATGCAGTCATAAATGTCAATATTGAGGAGATAGTAGTATCTCAAGAAGCTATCAACATTAAGAAACTCTTCAACTGCAAATGATCCCCCTAGAAGTACATAACACCCATCATAGGCACACAGTAAAAAATATATCAGCCCTTCCTGAGTCGCTGATGTAAAAATCAAACCGCTCAAAGGTTGATGTCAACACCAATGGTGCAAAGGAACTAGTGCAACAGTAATCAATCTGAAATGCCACTGGATTCATATGAATCATGAGTAAGGGAGTAGCTGAAAATCCATCTCCTATGCTCAAACCATGTATACCATCAATTCTCAACCAAGAACTACTCAATTGCCAACCCACTAAATCCCTCCAACTAATCTGTACTATGTAGATAGAATTTCAAAACCCCGTGTAAGATGACCAAATAGTAGGTAGTTATACTAACACTAGAAATCGGTTCACTGCTCCAATTCTGTGACCAAAACTCAGTACTAGAAACTGCACCTAGGTCACAAATGTTGCAATCAATTATATTCTCATAACTAGAGTCAGAAAGAACTCTCTCACCTATTTCGGAGACTGGATTATCAAATGCCTAATCAGCATCCACCTCAAACAAAGAATTGTCAACAACCGGAATATTATCCTTTACTCCCACTTCACACTAAAGTTCTAGCTGGTCCAAAAATACTGTAAGTTGATCTTTTGGGACAACTATCCAAGTCATAAGTTGTTAAATGTTGTCAAGTTCCTTAATCACTTCCTTGAAAAATTTAGTCCTCCCCTCTTCTCTTTCTCCCTAAATTGATTAGTGACAAAAATCTTATTTTTTGCTTCTTGAAGAGCAATCTGCATTTTTTCTCCAATCTCGAGTATTGTTAAGCTCCTTGATGAGCTTATTAACCTCATTCAATTTTTCCTTCAATTTATTAGCACATACTTCAGTAACCTTTAAAACATGATCCCTATTTGAAAGTAAATATAAATATTCAGATTTCAAATACTTGCATTTTATCCACTTGCAATGCCTAAGAAAAAACCTATATTTCATCTTTCCTCTCATTTCAAATCCTAATTTCATCCACTTTTTCCATCTTTTATTACTTAAAGGCCTTCCAATCATATCCTATATGCATAGCTCCGTATTTGCAAAGATCTAGCTTAGAAGAAAGATTCACGACTTCTCTTTTTTTCTCGTATGATCTACCTAATCAACAGATCATGGCATTGGTCTTATTTTGCAAATGGATTCCAAGACTAAAAGATTGATATGAACTAGGAACAATTGCATGATGGAACCTACAAGGAGGTGAAAAGTGATGGAATGATTGAGAGTATTATTTCAAGACAAAGATGAAAGAAACACACAAAGATGCTTTCCTGGTACGGCCATTGTAATGCAATTAAATCAAGGATGCGAGTTTCAAATCTAAATCAAGATGTTTCCACCTATACCATATTAAATTGGAAGCATCTCAATTTAATGATGGTTTAGCACCCATTTAATACAATATCATCATTCATTTGCATTTCTCCCCTTTTGTTCTCATTTCTCCAAGGCGGAACTAGAGTAGGACCTAAAAGATCCTCCTCAATGTTCTATTTCATGGCATAAAGCTAGAGGTAGGATATATCCACTTGGGTCCTCCCTTGCCTTCATCCAATCACTCAAAGTCTATTTTCCACACTCTAATAGAATTCACTAAAAAACTAAGTTACTGATTCGGCCTCCTGGAGGCTAGATGCAGAAATTGTAATGTCCCCATCTTTCTAGCCTCTTGATGGAGTTCTTAGCCTTTACATTCTTCGAAGGCTAAGTAAGGAATAAGTAGAAATTGATTAAATTAATTTCTTATAAAGTCATTAAATAAGTTAAAATTAAAAGGTGACTTTATATTTAATTAATTTAATTAAAAGCGACTAAAGTTAATGTTATTTTATTTCTTCTAGAAGGAGGTCCATCTATTGGAGGAAAAGAATAAATAGGGAGGGCAGCCTCATTGTTAATCATTGAATGTGTTATCATCTACTCTATTAGATAACTTGTGGAGCCAAGGGATTCTGCAGTTGCTACATTGATCGTTGGGAACAAACACTCTCATTGATTTGCATAACTAAGGTGGTGAAATATCTTCCGAAGGGTTGCAACTATTGGAGAAGACAAATCAATCTTTTCATTGTGCCAAATTTGTGGCCTAGGGCCAGATTTGTGGAGTAAAATTGAAGGAATAAGCCATATATTGCTATAGTACTACTACTACAGTATCACTGTTACAATGACGTTGCTACAATAACATTGCTACAGTGACGCTGCTACATTGTCATCGCTACAATAATATTGCTATAGTGATGCTGCTACAATAACTTGCTACAATGTTGTCGCTAAAGTGACCTCCTACAGTGTCGTTGCTGCTATAGAAACTTGCTACAGTAAAAATCCAAATTCCCTTGAGCAGTTTTCCAAGTTCCTATCTATTTCATTTGTATTGCATGGAGGATAGATTTGAATATTTTAGGGCATGTGAAGAATTAGAGATCATTTGTAATCTGATTTATATTAGAGTTTTACATCATAATTGTTTCCCTAATATCTTATTGATGTAGATGCAAATTTTCTCATTTGTAACCAATGTTTATATGTTCCAATAAAATACAAATATTTGCATCGCCATTATTAGTCATTTGGAGTTTGCAAGCATATCTCTTTTAGTTTGGCATTTTGGAAAGAATTCAGAGTTTAGATCTACAATATATCTCTTCTGTGCAAAGTGTTTGACAAAACTCTCAGGTTAGAAATCAGGAAATTAAAATTAGAATTGCAAGGGATATTACAATGGTATCAAAGCGGTTTCTTGTCATCCTGTGGGGTAGGAAATTTATTTTATTTTCAGATTTGTTGTTGCATTTGGAGTGACCAGCACTCTAGCATTTTCTCGCCATGGAAAGACATAGGAGGACTGGCAATTCTAGAAGTCGGTGGAGTAATGAGGAAGCTAGCGCGAAGATGAATGCTTTGCAAGAGAGTATGGAGAAACTTAAGCCTCGTCAACAAAGGTTGGCAGAGAGTTTGTTGGATTCAGAGACAATCGAGAGGGCAGCAAGGTATATGGTTTCTACCTTTAGAAGACTGACATCGAGGTTGCAGGGAAGAAAGCTTGAGTTTTCCCTGACATGTGTCTATAATGCAAATGTACCTATATTTAGTACAACACCTACTAGTCCTATCCGCGATGTTGATGATGGACTTATTTCATAGGGATGTGATTGTGTCAGTGGCAACGGAGGATAGAAGCATTGAGCTTCAACAAGTTGAGACTCCTAGAGTTGTTGCTACAATAAGTGCAGAGACAGTTCATGCAATTGTTACCACTGATACTTTCGGCTCTCTCGAGGACAGGATTATTATTGGAGATTTGTATGTGAGATCTCATGGTGTTGCTCTAGTGCAGGAGGCAATTGATTCCTCGAGTAGGACCGAGGCACGTAGGGAGTCACCTAGTTGTGATGTTGGTGATTTGGGTGTTATTGTGGAGTCAGTAGATCGTGGTTCGTTCTCCAACATTAGTGATGTACAACTTGACATTGAGTCATGTGTGCAGAGTCAGGTGCTAGCAGTTGAGGCTTTATTAGGAGATGTGGATGCAGATAGTATGGACACATCTGATGATACATTTGATGATGCTATGAGTTGCATCGAATATGATATCCCTTGCCAGGTATTAGTAGATGACTCCAAGGAGGTTTTGGATGGGTCCCAAGACCAGTGTTTACAAGATCTATCTATTGAGGTGGAAGATGAGACATGTGAGGAGATTGATACAGCAAGGGCTTCCATTTCTTCGAATGAAGAGTTGGTTGAGGTACATGGTAGTTGTATGTTAGATGCAGAATTATGCAAGGAAGATAGCACCCGTATGAGAATCTTGTGGTGGAGAGTTCTGATTCAGTTTACTATCACAATGCAATTAGTGAGACACTGAGCTTGCATAGGAGTCAGGGGTTAGAAAGGCATCATGTGACTTATCAGCTAAAGGTGTGATAGTGACATTTCTTCATCTCTTGATCATTATGATGCTATTCGTCATATGCTAGCTACATTTGGTTAGGTTGCTCCTATGTCAGATGAGCACAGTAATAGTAATCTTTCCCTAGCAGAGGTCCATGCGCTAGAGGCTGTTAGGATCTTGAAGCATAGTTAGTCTCAATTAGTTGATGACAGAGATTACCTTATAGAGTGGGGTAGCACCTGCTATGAGACATTGTTAGGGAAATAGGAGGAGGTGGTTGAGCTCACGCAAGAGCTTGAGCTGACTATATAATCTCTTCAATATACTCAGTTGGCTCTTCAGAAGTCACAGTCACAGTTGGATGAAGTTATCGTGGAGTTAGAACAGGTACAGTCGACACCAGCCCCAGGCCCTATTCAATTACATATTGTGGTTAGTGGTGAGTTTGCTTCTACGGTTGAGGATGAGGGATGTGATGATGTGGCAAACACATTCATCCAGAATATGAGTGTAGTATGTACAAAGAAGGTGAGAGCATCAAGGAAGATAGGCCCTCATGTGATTTGTTTCCTTCTATTGGAAGTGAATCTATTTCTTCTTTTCATACAGCTGCTAGCATTGGACAATTGGCATTGTCACATTTTTAGAGGGATCAATTGTGGATTGTGGGAGAGCAGATGGATGCTTCCACATATAATTTTTACTTACTGAGTCATTCATGAAGTATTGTTTGAGAGCTCGGTTTTGCGGGACGCTTCATATAGTATATCTGAGGGTACTCTCATTCGCGACTCTTGTGCTATACGACGATTGTAGAGACCTTGGCTACAATGCTTCCCAGTAGGAATTTTGTGGTTGGGTTTGCTGAGAGGGTTGCCCAGGATCCTACCCAACCAATAGTTCAAAGTCAAAGATTGGAGCCATCTTTTGATTCTCAATTTGATGATGATGAGCCCTTCTCAAAGATTGGGAGTTTTTATCGACATTACACTATGAGGAGTGCTCATCACTTTTCTTTTGACCCATAGGTAGAGGACGTGGTTTTCAACGTTATGGATGGTGACAAAAGGTTTGGTATTCATTATACCCGTAGAGGTTATACTTCTCTACCAAGGGATAGAGATTTTAAGATACAGGGTATTGTGAAACAGTTGGATGTGCTAGTGAATGAGATAAATCAAAATCACAAATGGATGACTCAATTGATTTCAAATCGGAGATTTAAGCAGAGCATGATATCGCATTTTCGAAGAGCGAAATCTAATGATACAATTGTGAAATAAGATTTGCAAGGCTTTTTTTATGAGACACTGCATGAGTTGGGCACAATTAAGGTGGAATGTGATGAGAATTCATGTCAGGTCAAATTAGATGATGCAATTATTGGCATGAGTTCCTCGGATCATGTATTTGATGGCGATGCAGCGATAGTGGGAGTAGGAGCATGCGAGGATATTGCCATATCAGTAGCCACTTCTGTGTCGGTTGAGCCATCCAACGAGGAGTTTAGTAGTATGCATGCAGTTGTAGATGTGTGCTCTAATGATAGTGTTGATGAGGTGAGTGTAGTGACAAAGTCATGTTATACTATCGATCAACAAAGTGTTGATGTTCATTTCATGGATAGTACTATGTTCGACATGGATGCAACTATTAGAAATAATAGTCCACCAAGATAACTAAGAGGGGGGGTGAATTAATTATCCAACTAAAACATTTATCAACCTTAATTAATCTTAACCATGTAACCAAAGTACACAGCAACCATAACAAGATGCACGTACACAATTACACAAGATTTGTTAACTATAGAAACCCTTGATTAGATGGAAAACCCCGATAGGAATGATGCCCACAAAAATATACTAATATATATATATACATATATATATATATATATATATATATATATATATTCCTTGTTAGAGGATGGACCCTGTTAGGAGTCTACAAACACATTCAATACATAAGAGTCCCTATTAGGAGACTTTGAATCCTTGTTAGAAAATTCCAACCCTGTTAAGAGTTGTAAAAGGCAAAAGGACCCACTATCCAAACAAGTTCTGGGGCAAGACCACTGAACTTCACTATCCAACTGATCTCTCAACTATTCCTTGTAGAATAATTGTTCATAACTTCATACTGTGCTTTATCATCTTTCCTCTGTCTTGTCAACCGAACCAATCACTGTCAAACCTTGTAGACCAGGTCACAAATCTCGGATCCAAATATCAAACCTCGGATCTCAAAATAAAACCTCGGCGATGAAGTTTTCTCCAACTTTGCTCTGCTCTGCTTATCTTTGCATATCAACCTGATTACTCAGTGTTCATGTCTTTTCTCCTTTTTTTGCTCTTCTTGTTTTCTTCTATAACAAAGGAAAATGTCCTTCCTTTATACCAAGTCCATAAAACAATTCTCTTGAGCTGGCTATTACACCTCAATTAATTATTATAGGACCTCATTAAGAACACATTTTACTTAGCGACAACATCAATCTGTCACCTTGTAACTTGAATAACTTTCCATACGTGTAATATTATGACAAGCAAGCTTAGCCATGTCATCTCTAGCATGTCTTCTACACGCCTTTAACCTTGCTTCTCAAAATAACAACTGTGCTAAGAGATATAACAAGTTTACCAGAACATGCTTCTGTAAACTCTATCTCTGAACAGTCTTCCCCAAAACTTGCATAACTTCTTTCAGACTCAATATTTTTGCACCCGAGGTTAGCTGTATATGCTAGACACTTAGCAGTATCTCCCATTAACCTTGCTAGTGAAAATACTCAACGGTCTGTCTGTACCAACTTAATCTTTACCGTTGTTCTTCTATCAAATACTACAGAAAACTGCTATGTTGACATCAATGACAAGCACGGTCATGAATGTAACATATCATCATGATAATGATCTAATCAAGTTTCTACAATATTACCCCATAGGAATATCATCAGCATTCATGCTTCCAACAATCTCCCCCTTTGGCATTGATGGCAACATAGATTTAAAAACATCTAGTTCCAAAGATACCAATTGTTAAAAACTGTTATCCTTTCTTTTCAAATCCTCTTCATCAATCATACTAGCTTTTGTGTTTCCTTAACTTTATTACTGACATCAATTATTCACACACTTCTCCCATGTATCAAAATGTTTTTCATGTTGTAATCGCTCCCCCATTGACATCAATGACAAAAGTTTCAGCAACAATCTATCATTGCATCCTGTCAATCTCTGCAACAATTGTCTATGACCTACTCAAGTGTCCAAAGATACTGTTCAAAACAACATCTATCAAGAGTCCTAGATGACTCTGTCCATCACAGACACACCCCCATACAGGAAGTATCAGCATTCAGTCCAGACAAATAATAGTGCTTTGTACCACTGGACTGATGCACTCTTGCATCATCTACTCTAATGTAGGTAGGGGCATAACCCCTAGCATACCTCGCAAATACTCAAAAGTCTCTTTGGAAAGAGGCTTAGTCAAAATATCTACAATATGCTCTTTGGTGCTTACATACTACAATCCGATTTCCTATTCTACAACTTTCCCTCTCAACATGTGATATTTGATAGAAATGTGCTTAGTCTTAAAATGCAACACTAGATTCTTAGACATATTCACGGTGCTTGTGTTATCATAATGTATGACAACAGGTTCACTGAATTCTATCCTTATATCTTTCAGCATCTGCTTATACAAACAACTTCATTGGAATTGTTTGTTGCTACAACATATTCTACCTTTGTTGTACTCTATGAGATACAATCTTGCTTTTGGCTTAACCAAGAAACCAATCTTCCTCCAAAAAAGAATGCTCCACCACTGGTGCTCTTTTTGTCATCCATACGGCCTGCGCAATCAGCATCAATATAAGCATATAGAGTGAAATAATTAGATTTGTCATACCATAATCCGAATTCTAATGTTCCCTTCAAATATCTAAGTATCCCCTTAACTATTGCATAATATGCTTCTCTAGGGTCAGCTTGAAATCTTGTGACAAGTCCAACTGCACTTGCTATATCTAGCCTTGTGTGAGTCAGATATTGCACTCCTCCAATCATAGATCTGTACTTTTTCTACTCAACAATAGGTGTCTCATCCTTTGCAAATAACTTATGTCCAGTTATCATAGGTGTTCCAACTGGTTTACATGTTTCTAAACCAAACCTTTTCAATAGATCTTTCAAATATTTAGTTTGCGAAATAAAGATTCCTTCTTTATCCTACACAATCTGCAATCCTAGGAAGTATTTCATTTCCCCTATTATGCTCATTTCGAATTCCTTCATTTCTTCTGCAAAGTTGTCACTTTCACTATCATCTCCTCCAAATATGATATCATGAACAAATATTACCAAAATTAACAATCCATCACCTATTTCTTTCAAGTATAGATTACTGTCTGCCATACCTTTGCTAAATCCAAGTTTTGTCAAATGCTTGTCCAACCTTGCATACCAAGTTCTAAGTGCTTGTTTTTTAAGCCATACAATGCTTTCTTTAATCTGCATACCATGTCCTTGTCATATGTTAAAGGAAAACCTTCAGATTGTTCTATGTATACCTCTTCTTCAAGTTCTCAATTTAGAAATATTGACTTGACATCCATTTGATACACTTTGAATTTCTTATGTGCTATATAGGCTAAGAATAACCTTACTACTTCAATTTTTGCCACAGGAGCATAGGTTTCTTCATAGTCTACTCCTTGCTGTGAGTAACCCTTACATACCAATCTTGCTTTGTTCCTTACAACTTCACCTTGTTTATTCATCTTGTTCTTGAATACTCATTTTGTTCCTATCGCATTCTTGTCTGTTGGTCTCAAGACAAATTCCCATGTCTCATTCTTCACTATCTGATCCAATTCTTCTTTCATAGCTTGCTTCCAATAGTCATCTTTGCATGCCTCATCTACATTCTTTGGTTGTACTTGAGATATCAAACATAGTTATTCATTGATCCTACTTCTTGTCATCACACCTTTATCTTTGCTACCGATGATCTACTCTAATGGATGATTCTTTGTCATATTCTTACCAGAAGTAGGAGTTGTTATCTCAACTCTTAGCTTTGTTCTAAGTTCCAAACTTTGTTCTTGCCTTAGCTCACCTTCATTCTACAAACCATTATTAATCTCAAAGAATACTTCATCATTAGTAACAACATTCTCATCATCAGAATTGTCGTCAACTATTCTTTCTTGTGTCCTGAATTTCTCATCAACTCTTGCACTCTCAACAATAGTCTTAGTTCTCAGATTATAACATCTATAAGCTCTGTGTTTCAATGAATAACCAAGAAATGTACCTTCATCACTTCTAGGATCAAATTTACGAACATCATCATCTCTTTTGATATAACATTTGCTGCCAAAACTTCTAAAAGACTTAACTATAGGTGAGTGACCAAACCATAGTTCATAAGGGGTATTGTTTGTGTCTTTCCTAACCTACACTGTGCATAGTGTAAATTGTTGTATTCATAGCTTCTCTCCAAGATATCTTGGATACATCATTCTCAGCTAACATAGCTCTTGCTACTTCTACTGCTGACTTGTTTCTTCTCTCTACAATGCCATTTTGTTCAGGAGTCTTCAACTCAACTCTTTCTTCTGCTCTAGGATTGAATCTTTTCTCTTCAATCTGATTCCCATTCTGCAAATCATTGCTAATGATAACTTTCATATTTTCATGGTTAGCCTTGTTGTCCTGCATTTTGTCACCACAAAATGTAGGTAACAGTACGAAACTTTTTCAAATTAGTTTTGCATTTCTCTGAGTTTAGTTCATTATTTAATTGGTTAGTATTGATCAACCAATTGATATAATGAATCTTTTTATTGAAGGCCTTCATCAAGTATTTTTCGTTTTTCTTTTTGTCAAGCCTTTGCTTGACTTTTGAAGCCTTCATCGTCCATTCTTTGCTTTTGAGTTTGCGTTTGTTTGTTTTTAGTCCTTTGGTTTTGCTCAAGTTATGCCTTTCATTTTTCCCTTCGATTCGGTCTAACCTAGAGCTCAATCGGAGTTGTCAGTCAAGAGATATGCCCATTTTAGTATCTCAAAAGTGGACCTTTGTGGTGCAACAACACGAATTAAAAATATGATGTTATATTTTTAATTTGACTTTTACTTTTTGATAAATATAACTTATATTCACTTTTTGTTATGTTTTTAAGTTACTTTATTTTCAAATTTTTAACTTAAAGTGACTATAATGCACTTTATGTTATAATTTTAAGTTGAGTTACTTTTTAATTTTTCACTTAAGTGACTATATAACTATATAATTTCAGTTTAATTTGTGATTTTAAATCAAATGCTCATTTAAATATTACTTTTTAAATGATATTTATGTATTGTATTTATAAATATGATATATTAATATTGTTTATGACCCATTTAGTAACATTTCTATGAAATTAAATTGAATAAATGATTTTAAGTTATTAAAAGTGGACCTTTTATATGCAATTACATGTAAAATCCATCAAAAATGGACATTTTACACGTCTTTGCATGTAAAGTTCAACTTGTTATCAAAAGTGGACCTTTTTTATGTCATTACATCAAAAGGTTATCATGTAAGTGGACCTCTTTGATGTAATTGCATCAAAAGTGAAGTTTTCATGTTTTTGCATCTAAAAAGTGAGATACATATTTAAAACATGCAATTGACCCAAAAAGGTCCATTTTTTATCCAAAAACATGTTTTAATATGTGCAATGACCTCAAAAAAAGTCTGATTTTGAAGAACATGTCTTTGCCTCCCAAGAACACGAATTTGATCATTGTGAGAGATTTACTTGATGGTTTTGCATAAAAAAATTTCCAATAGGGTCGTTTTTGCTTGGCAATGGATTTTCTAACATAAAAAATGGATTTTTCTTGCTAAAAAATGTTTTTCCAAACTCCCTCCAAGGGCACATTTTTGGAAAAAAATTCAAATAAATCCATTTTGAGTTATTTAAATCACGTTTTTGCAAAGAAAAGAAGAGTTTTTATATTTTCAATCATTTGCAATACATCTTCGCTCACATTTTTGCACTTGTAAGCCAAAAATGAATTCATTTCATGCCTTTTATGAATCACATTTTTGCTAAAAACATCCAAAAAAATTGGAGTTTTTATCCACTTTTTTGCATTTTGGAATCACTTTTTTGCATTTGAATCCATGTATATCCATTTGGGGAAGTCATTTTTGCATTCACAAGTCAAAAATGACTCAAAAACATGCATTTTTTTGCCACGTTTTTGCAAAAACGGCCCAGATTTTTGCACTAAAAAGTCATGTTTTTGTTCAAAAAACTCATAAAAATGCATTTCCAACCCATACCTTTGATCAAGAAGGATTGTTTTTGAGTTTTAAATGCATGATATTGTCTTTGAAGACCATGTATTTGACACTTTCATGTCAAATTCGACCCGTCATTGCTCATTAATTTTTGTTAAATGCAAATACGAAAAAAATCAAAAAGCTGTTTGAAAATCTGGATTTGAGGAATAATTGCTCTTCGAATTCTATGATTCTTGCTATTTTGGCTCTTTAAACCTCCAAATAAGTGGACATTTTCAAGCTTGCTCATCAATTCATGCTTATCTTGCTATTTCCATGCATATTTTAGCTTGAAATTGAACATTTGTCCATATATATGCCATGAAAAGTGCATTTTGCCTTTAAAAATGATGAAATCTCTTATTTTCACATTATTGGAATTTCTCTAAATTCCAAATTCGAATTTAAGTGTTGAAGTGCATTGCATCTTGACATGTTTGAGTCTTTTGCCAAAAGCATGTGTTTATTTTGTGTTTGTTTTTGTGCTTTGTGCTTGCTTATTGGTTTTCTCCACTTTGGAGAAGTTACAAGTTCTTTCCCAAGAACTTGTTTTTGCTTCACTACATGCAAAAGCATCATCACGTTTCACTTCCATTTTCCATGTCACAACACATCGCATCTCATCCGACAAATGCGATTACATGTTTTCCATCTCATTCACCATCCACACATGCATGTAATCCCATTTTCAGCTTCCATTTTTATTCTCGTCTCTCCATATGCATTCGCACCTTCATGAGCAAATACATGTTTCCACATTTTTCCATGCTTTCCATCTCATCCTTCATCCCTTTTTACATGTTGCATTTACATGTAATCCATTTTCCATGCAATGACATCTTGAAAGCCCAAGTCACATTTTGGAAATCAACAATCTCCATTTGCACACATTCCCATACGCCAAGCACTTTACTTCAAAAAGAAAAGTTAAAGGGGTTGATTGAAAGTTGTTCCGAGTGTACATCCGAACATCGTCAAGAAGGTTTTCAAAGTGTCAAAGACCCCAGTTTGTGCTGATTTACGAAAGAGAATTCACGACAATTTGAGCGAGAAAAGCTGGATCACATCAAGTTTCCACATGACAACAGACAATTCATCACAATCAGAGGTTATCAAAAGACGCAACACCATGGTTATCAAGGTGAATGCAATGGTACAAAGTACAGGAACTCTCAATCTTGTTATCGTCTGGGATAGCATCGCCAAGTACAAGGCCCTTCAAGATTGTTTCAATTCTCTTCTGTCTTTCTTCTTCTTATTCTTCTTTCATATTTGTAATTAAAGAGGATTTATTACATGAAGATGTGTAATTACATGTAATGCGAGTTGCATGTGCAGTTACATGTAACCCTATATTTTCTCTTTTACTTAGACTAGGTCAAAGTTCGTTGAGTTGCTCCCACTTTTTCCTCCACCTTTTTCTCAACTCCTGTGCTTATATAAAGGAGTGCCCCCTCATTTTAAAAATCATCTTTTGTTGTATGGAAGAAAGCTCTACCATATTTGTGCAAGCATAACTATGATTGTGTAGTACAAATTTGGGAGAAAAGTGAATAAAAGAAACAATTGGATTCGAAGCTTTGACTGGAAGAAATTGTGATAGAGCAAATTAGAAGCTTTGACTGTAATTTGTGCCTATTGTCTTGATTCATGTTATTATTGTGTGTTCAATAAAAGAGCATAGTGATTTAAGAAGCAATTGAAGCTGAAGCTTTAACCGAGAGTGATTGTGGAAATATATAGCTAGAAGCTTTGTCTGTAGCTTATACTTCTTTCTTAATTTGCAAAATAGTTAAGTATTCTTACTTTTAGGAGTCTTTGTGCCCTAATTGTAAAGCTTTTCATATAGAAATACAATCGGACTTAGAGCCAAACTGCTACATTTTTAGCTAGCCTTTGAGTTAGTGAAGGTTTATCGGTATTATTGTTTCCAACTCTTGATAGAAGTGTAGTTAGAGATTCACCCTGCCCATTACTCGCTTCATGAGTAAGTGGATTCTTTCTTGAAAGATAAGAAGAAAAGATATTGGTAACACCCATTTTATAAAAATCTCTCGACTTCTTGCTTACCTTGAGTTGATCCAACGAACGGTGAGAAGGGAGAGATTTCCCTTTAAGGTAGGAGAGACTGTCTCACACGCTGTGGCTGGTCATCCTATTTTGCGACTAGATTTTTACCCAAAACTGTCGGTTACAAAATATCCACCCAACAAGCGTTTGGATCAACAATAGCTACCAAAGTTATCTCTTCTAATACTTCCTCTTTCTTAACTAATTCAAGTTCATTATCTTTATCATCACAATCATTCAAGAATCTTTCCATACTTGCTTTAAATTCTTCGTCTTCATCAAAAAGTGAACTCTTTCTAGTTTTCCTTACTCTCTTAGGGCATGTAGATGAAAAATGACCAAACTCATTACATCTCCAACAAGCAAAAATTTCCATACCTTTTGGCTCTCTTTTCATGAGGAGATCAATACCTTCCTTGATCTTCATGTCCTCTTCGGATCTCAATCTATCTTTACTTGTGCCTCTATCCAGAAACTTAGTGCTCAAATCTGTACACAATTCTGATTTCTTACCAATAAGCTCCATCTTTTGTGTGTCAAAATTTCCTCCATCGGATTCTTTCTGAAATAACTCACCACTAATCTCCCAAAGTTGTTAAGCCTTATCTTCAAGGACCTACCGCTCTGATACCAATTGTTAGAAATAATAGTCCACCAAGATAACTGAGAGGGGGGAGGGCAAATCAATTATCCAACTAAAACATTTATCAACCTTAATTAATCTTAACCATGTAACCAAAGAAGACAACAACCATAACAAGATACACATACACAATTACACCAGATTTGTTAACTAGGGAAACCCTTGATTAGAGGGAAAACCCCAATGGGAATGATGCCCACAAAGATATACTGATGTATATATATTCCTTGTTAGAGGATGGACCCTATTAGGAGTCTATAAACACATTCAATACATAAGTCCCTATTAATAGACTTTGAATCCTTGTTAGAAGATTCCAACCCTGTTAGGAGTTGTAAAAGGTAGAAGGACCCACTATCCAAACAGCTTTTGGGGTGAGACCATTGAACTTCACTATCCAACTGATCTCTCAAGTATTCTTTGCAAAATAATTGTTTGTACTGTACTTTATCCTCTTTCTTATGTCCTATCAACTGGACCAATCATTGTTAGACCTTGTAGACCAGGTCACAAACCTCAGATCCAAATATCAAACCCCAGATCTCAAAATAAAACCTTAGCAATAAAGTTTTCTCCAACTTCGCTCTGCTCTTCTTATCTTCACATATCAACCTGATTGCTCAGTGTTCATGTCTTTTCTCCTTTTTTCGCTCTTCTTATTTTCTTCTATTATAAAGGAAAATGTCCTTCCTTTATACCAAGTCCATAAAACAATTCCTTGAGTCAGCTATTACACCTTCTCAATTAATTATTACAGGACCTCATTAAGAACACAGTTTACTTAGCGATAACATCAATCTGTCGCCTTATAACTTGAATAACTTTCTGTACGTGTAATATTATGACGAGCGAGCTTAGCCACGTCATCTCCAATATGTCTTCTACACACCTTTAACCTTGCTTCTCAAAATAACAACTCAGCTAAAGGATATAACAAGTTTACTAGAACATGCTTCTGTAAACTCTACCTCTTAACAGTCTTCACCAAAACTTGCATAAATTCTTCCAAACTTAATATTTTTGCACCCGAGGTTAGTTGTATATACTAGACACTTAGTAGTATCTCTGATTAAACTCAGTAGTGAAAATACGCAATGATCTGTTCGTACCAACTTAATTTTTACCATTGTTCTTCTATCAGATACCACAAAAAACTACTACGTTGACATCAATGACAAACACATTCATGAATGTAACATATCATTATGATAATGATCTAATCATGTTTCTACAATACTCCCCCATAACGAATATCATCAGCATTCATGCTTCCAACAACAACATTGTCTTATCACAATCTGCTATTTGAGGTTGATGTTGATCACTCACCTGAGAAGAAATGGGCTCAGTTTTCACCATCTATAAAGATTCAGTTTTGTGTTGCGCCAGTTGGTAATGTTCCTATGTCCACAAATTTTGATGTGGGTACACCTATTGTTGATACAGTTGGCATGAGTGCATATGGTTCTCCTATAGCTACTTCTCTGCAAGGAATTGTTGATGAGGATTCTAGTACAGTATATATTATATGGGTGGAGACCAGGATGAAGATACTTCTTGTGAGGTTTTCTTTTGGTGATATTCTAACTCCTACATCATTAGCACAGGTTTTGAGTGCTATACTACAGGTTATGTTGTTACTCCTGATGATGTTAGTGGTATGCAATTGGTTCAATGTTGACAGGGGTGTCACGTACTACTTTATTTGGGATCCAACTGGAGGTTTGAGTGCACTGTGTTGCCGGATTGCTTGAGGACAAGCAATCTTGGGGAAGGACTGTAATTTCCCCATCTTTCTGGCCTCTTAATGGAGCTCTTAGCCTTTACATTCTCCGAAGGCTAAGTGAAGGAATAAGGAGAAATTGATTAAATTAATTTCTTATAAAGTCATTAAATAAATTAAAATTAAAAGGTGACTTTATATTTAATTAATTTAATTAAAAGTGACTAAAGTTAATTAAATAAATTAACGGAATCTTCTAGAAGGAGGAATTAAATATTATTTTATTTTTTCTAGAAGGAGGTCCATCTATTAGAGGAAAAGAATAAATAGGGAAGGCAGCCTCATTGTTGATCATCGAATGTGTTTCCATCTACTCTACCAGATAACTTGTGGAGCCAAAGGTTTTTGCAATTGCTACATTGATCATTGGGAATGAACACTCCCATTGATTTGCATAACTAAGGTGGTGAAATATCTTCCAAAGGGTTGCGGTTGTCGGAGAAGAAAAATCAGTCTTTTCATTGTGCCAAATTTCTAGCCTAGGGCCAGATTTGTGGCGCAAAATTGAAGGAATAAGCCGGATATTGCTACAGTACTGCTATTATAGTGACGCTGCTACAGGGTCATCACTGCAACAAATTGCTACAATGATGCTACTACAATGTCATCACTATAGTAACTTGCTACAGCGTTGTCGCTACAGTGACCTGCTACAATGTCATTGCTGCTACAGGAACTTGCTATAGTAAAAATCTAGATTCACTTGCGCAGTTTTCCAGGTTCCTACCTATTTCATTTGTATTGCATGGAGGATAGATTTGAATATTTTAGGGCATGTGAAGAATTTAGAGATCATTTGCAATCTAATTTATATCAAATTTTTACATCAGAATTATTGCCCTGATATCCTATTGATGTAGATGTATATTTTCTCATTTGTAATCAGCATAACCTGGGTGCGCGCACCCGAGTCAAAACTCTGGTGCACTCGGTGCGCATAAGCAACTGATGCGGGTGAGTCACGCACCTGAGTACCCCCGCTGGAAGATTTTCCACCACCACACCAGTTGAGCACCTGGGTGGGACGTGGTGCTCAAGTGCGTGATGGGTGCACGGGTGCTCCCAAGGTGCTCGCTGGGTGCTTCTTGAGTGCTCGTGGAGTGCTCTGAAAAGAGGGTCGAAAAAAGTCAAATAAAAAAGTGTTTTTGCATTTTTTTTGTTTTTGTTTTTTAGGCATGCTAACCCTAATTGGGTGTGGATCCCGTGTGGTCTATTTGAAGGCTTAATAAGACCAATAGACCTCATTTTTATTTCACCATTTCATTTCATTGTTTTGGAGCAGCAAGGAGCTAAGTGAGCAAAAGAGTTTGGAGAAGTTTGTGAGAGCTTAGTGGGTGATTTTGCAAGGGATTGCAAGATCAAGAGGAGCAAGAGGAGCAAGAAAATTTGATTTGGCAAGTTTCTCCTCAAGTTCAAGTAGGTTTTTTATATTTTACAACTTTTTTTGGTTTTAGAAATCAATTTATAATTTTTAAATTTAGTATTTAGTTTTAATTTCAAGTTTCAACTTAAATTTTTTAGTGTTTCATTCTTGAATCTTGTTGATAGTTGATAGTTCTATAATTTTTATTATCTATATTAATTTTTAATTTTCTTCATTATTCTTAAAATAAAATATGGCAATATGGCATATGCTGAAACATATTTAGTATTTAGTATTTAGCTTCCTTTTTTAGTATTTTAAAATAGTAAATGCTAAAATTAAATAGTAAAGTTTTAAGTTTTAAGTAGGCCGAAATTAGTTTGTATAACTTATTTTTACTTGGGCTGAAATGTATCATGATCATTTTTATAATTTTATTTTCATTTTGTGAAATGCAGTTTTATAAATGGCATCTAGATCTGGCCAAAGTGTAGAAGACATAGAAATTAATGAGGCAAGTGCATCTGATTATGAGCCTGAGCCCGAAGGAAGTGATCATGGGGCTGATGTAAGTGGTCAATCTGAGCCTGAGGAAGAGCCTCCTTATGTTGCACCAGGGGTGCCTTCTATTGATTGCCCTTCAAAGATTTTGACAAAGTATGCTAGGGGTCCTTATGATCCAAAGTCCCCTCTAAAACAATTTGCTACAAAAACTACATGCCCTACACTTTCAGGTGGTAGCACACATAAATGGAAGTGCAATATATGTGGCACAGAATGGTTTGGTAGCATTACAAGAGTTAATTCACACCTCCTTTTTTGGAGTGGCTATGGCATGAACCCATGCATATTCTTGTCAAATCGTGAGAATGTCAAATACAAAATTGAAGCGAACAAACTATGGGGCATTCTTGATGATAGTGATGTTCCAATGCCTAGATCTTTGTCTGTTAGGCAACAGGTACATAATATACAGCAGTTACAGGAGCAGCGAGATACATCTACTCGTATCTTACATCAGAGAGCAAGGACTATGTCACCTACACCATCATTTTCCTCACCTACACATAGTTCAGTAGGGGACAGCGGTAGGGGGAAATGGAAAGCAACTACAAGTCGTAGTGGTAGTAACCCCATTGCTCATTTATTTGACATGCATGCAAGGGACTGGTTAGATGATGTTGTTGGTGATTTCTTCTTTTCCAATGGCATCTCTACACATGTGGCTCGATCTCCCTATTTTGTGAGGATGATGTCCATGGCAGTGAACGAGGGAGAGCCATCATATGTGCCACCAGGTGAACACAAGTTGAGGACCACAGTGTTGGATAGAGCCTGTGACAAGGTTGGGATCTTGATGGAGCAGATGAAAGCATGTTGGATGGATTCAAGCTGCAGCATTATAATGGATGAGTGGATGGACATTAGTCATGGTCCACTCATCAACATTATGGTTACATGCACCGAGGGCCCATACTTTTTGAAGGCAAATGATTGTTCAGGGCATCGTAAAGATGTTGATTTTCAGTTTCATGTGCTTAGGGAAGCCATTGAGGAGGTTGGGCCACAAAATGTGGTCCAAGTTGTGACAGATGCAGCACATGTGTGCAAAGTTGCAGAGAGGCTTGTTGAGGCAGCCTATAGGCATATTTGGTAGACTCCATGTTGTGTGCATGCCATGAACAATGCACTCAAAGACATGGGAAAAATAGAGTGGATTAAAAAGGTGGTTAATGATGGGAGAGAGGTGCAAATGTTTATTTGCAACGACCATACATCACATACACTTTTCAGAAGCTTCGCAAAGAAACAATTCCTGAAACCAATTAAGACCAGGTATGCATCATATTATATTCTCTTGGAGAGAATGATTGAGTTGCAAGAGCCATTGCAACTCATGGTTATGACACAAGGATGGAATCGATGGCTTGAGTCCAGAACAGAGCAGGGGAAGAGGGTAAAGGAGACAGTGAAGAGTGATCAATTTTGGAGTGATGCAAAATACATAGTCTTCATCATTACTCCAATGTTTCAAGTGATCAGATATGGAGATGCAGATTCACCTAGCCTTGGAGAGGTTTATGAGTGCATTGATTCCATGCTTGGGCAGATGAGGGCTATTGTGCGTGAGAGAGACCCCACTCTAGCATTCTATACAGAGCACATTGAGCCTATCATTCACAACAGGTGGGAGAAGTTGAACACTCCTTTGCACATGCCTGCCTATGCATTGAACCCGAAGTAGTACATACCTAGACCTAGTAGAGTCACACCACCTCGGGATGATGAGGTGAAGAATGGGATCTTTTGATGCATTGCCAAAATGTATGATATTGAGACTGCTAGTTAGATTCGCACCAAGTGGTCTAAATTTGTTAGTCTTTCAGGTAATCCTTAAATCTTGATTCAGTGCTCTAAACTCTTTATAATTATAAGTTCTTTTAATAATTAATTGTTACTTATAAGTTATAACTTTATTTAAGTTATTTTAATATTATGTTGTAAACTTTAAAAATTGTAGCTTGTAGGATACTCGGATATTGCAAAGGTGGATCTCAAAACCATGGCACAAAAGAATCCCATTTTGTGGTGGAAATGTCATGGGTCATAGAAGTCAAAGATCACCTCACTAGCCATCCGATTGCTTTCTCAAGTTTGTAATACTAATTACTAATTTCAGCCCTTTATAATCTTAACTTTAAGAGTTTTACTTTACTAATTTTAATTTATGATTCATTGATTCAATAATTATTAATCATTAATTTACCATTTATCATTTGTTACAAATTGTATGAACATTTGTTTGTAACTTGTAAGTTGTAACTTTCAACTTTGTTATCTCAGGTGTCTAGCTCCTCAGCTGCAGAGAGGAATTGGTCCACCTATAGCTTCATTCACCCTGTTAAGAGGAACAAACTTACCTCTAAGAGAGCGAAGAAGTTGGTTGTTGTACATGGTTACTTGCGGCTCAAAGATCGCAAGACATGTGAGTACAAGGAGATCCCTGCAGTACGATGGGATGTGGAGCCAGAGGGTCCAGCTCAGATTGATGAGGATGACGATGTAGCAGAAGCCAATGTAGGGCTAGTTGGTGTTCCTTTAGAGAATCAGGATCGTACCCATGAGGAGTCTAGTAGTTCCAGTGATAAGGACTTCGGTATAAGGGATGATTAGAGAGCACTTGAGATGATTCCATTCTCATTATTGACATTTTGTCATTTTGTTGATTGTACTCACTTTGATATGCCTATGATACATTATTATTATTTCATTGTTTCATGCTATTCGGCTCATTGTCATCATGAGCGTCTTTATGATATATGATATTCATAGAATCATAGTTGAACAATGAATTTTGAATCTTGCATCTCGAACTAAGTTAATTTGCTAAATGGTCACTAGTAATGGTTATTAAGTTTAAAGTTTCAAGTTTGAACTTATGGTTTGTGAATCACATTTCAATTTTCTCTGTAACTCATTGTATTCAACTATATTTGGTATGTTAATGTTATGTAATATATTGAAGTATCATTTCATAATTAGCATTTTCAGTCATATATATTATATATACTATGCAACCCCCTTCCCCCACTCTCCCCCCTCTGCTCCCCTGCCGTCCCCAAATTGAGGCCATTTTTTTTCCACACCCGAAACTCATCCTGACGTCCCCTTGCACCAATGTTTATATGCTCCAATAAAATACAAATATTTTTATTGCAATTATTAGTCATTTGGAGTTTGCAAGCATATCTCTTTGAGTTTGGCATTTTCGAAAGAAATCAGAGTATAGATCTACAATATATCCCTTGTGTGCAAAGTGTTTGACAAAATTCTCAGGTTAGAAATCAGGAAATTAAAATCAGAATTCAGATACAGACGGATGTTGGAGGTGGATGGGTGCACTGTGGGTGCCACTCGGATGCCACTCACAAGGCACCCAAGAGCATCTACAAGTTTCCTCGTCCAAACAAGAAAGGCAGACATTTTTAAATATTTTTTTAACATGTGGTGTGGTTCTATTAGGCTTAAATCATGAGTAAAATGAGTGTAATATTTAAACAAATGTAATGAAAGATAAGAGCAATATGGTAGATTTGAACAACAATGAGACATTGATGCCTTGAGAAACTCTTTGTGGGTGAAAACTTCAACCAAATAATACTATATGCTGAGTGCTTTAAAATGGCTTACAAAATTGATTCCACAACTACTTTTGAATTGCAATAGGTTTCTTTACAAGGGTTTCTTTTGCGCTGCTGTCTAGTTGAGCTTATATGGAAATGCATTTTGCAAACCTTTTCAAGTTTGAGAGCATTTTAAGTTGCTATTTTTGCGATAAATAGTGAGAGGATTTTATTTTAGGGCAGGATCTTATTTTAATTAATCTATGCCAAAAATTTGAATCAAGTAAATAGATTGCAAATTATGTACCTTGTACAAATAACTTTCTAAGGGTTTTGCACCTAAACAAAATACTTAAAAGAAACAATGTAGATCACCTTTTATTCTTGAAGGTAAGAATACAAGACTGAAATTACTTATCTCATTTCTTTGCATATTCTCGCATCCCGTATCCACTTCCCGCATCCGCTTCGGATCCACATCTAAATCGGTAACTTAGCTAAAAAATAGTACCTAGTTTCTGAAGACCAGGACCTGTTTCAGGACCTCGAGAGATTCCCAAAAGTTTAAGGTCCTAGTTAGCAAGGACACAGTGTGTCCCTACTCAATCAAGGATGGAGTGCATCCATGTTTGTCTAATCAAGGATGCAGTGCATCCCTATTGGTCTAATCAAGTATGTAGTGAGTCCCTACTTGGGACCCATTTTGGGTCCCCTACTCGGATCCCAAGTCCAAGGTTATCTGAGGTGAAATTCTATGTATAGTCGGCCTGCGGGAGAATTTTATTCTGAGCCCTTTATAAACCCATCCATTTGCCTTATTTTCCATCATGCATTCACACTATCATTTCACGTGTTCAAGCTATCAAGCATTCAAGGTATTCAAGCAAGCTCTCCATTGAAAATCAATAATTCAAGCATTCAAGCAATTGAAGGAGTTATGCAAGATCTAGCATTTTCAACATTCAAGATCTCCCTTCATACATTCAAGATCCTTTGTGGCATCTTCTACATTCATCCATCCATTCATTCCTAAAGCGAATTTCAAGCACATTCATTCATGAAGGTTTTAATTTTTTTTACTTTGATTTCCTTTCATAGGGTTTTTGAGGTTGAGTCAAGGTTATTGCATCATTATACTTGATTACATTCTAAATTCAAGACCATGTTCATAGATTTACATTGCTTCACGTTAGATCTACTCCTACTACTTGCTACTACTTGCTAGCATTCTCTATTTTCTACATTAGATCTACTTCTACTACTTGCTAGCATTCTCTATTTTCTATCTCAATTCAAGGTTAATTTCTAAACTAGGGTTTAACTGAGGCAAACCCCCATCAAGAAACAAAAACCATTTTTTTCTTGTGGGTTGCAGATCTCAGAAGGAAGAACATGGTGCGGAATTGGATAACCTTTTCGTCAAGCTTCGAACATCTGAAATCCATTTCACATTCAAAGATTGTTGAGCGGGGATGCACTACATCCCTACTGCCTAAAGTCATCCTCGCTGAAAAAAGTTGACTCTACCAAATAGCTGAACAATTTCTGGGTTTTGTATATCTCACAGTTTTCACTGCAAATAGTGAGATTCAACCGTTTTAGAGATCTTTTGACAATGTGTTTACATGTTTGTATTTTGCAAGGTATGTCATATTTCCTTTTCCATTTCGATACACTTTATCCTTTCTTTATATTTCAGCTTTACATTGTATATCTACTTGCCTAAAACCCTCTTAATGTGGAGGTGAGGGAGAAGTATGCCCAAATAATTCATCCTTTTGCATTAGGTTACTCATTGACACTCTCTTTTGTGTTAATCGAATCTACATTACGAGGTAAGTCTTGGTTTTCTCCCCTTCATTAGTTGTTAGGCTGGTTGATTCCATTTTCCCCCTACACGCTACCAAACTTGAATACATCAATAATGAAGCATCCTATAGAAGCATGAAGACCAACAAAGGATGATGTAGTAAAAGTTGTTTCTTGTCAAACACTTTGTATATTTCCTTCATGCATTATGTAATTGATAAAGTACATTAATTGGGAAACAAGTTGTAATTACAGGGGGACTTTCAACTATAAAGTGATTACATCCAATCTAATTGCAGGTCAAGTTAGATAGGACCTGCACTTTGAATAAGTTAAATTTAGTTAGAGAATAGGTCAAAGTTTGTTGGGTTTCTCACACTTTTTTCTCTCAGCCTCTCACCTATAAATAAAGGAGGGTGCTCATTGTAATTTTCATCTTTTGGCAATCCAATAAAACTCTACTAGTTTGTATATGC
Source organism: Cupressus sempervirens (assembly GCA_028749045.1). Classification (NCBI taxonomy): domain Eukaryota; kingdom Viridiplantae; phylum Streptophyta; class Pinopsida; order Cupressales; family Cupressaceae; genus Cupressus; species Cupressus sempervirens. Next base: position 432,292,988 of record CM053786.1, on the reverse strand, counting down.
ACTCTAAGACTTTGTACTTGGATGTAAATTAAATTGTTTTCAATAAAAGAGACATCTTGTTTTCAAACTTTGTGTTGATTCAAGGTGTTACATGACAACATTTTCTAAATATTGATTGTGAGTGTATGTTTTGTTCAAGAGAAATTTGAATTTAATCTTGCAACCTTTGAGCTGTATATTCTATTCAGAGTTATAGTTTAATTTGAGTTTTTGAAGACTTTGTGCAACATTAGGGAAAATCAATATAGTTGATAGTAGCTTCAAGTACTTACGGCTGAAAGATTTTGTGCTTCAGCATTAAGTAATATCATAGAATTTAGTGAGTATTTGGTAAAAGACATTGTGTCGTACCACTTCTTGAAGTTATTAAATCATCATTTAGGATAAGTGTAGAAGACTTTAGTTTTCTGCAATTATTCCACCCATATAAAAGTAGATTGGTGTCTTATGTCAACTCACAAGCCATCGATATTATCATAGCAACAAATACTTGTTAAGTTTTAGTGTTGTTCGTAAGTTGTTTATAAAATCATTCCTGAAGAAAGAGGAATACATTAAGAGAACCACCCAATTTTTTAATTTCCAGTTAAATCTTTGTTGGAGCCAACTATGGTAAGAAGGGAGGCTCCCCTAATGCTAAGAGGAGAGAGTAATCTCACTTGACCTTGCCTAAAGTTACACTTTTACAGGTTGTGGTCACACTGACTTAAAAAACTTTTAGCCAACAGCTTCTACAAGAAATGTTATCTCTTTTATTGATTAATTATGTTATTATTCGGATATCATATCCCTTGAGGTTTCATACTTCAAAATTTCTCAGTGATAAAATGTTTTTTTCTTCTTTTATCCTTACTAGGATGCAAACATGTGCCAATGTCCCATTTTGTTAGAAATTGATTTTTGGTCAATGTTAACCCACTTTATTCTTCTAAGGGCTAATCATAAAAGATTAAGGGTATAAATAATTTAATATTTATCAATGTCGAAATATTGTCAATATCAAAAGGGCATTCAAATATTAAACTAGATATATGGAAATACTTAGAGGGGAGTTGGATGTGGTGCCATAATCAGAAGTTTGAAATATTTCTAATTATGGTTTTCCCTACAAGAGTGAAGTGGAAAATTGACTATTTCTAATTAATGATTTTTCCATCAAGCGCAAATTTCGAAAGCAAGAGTGGGAAATTAAAATATATATAATTAATGATTTTCCCACCAAGTGCAAATTTGGAAAGTAAGAGTGGAGTGGAAATTTGTAATATTTCTAACTAATGATTTTCCCACCAAATTGGTCAAAGACAAGATATATTTAAAAAAATTGAGGAAAGGGATATCCATGCCATTTCTACTTCTCAATTTCTCATTGCATGAATATCATGTTTTGTAAAATACTTTAGTGGATGGAAACCCATTGGAAATTGAAGGCTTGTGGGCAGAAACCCGTGAGTTTCAGGTGGATAGTGGACAAAACCCAATTGCTCACATAGAGCAATTTCATCAAAAGGTTGCATTCAAGCTTCAAGATTTTAGCAATTTCACCAATTTTCTATTTTGTGCGTTCAGGGCTTTATTGATATTGAACCATTGCAGTAATTCTAGATGTGTTTTGAGGCATTTTCTTCTATTATTAATCCTGTATCAGATCATAGTCTATGCATTCCCTTTGAAAATCAAATGATATCAGGTTGTGGGGTTACAGTGACGTTGGTGGTATTTGGCTGTAATAGTTTTTGGGAGTTTTCTTATGCACTGGAAATCTAATATATTAATGTTGCTTCTGTAATAGATCAGTTCCAAACCTGATTATTGGATGCACATATCAGAAAAATCATGCCCACTGATGCTCTATATAGTTCCATTTTAATTTAGCCCTTTCTGTGCAATAGTTAACTAGTTTGAGTTTTTTGGGTGAAATTTTGTATAATATTTGTCCATCTATTTTCTAGATCTGAGAGTAATATTATATTTTGGGTCGAGTCCATTACAACATGTTTTTTGTCATTGTTTTGAGGTCTTACGAAAATTTCAAAGGTTCCAGAGTTTTTAATGAAAATGTAGTCTTTATGATTAAGCTTTATTTTCATATTAATTATAATTTAGAAAATATAGTGTTGCTGGTAGCATTTGACCATCCACTCACATCATACAAGTCTAGAGGTTCACTCATATATTATTTAGTGAAATGTTTTATTGTTACCTTGGCAATAACTTTATCAAATTTATAGAAAACTTACCAAACAAGTATTCACTAGTAATGCTTGCATGCTACACTGTATCTTCTATTTCTGACAAACCTTCCTTTTGGACAATTCACTGGTAAACTCTCTATTTCATTTTCTCTCTATATCTCTATGCTATGAAAATTCCTTCTAAAATTATAAACTGTCTTTGTCTCTTTTTAAATGTTAATTTTAAATCCAATTTTTTCAAAGAAAACTTTTAATTTACTGATTTTTTCTCCAAAAGATTTTTGCTGCTATTACCATATCTACCTTTGGGGGTTCCTAACAGTCTTCTCTCTATTGTTGACTGAAAAATCTTGGGAAATGATCATTAGGAAGTGTTTCAACTCACATACCACCTTCTTCAAAACAGTAGCTTTTTCAGATTATGTTTCTAGCATTTTATGAACCAATTTGGATCATAAAATAGCCATTAAGCAGCACTGGGTGCAATTAAACTATTTACAGACACTGATATTTAAATTATCCTGGAATGGTTTACTATGAGTCTTGGGCCTAGATTTGTTCCCAATAAATGGAGATTAGAACCTCTTCTTTGAGGAGTCAAAACCTATAATCCATTTCTTTCATGGAGAACGAAATCATTCAAGGTGTTTCAAGTCTGAGGCAGCAACCATTTTCATGGGCCTTGAGTAGGCTTCTGTGCATTGTGCTGTAAAATCTGACTGCATAGTGTTTCCCTATCACAGTAAATATGAAGTTTGGATTTGTATTTTATGAGGGGGAAGGCTGAAAAGAGATCATATCCTCCCATGAAGGAATGTCCTATGGTCAATCAACTCTGAGATTATACGAGGGCGAAGCTAATAAAAATGCTTATTAAGAGATTTAGATGTGCTTGGTGTGCAAAGATTTACTGTCCATATAACTTAACTAATTTAAGTGACTTCTCAGCTATGAAGTAATACCATTAGGGCATTTATGTGTAGAGAATCATTTCAAATTGAATGAGTACTTTACAGTTTGTAGTATTATGCACAGTTCATTTATTTTCTCCCCAAGACACAGAAGGACAAAAAAAGTACATATTTATCCATTGTTGAGAGTAGTGCAAGATCTGCAGTCCAGCAATCACCATCAATCAAAATAATTTTTGGTTCAATTCTGGATTTTTGTGGACTAACTCCATATTTCCAAATGCAGGAAGCAATCTTTACACTTCAAATATTTGAAATCAAATGGTCCCCATGTCATTTTGGCATTCCCCTTCAGTTGGATTCTTTGGAAGGCTTCACTTGACATATACAATTGTACATGACAACCTATAGAAGTTCAAGTCATAATGGGGCTGTGAGCCACTTGCATAGACATTTGGAGCTGTGGGCCACTTGTATGTTCCTTATTTAAATTGTATGTTTGACCTTCATTTTCATGCCAATGACCTTGAATGGGGCATCCATGAGTTGAGTTACTTCGAAAAGAAAATTTTGTGGCATATTCTTCTTCATGTTGACTATGTGGAGATTAAATTTAGATTAATCCTAGACGAATAGCCCCACATTCTAGCAAGTCCTTGACTTCAAACCTTGGCACCTTGGAAAGATGGTGTCACATTTAAAGCGACATATTTGAGAGTGACATTGTTGAGCAAATTGACTAGAATCCTCTATTCAATGACTGACTTCTTTTCACCTAGAAAGGACTCCTAGTCTCTTTCTTGGCCTCATCTCTGGTTCTTTGATGCTTTATCTTGTTTTTGTATTTTTTCTCGGATAACTTTGTGTGCTCTTGCTGCTGTCAGCCTCATTGTTGTAATTATTCAGTCCCATAGACCCTTTGTGGGTCTTTTGTTGGACATTAATATCATTATCTTATCTTATCTTATCTAGCTAGGCGCCATATTGAGGGGGTGTATTAAAAAGACAAAGCTGAGTTTAACTTCGCCAACAGCTTTCCTATAGGTTGAAAGTGGGAGAAAACCTTAAAGAGTTTGTATGGAGGTTGGGAGCTCAAGGGTGGAACTTTGGAAGCATTGGTTGGAGATTGTGAAAGTCTGTGGGCTAGGGTTTCTAGTTTCTCAAATAGAACTTTCATGGTTTCTTAGATTACAATCTTGATGTCCATGGAAATATAGTAATTAGTTGTAAATCATTGTTGTAAGGGAAAATGTAAATTAATGCTCCCCATAGATAGTCAGGTTGAAAATTTATTAACTAAATATAATGGAAATCGGCACTTCCCTCTATATTGCTTAAAACATTTATCCAAAAATGATCAAGTTTGAAAGTGATGGAATGCCAATCCATTTCTGTCCTAAACCAGTGATTTGGTCTTTTGTGAAGGCGTTCTTGGTTTGTAACGAATCAGCAAACATCAATGTCAAAGATCTCCAAAAAGTGGTGTGAGTTTCAGTTTGCAAGACCCTAGTACAGTTTGCCATTTCACTCTAGATTTAGACCTTTTGAATCTTCAATTTCAACTTAAGTCAAATCATAGGACCCTTGATGATTTGATAAAGGTGAAATATCCCAAACAAATATTTACTCTGCTGCTGCTATAATGTTTAATTATATAAATTATATTTTCTTGTAGATTTGTTTTGATCTTATAGATGTTTACTGCATAGATTAATAAATGCACACAGATAATGAACACGAACAGCAATACTCTTTTATTCGCATAAGTCAATAGATTACATAACTGGTGATAAGATGCTTTACAATGACCCAAGAGGGTGTATAAATACTTTCCGCTAAACCTTCCAAAAGAGGTCCGTCGGCTACAAAACAATCCTAATCTACCCGTCGGCTACTAAATACACAATCTCCAACGGCATAACCCAGTCGGCAACAAAATACAAAATCTGCCAACTACAATAGAGCTAGATAGAAGTTGCAGAAGAATGTTGTTTTTTTTTATATTGTTTAGAATATAAGTATTACAATGAATAAATAACAGTAACTGATAAAATGGAAGTGATAGAGATCATATGCAGCAATACATACTAATCTGGAAATAATTCTAAAACCGTACCAGCAGGGTCTGATTTATTTCAGAATAGCCCCAATACCAATGTACTTCAAACAAGGTTGACGCCAGCTAAAGATGGGAACCAGCTACAGCCAAACAAGTTCAAATGATAAAGCCCAAGCTGCTGCAATAAAACAACTCCAGTCTGCTGCAATTAAACACCCCATAATTCCTCACGTGAGCTGCTGCAAGGAAACACCACGCTGAACCAAAGTGCCTGCCTTCCCTAAAAATTCACTACTTGCAAAGTGTGACTGCAATGCTAGAAATCAATCCTCTGTCTTGATCAAACTGTATGCATAAGAACCTTCAAGTCTAATCTTGTTGAGGGCTACATCTCAACAAATCTGCTCTCAGCACTAGGGTTTGCGTCCTAGGCGAGGAATGCTCTTCCAGAGCAATGGCATCTAAAATAGGTTGACAAAATGATAAAAGATAATCACCTTTAGGTTGCCTTCTTCTTATATCCCCTCTCCAAGGCAATTTGAACCCTAAAAGAACCCTAAAGTGGAATTCATTTGAACTTTATACTAGCACTTGTACCTATAAGAGGTTCAAGGGATAAGCCGATAGAGTATTTTATGAATATTATCATTATATGAAATTGCATAGATCACTATGGGTTCAACATAATTGTCTTATGATATATAGGATTTTTGGTCATGAAACAATAATGGCTAGGGTGGTCCAAAAGTGTTTAACAACAAAGGTATGACATTTGGCTTACATAATGCAACTGCTCTTAGTTTCATCAGTTGTGAAATCGTGTAGATGCTATTAATTATTTCTATACAATCCTTATCACAGTAGGAATAATAAATAAATCATAATTATTGGGTTAATTAGGTACAGTACATTAGGTGTGTCGTATTAGAAGGGGTTTTTAATTATATATGCAAAGAAGTAACACAATGAAATATTAGACATATAAATGGTGCTGAATACAAATATTGTATAGTATAATTCAAAAAAAATAAGAAAAAAGAAAAAAAACCATAAAATGTTTTAGAGTAATTAACACAAATATAAGACTTCTCAGACATTTCTTCATTTTCTCTATTTACTATATCAGCTGCCCGTGCTGAATTTCTTTCTGAAGAATTTAGAAAAAAAAACTCACGCACAACAAAGTGTTCCCAATCCCAACAGTTGGAAAGGTTTGTAAATATATAACTATAGACACAAACCTAGCTTTTGATATTGTTGAGAAGGTTCTTGTTGGTGCATTTCTTTTACTTTCTCTTTCAATTTCCTGATTGGCAGAGCCTGGATGAGAAAATGACAAAAGCAAGAACCAAAAATATGCATTCTATTAAAAAGAATTAAAAATTAGATAAGCAACAGATTCCATTTATTTGTTTGAAACCTTTGGAATGATTCCTATGCTTATTTACATCTCATAGGATTGGATAATAAAATAAGTTGTAAAGTTAATAAAACTATATAATTTGTATTTTAATTTATAACGTATTTTATATTATTAATTTGAAAATGTTATCACATATAAAAATTACTTTATAATAAAAGTATAATATAAAATACTATGCTAAATAAATATAAGAACAAAAGTAAAAATATCAATAAAATTGGATGTAATGGAGCAAGTTGTCAAACAAACAAACAAGGAGGATGGAGGCGGATGGAGGTGGGCTCCAGATTGAAAGACACACACCAAGTAAAAGCTTAGTGTTTGCTGTTTAAGCCAAGCGAATAATCTAACATGATCGATACTCTCCTATCTCCATTTCTTTGGTCACATATTTGAGCAGAACCAAGAAAGAAGGGTTGTGGGTTGGGGTAGAATATACCTTTAGATTCAGATACCGCAAGTAGATTTCTATCTATATCTCAACCAATAAAACTAGATTGGAATGCAGTACTGACCAAGTGTCAACATTTGATAGTTTGTGAAGGAATTAAGATTCCCAACCAACACAAATGAATTTTCAGATTGGTCAAAGCGTGTAAAGGATAAGTATTGATGAGCAAGAGCATTTAATGCATGATAAACCGTTGTTGTGAGGTTCTCACACCAACGCCCCAAAACTTTGGGGACCCCCTTTTTTTAATCACCTTGGCAAATTTTTGGATTGTCCAGCAATTTTGATTTTATTTTTTGAGATTTTTTAAGCCATGGACACCTTTAGGCCAGTGGGGAGAGGCTTAGCTAATTTTCACCCGATTCCAACTTGATTTTCTAGAACGACCAATTTCATCCTTAGGCCGGACAAAATTTTCAAAAACAACATTTGGCAGGATAAAATTGCAAAATTTGTACTTAAAAGATTGCTTTTGAAAATTTAGATATAATTGTGTAAATTTGGATAATTTTCAAAAAATGAAATTTTGTTAGATTTGAACTTTTTGGAAAATCTTGATTTTCTTTGGTGAAAAAAAATTCTTTATGAAGATGAAATCAAATTGCAAAATCGATTTTAGACTCTAAAAATGATTTTATTTTTGTAAAAAAAAAAGGGGGCTTAGTAAAATCAATTTGAATTGAATTGCAAAAATTGGCTTTAATGGGTTAAAATTGCCTTGAAAACTTTTTAGCCTTTAATGAAATTTGTAATTTAATATTGAAAAATGGCTTTTGGTTAGCCAAAATCCAATTTTAATGACGTATTAATTACTAAATCCTCATTAAATGGAAGTATTTAACATCTCCAAGGCATTATTTAATTTCTTTTTGCAATGTGGATCTAATTGGCAATTTTTAAAAAAGCAATTTTAATTTTAGCAAAGTTAATATTTAGCTAAGTATTTAATTGTGGGCCATAATTGTGCATTAATTATTGTTTTTCTTGCTCCCAGGGTCCACGTTGGCCAGCTTGGAGGGAGTAGGAAAGTTGGGTACAAGAGGAGGCCCCTCTCCCATTTCCTCCTCACTTCTCACTCTTCCTCCTCAAGGTATTGGCGATTTTAGCAAGAGCAATCCTCTCTTCTTGCTTGGCGAATTTTGTGGGAGCTGAATTTTGTGGGAGCCGAATTTTGTGGAAGGTGAATTTTGTGGGAGCCGAAATTTGTGGGTGCTGAATTTTGTGGGAGCCGAAATTTGTGGAAGATAAAATTCTGATTTTCAAGAGGGGCTGCAATTTTCTCCTACAACTAGGGCCTCAAGATTTGCAAGGGGTTTGAAATTCTCAAAGTCTAATCCTAAATTCCAAAAAGAAGATCCGTCTATTGGTAAAAGTAATTTCAAATCATTTAGAGTTGAAAGGGGTCCTTAAGCTAATTTCCTTCTTTCATTCTTGTCTAGATATTGTCTCCCTTGGTTCTTCTTGCACTCATTGTCCACCACTTTACCATTTCGTAATAGGGCGACGAGATGGAGGATGGTAGTGCAAGCAAGAATCCTAAGGGAACAAACACTAAGAAAGACAAAGAGGATATGATGCCCAAAACAACTTTTTTCTCGAAAATAAGGTAAATAATAGATCCAACTATTGGTAGAGGTGACTTTTAATCATTTAGAGTTAAAAGGGGTCCTTAAGCTGACTTCCTTCTTTCGTTCTAGTCTAAGGATTTCCTCCCTTGGTTCTGCTAGTTTAATTGTCTACCACTTTACCATCCCGTAATAGGGCGAGGAGATGGAGGATGTTAGTACAAGCAAGAATCCTAAGAGGGCAAACACTAAGAAAGACAAAGAGGATATGATACCCAAAACACCTTTCTTCTCAAAAATGAAGCGAATAACCGACACCAATATTGATACAGTAGACATGATACAGGTAAAGGACAGACTAAAGGAAGGACAATCCCCTTTGGCAAAGAAGATATATAGAAGGTGGTTGCACATCACAGCCCAGGCGTCGATACTTCCATTACAACCATGATGAGCAACGTTGGGATGGCACTTGATTTTGAAGACATCAGAGAAGAGGATATCAATGAGACAAGACTTGGATCAAGATTAGACGAGCTAGGAAAGGTTGCTATTAAGAAGAAACATTTGAACACCCTTTCCTCCCTAAGCGCTTTCATTGGATTTGCAAAAGAGTATGAAAAGGATTACGAGAAGACACTGCAAGCAGCAAGCAGCATAGTGAAATCAGCTAAATTCAAGATGAACTATACACCTTGTACTCCCATGGAGGAAGTCAATGAAAGGCTAGCTAAGTTCATTGCCTTAGCTAAAAGAATGAAAGAAAAAGGGAGATTTGTATTAGAAGATCATTTAATGTAAGCCCAAGTGGCAATTTCTCTTTCTTCTAGAATAGGACAAGTGTCTATTTCTGATTGGCCGCCATTTTGGTGCCTTCTCATTGGTTGCCACTTTTACACTTTTTTCATTGGTCCATTGACGAGGTGGCATCTTCTCATTGGTTGATGGGGTGGCAACCCTAATTAGGGTTTCTAGGATTCAATTTGGATCGTCGATTTTGCTTTTGATCTCTACCATCAATTGTAATTTTGGCATTTACAAAAGGCCATTTGCTCTCATTTGTAAGGGTGGGAGAACATTGTTGCATAAGATAATGCCAAAATCGCTTTCTTTCTCATTGTTGTGACTTGCATGGTGATTAAGAGCCTTTGGTATTATTGCATGGTTTCTACTTCCAAATAGTTAGAGTAACATTTGTGAGGGAGTTATGTTGGAGGATTGTTGCCAAGATACTATCAAAATTGTTCTCTATTCATTGTTGTGACTTGCATGGTGGATATACATGATCATTTTGGTGTATTGCATGGTTCTTCTCATCTCTCAAATTAAAGTAGGATTTCATTTCATGTTGTTAGAGTAGAAGTAGATGGCTAATTGTATGGTGATGTTAGTGAATGTTTGATAGGGATCAATACTAGACCACTAGCATCCTAGCGGCTTGTTGGGAAGTCTTGTGTGGCAAACTAGTTTATTTTTCCTTTGAATCATTGCATCTATGAAGGTGGGGCCACTGGTTAGCTTTCATTAGATTCGATCCCTGTCCATTTGCTAACCTTTCCATTCATAGGAGTAGGAGTAGAATAGCGAGTAGTTGGGTAGTCGAATTTCACTCTAAGAAAGTTAGGAAGGTAGAAGTCATTAGAACCATTATTGCCTCCTCACACAATCAACATTAGCTGGCACTACATCCTCCACCGTCACCATCAACATCACCTGGCACTCATACAAAATCATCACCATCTCACCAAAAGCCCAAGTCATCCTCGAATGAATAGTGTAAGGCCGTCTACATGATTACCAGCAAATCACATCGATAAAACAGAGCGAGTATCCACAAGTGTAAGGAATATTGGAGTTATTCTCATATACCATGAGTAATAACTTTTCAAGAGAGGAATTGTATGTTTGATACTCCATATCGGATATCCAATTACTAATATGTTATGTAGTGGTACAAAAACTCACATCAACAACTGTGTCTGAGTGTTTCTAAGCATGAATTCAAAGAGAAGTTTCGAGAATTATTTAGGAGGAGAAAATAAAATTATGGAAAGATTTAATGAATCTGATCTAATCTTAAGATTAATGGTGATGTTTAAGTGACAAAAGATCAAAGCTACTTATTTAAGGAGGCATAAGGATAACCAAGAAAGGTTGGACTAGTTGTTGAATTTGTTGATTGGCGAACTTGAGCAGAAGGCCATGAAGAGCTAAGCATAGGTGAAGTGTGATTGCTTGAAGGGTTTCCAAGCGAATCAGTGATGGAGATGTTAATGGAGGCCAATCAGTGGATTAACAGATGAGCTACACTGTGATCTGTATTTGCAAAGTGAGTTGTATTTATCAGTTCAACCTACTAGTACTTTCTAACCTTTGTATTAGTTAAAATCCTTTAATCAAGGTTGACCTAACAGTCGTTTGTAAATCCTTTAATCAATGTGACGTTCTAATGGGATGTTCTTAAGCCCTTAAATAGGCCACTCCTAAAACGGTGATTAAATCTTTTAACAAGGTCACATCTAATAGTGTGTATTGTAACCTTTAACAAGGTTGACTCTTAACCAAGATCACTTCAAAAGAGTGAAAAGTTGGTAGCATGTTATTGGTGGTTTTTGTCAAATTGGGTTTCCACATTAAATCCTAGAGTTATATTTGTGTGAATGTTATTAGATGCATTTTATTGCTTATAATTTTACATTTTGCAAGTAGGTTACTATTGACACAGTGAACTGCAAGTTTATGTTACTAATAAGTTGATATAGAGACCGAGTGGACTAATGAATAAATTTGAGTTGTTAAAAGTGGTTAAAAGTTTATTTGAAACATTTGAACCTGAGGATTATATTTTATTTGATAAGTTTATTAGGAAATAACTTTAATTTGTCATTTAATAATTTAAATCAATATATATATATATATATCATAACAATTGTATGCTTAGTTTTTTAAACTATTTTTTTTTAATCAAACTATATTTATTATTATCATATATAGTTTATAATATAAAGATTTAAGTCAAATTTTTTAAATAAATATTAAAGATAGTCAATAAAATAATAAAATAAAAATAAGAGAACCAATTTGTGAACTGATCTACGCGAACTTCATTGTTTGAAACAAAGGCTAATTTAAGTTATTTACTAACATTTTACTTCAAGATATTCCTCCTAGTTTGATTGGCTTCCCTTCCTTGTCATCAATTCCAAACTCATTGTCACTTGAAGGCATATTGATGAGCTCTCTTCACGTTGTAGGCATATCAACATTGGTCTGCAATCATCCAGTGAGCAACAATCCATAAATGCCTGAACTAAATATGATCTATAAAGCATCGTTGACACAACACACCAAGCATGTGGTTTGAAGGGTCACAGAGCTCCCAAGAAATTCAAAATTGAGATCCACCGGAAAACATTTTTTCGTCTTCATCCACGGGCAAAATTGAATCTCACCCATGATTTGCTAATTTCAACATAGAATGGACATTAGCGACAACAATCATTCATAAGCTTGGTTCTTTAGTCAGTGGTAACAATTACAATTCATCCTGTTTACATTCTTCTGCACAGGTCCCTAACCCCAATCTCCACACAAGCTCATGCATATTGGAACAATCGAGCTAACACCCAAGCGGACTACAATGAACACTATCTTCACATCTAAGACCTGATATGGCATCTCGCCATCAACGACCCCAACTTCATAGTGATATGAACTCATGCTATCTACAAAGATAATAACGATCTCATTGTTTTCACCATCCAAGCAAGAAATTGACAGAGGTTCACCTCCAATCCACACAAATTGGCATTCATCAGAAGCGCACAATGGAAGTCAACAAGGATCAACAAAAATTTTATAATGCTTCCGATCTCTACTGCAATTTTGTAAATAATTGGGAAACTTGGAAGCATATTTAAACAGCTGAATGATAAAAGTGCATACCTAAAAGATTGCAAAGGAGATTGACAACAAAGCAGATATGTTTGACAGGAGAGCGAGAAGATTTGACACCGAACAAAACTAATGGACATGTGGACTAACATAGACAGGTAAGTGGAGCTAAGATACAGATGTAAAATAGTAATTTGATCAAACACAAACACTGAGATAGAACTACAGTGTAACTAAAGTCTTCCTGCCAAGAGTAAAGAACTTTTGTGGTACATTATTCTGACAAAGGAAGAAAGGAGTTGATTAGCTGCAATGGAGTTTTGTTAGACTAAAGTATTTCTCCACTCGACTTCTACAATAAATGTGAAAAAGCAACAAAGAGCCCTATGATTTAAAAAAACATTTATTAAGCCGTGAGATAGCTAACTAGGTGTGAGACAAATAATTAATCTATTTTGGCATTCCATAGGAGAATTCGGCTTTAATATAACATTATTTTCCCCAATAAAGCCATCAAATAGAAAGAAATCATTACTTTATTAATGACAAATAGCTCCAAGCACCAAATAGGTCCCAGTAAGTGATAATCAAATAGTAGAGACTAAGCTCTTCCCAACAAGCTATCACACATAGGCAAATCGATCTAGATGGAGCTAGAAAACTCCTTATTACTCCAAAATAGCTAAACAATTAGCCTTATTTAAATTATTAAAATGCTAACTTAGGAGAATATTTAAATATATTAAAATATTTCCCAAGTAGCCAAAGAACAACCCAAACACCTCCAAAACATGAAACTTAGTTTGTCACCTACCTGTGACTAATGTTGGACAACCTGGGCCAACTGGCAATCTCACCCTAAAATCTAGGGATACTCCTAAAAAATAGGGAAACATCCAAATCTCCTGAAATTGAGACCATGGGGTGATCTCATAGAGCCTCAACTCTGAAAAATCTCACAACCTCCTAAAAGGTAGGAATTTCCTCCTACAATCAAGGAACTGCGTCCTAAAAAGTAGGAGATTGAGTCTGTCACTCTGAAACTGAGTGCTAATGAATCTACTATGTTGTGTGCATCTTCAGAGTGTGTCAGTGAAGTGGGAGTTTTTCCTAAAATTAGGAGATGTGTCCAATGTCCCCAGTGGTCTCTAGAAGCCTCCTAGACAACTCCCAATCAGTCCCTAAAAATTAGGGATCCTTCCTAAATTTTAGAAACCTGTTGTTGACTGCCCAAACCAGCTTGAAAAGCTCATGTCTGGGTCTATATGTCCTATATGAGTCCCCTACACACTCTATTGGCCCATGGGAACTCCAATAGTAGATCAACCCATGAACAAATGTCTATCATCCTAGAAAGGGGACATTACAAAAGGTTTCTTGTGGCATCTTGCTCCAACGGAAAAAATGCATTCATTAAATTCCTTCCCTTGGCAGTATTAAAGTGTGTGATGGTGAAATGGCATTAGATGGCTTCAAATGCAGAGGCTTCCTTTTGAATGCTTTGTGCCCTAGTGTCTTCAAAGTTCATTTTAAAATGCTTATTTCTAATTCTACCTTGAGCACAAAGACCCCATGTAGTAAATTAGATGCCCAGTAAATGAGATATTAATCTTCTCAACAATCTCTATGAATTGATTTTTTGTTTAATATCTTGGAATCTCCGAAATAATGAAAACCTGAAGTTTATGTGCTCCTAATATGATTACTCTTAAAAAATAGAGAAATTTCATATGTAATCAATCTTGCTCTTGCAGAATAAGGACCATGGGAGAAAGGATGACTGATGAAATATTTGGCACTGCCCAGAACTATTGTCCGTAGTTGGCAATGAAAAAACCCACGCACTTAATCTCTATCCAAATATATCAATGATTTCACATATCAAGGCATCTTGATCTTCAGAAGTTGACAGAATGTTTGAAATCATACTAAAATAGGAAAGGTTATGTATAATCAATATCCATGCTTGTAGCAGAAATTATTATGTTCAGTGATTATGAACACCTCAAAGTTGCCAATCATTGGTAGAGAACACTGAAATGAACATGAGAAGCATTCATGTCTTCAATGGAGAGATTTTAAAATGTTAAGTAGGATGTAAACTCATTTCTTTCACTTATTTAAAATGTTTATTCAAATTGTAAATAGCTTCTAGTTTAGGTAAAGTTATTGTTGCAGATTACAGACCAATATTTTGAAATAAGATTTTCAACATCACAGTGAACAACATTTCAAGGATTTTAAAGACAGACAAGTAAAAAGAATATAAGAAAGTAGAATATGCATACAAAAGAAAGTTCACTTTCTCAAATTTGTCACAATAAAGGAATAAATTTTTGGCAATCTGACCTCCTTTGCATCCTGCACCTCTTACACCATAACCAAGTTCTGGAGGAATCTTCAAAGTCCTTTTGCCACCTATCATAAGAACAAGAAATTCGTAAAAACAAACCCTCTACAACATAACTCCGTCAAAAACATGACTGTATGCAATGCTAGCAAGGTATTACCAGCCAGCATAGGAGGAATTCCAGCACCGCCTATTATTCCTTGGTCCCATCCTTTGATGACCTAGAAAGATGAAAGTGAATAAAAACAAATACAAATAAGCACAGCTTATAATAGTAGTTGGTCATTATCCATAATCCATACAGGCAATACATGGTTAATTTAATGACACAAAAATCCCATGTCCAAACAACTTAGTAAATTATGTCTGTTATTTACTCCCTATTTGCTTTCAAAGTCATTCGAATCTGTAGCTCAGAATGAGTTGCTTTAGAGCTGTTATTATAGTGGATTGTAGTGAACATAAATGTAAAAAGGGAAGTGTTGGAACCACTAGAACAGAACTCAAAACACAAGGATTAGCACAGAGAAATCCAATATGAAAAGCTATGGAAGAGTAAGGTCTTGCCTTCTCTTGCAACAATTTCCTCTGCACCATTACAAGATTATTCTCTTCTTGTGGCCTCCAAGGGCATCGAGAACAAGTATAGTACCCTTAAAGCTTGCTTTATTCAGCAATCTGCTCATATGCACACTCTGATGCACTTACAACTTCATTCCTTGGAATACTTAACCTTGAGTGAGTCTATGAATGAACATTTGAGAGATGGAAGAATAGAAAAAATGAACCAGACAAAGTCCAAAATGCCAACTCAACATGTAGACATATCCTTTACAGCAATCACTCTTCTTTGACTAACAAAACCATGAAAATCACTTCAAAAGGCTTTGTAACATATTCATATGGCTGTTGTCTCAAAAGTCCATTAGGGGTGAGCATCAGATGCTAATGATAAAAGTTTAAGTGTCAGGCATGGTGAGAATGTGAAGTGTCATGATGATTTTTGGTTCTCATTTATGCATGTTTCATTCTCATTGCATGTTTTGTTCCTTTAAAAAGTCATCATTTACGTTGCTATTTCTGTTCTACCAGCCCTATTGACTTCCTTGTAGCCCCTAGCTTTATTGATTCATTTTGTTGGCCTATTGAAAGCCACTAGCTTAACCAACATTTTGTATTGTTGAATCTATTCTCCATCTAAATAAGAGACCAATAACAACTGAGCCAAGTTTCCAATATGGTTGCCAGCATGAGCATGGGTACAAGAATTGGATACAAGTGTAAGGGGGGGGAACCAAAATTCCCTTGGGTGCATGTATATATTTCTATATATTTCTATATATTTGATTACATATACAGAAAATTTAAATAAATATACAGAATTGTAAAACTAAATACATTTGATTGTATGATATTTCAATTGGCATTTAATAGCAATAATTTTAGTTGTCCAAGTTCTTGGTGCTTGTCTCCATTCCCAGACCCTTTCTGCTGGCAGTAAATCTATTGGGCATATGATTCTTTGTCTATGACAGTGGGTCATGTTAAGGTGGCAGCTACATTTAGAAATTGGCCAACTTTAAGGAATAGTGTGCAAGAGAACTCAAATTGAGCTCCTTCCCCATATTTTCAATGAAAGTTTAGTATTAAACTCATTGCAGTTGCTGCTCTGATTGCCCAACGCATAGTTGTGCTCAAATTTTCTCCTTGCAGATTGCAACAGGCTAGTAAGGATTGAATTACGAGGCACTTCACAGGAAAGAAACAAAAATATTGTGCCTTGAACAGTCAAATGGACACTCAATATGTAAGACTGTTTATGACAGAATTTGCAGCCACATACAAGGCAGGTAGTTTAGCAGAAATTCATCAGTTAGCAGAATTATAGCTTCCAACAAGGAGCAAAATATCCATTTCAGTCATGAATAACATTGTTCCTGCATTGGTACATAATGGTCATTTTTCATATCCCTGTTTTCAAGTGTACATCAGAAATTGTGGGCAGTCTGTGGCAGCAGTTAGGATTAGCTGATATTGCAGGGTCTCGAATTGCATAAAAAAAGCAATAAACATTGAGGTCAAATGCCTGTTTTCTGTAGCTTTAAGTACTTTCTGGCACTCAGCACCTTTGGGTATGCCTGGGTACATATCTGGGCACACCCAGGCCTACCCCTGGGCAAACATGTACCGAGTCCGTGTGGGATGCCATAAGGGCATGTACCTGACAACCAAGCAATTGAGGATCCAAGTAAAATTATGGGACATCTAGTTGTTTATAGACTGGAAAATACAAATCGAGTTGACATTGCCCAGTTTAATTGTCATGCAACCATGTTTTCAGAAGCAGCAACTAGAATAATGTTTGTTGAAAATCAGAGGTATCATCAACAAAAAATGTTTGATTTGAATGAGAGATTAAACAGTGCCACATGTGCAGCTCTCCCACAAATTCTACTATCAAAAGAACAATTTGAAAAGAAGTTGCAAGATAGAACAGTTGAGAAAAGAAAGTGGCAGAAGGAAGCATTGGAATAAAAAAACAAAAAGGAAAAGGATCTTATTAAAGATATGAAATTGGCAAAATTCAATATTTTGGTTTACCAGGGCTTGAATAAAAAGTTTGAGAAATTGATGAAGTGTGTTGGTAAGCTCTAAGAAAGACACGACGCTACTAGAAGAGCATTTGCAGAATAGAGAAGGATAGAAATAATACTGAAAAGTATGGTGAAAAACAGACTTGGCATGATGCCAATTTTAACTGTTCTTGTGAAACAAAAGGATATTTTGATCTTTATTTTTTGCAACATTTGGTTAATATTGGCAATGAGTTAAAGATGATCAGAAGTATATTGAGACATCATAAAAGGCTCCCCTCACACCTTGTGAATGGGCTAAAACATGTAAAATTTTGAAAGTCCGCGCTGGGCGTGCAACGTGTCTAAAGTTATCAGCCTCATTCCCATTGTTGCCGTGTCCATTATTACCATTAATGTTATTCTCAGGACCATTGTTGTTGCCTTGGCCTCCATGGTTATTGTTTCCCCCGTTGTTATTGTTTCCCTCGTTGTTATTGTTTCTGTTGTTGGCATCACTTGGATTAATATTGACACCCATTTGTCTAGCCATGAGCTGCAACATCATGTCCATTCGCCTATTCTGCTCCTGCTGCATACGCTGCCCCTGCTCTAATTTATCTAGTAACTGTCGGAACAGTGCCTCCCCCTGATCTGGACCAGCATTTCTACCTCCGCCTAATCCTGTATTCCTGTCATCTCGATCACCCATATTATTGTCCTGATCAAAGAATATCTCCTCTGTGTCTGTATGGTTGGGTTCAATGTCCACCTGCATGGATGTACTAGACTGTTTGTTTTGCAAGTCTGAAATCCTATTTTGTCTTGCTCTGGTATCACGGAAATTATAAGACCCCTGTCGCATGCTCAAAGATAAATGCTTAGCCTGTGTTTTTTATTTATTTCTGATTTTAGTGTTTTGACATTTCGTCAAACACTTTTTCCCTCTATCCGGCTGTTCCAAATTCCCTATAAGACCTCCACAGGATGGCAGGACTTATAGCTCTGATACCACTGTAATGGGCACCCCTAAATGTCCCAAAAAACTAAACCAAATTGCTGAAAGGAATTATGTCAAACAGTTTGCATTCAACTTATTATTTCTCCGTTTAATGTTTTAAACCCCTTATAACTCCGGAAATCAAACGTTTATTGTTTGTTGTGTTTCGTGCATGGAATTGGTATCATACAACATAAACAAGAAAGAAACTACAATGATATGCAAAGTGGAAATGAAATGCTGCTAATAAAATGTTATTTTCAGAATTCATAAAACCAAATACATAGCAGATTTATCAACTCACTAATTACTTCAGCAGTATTGACATAATACTCCAGCCCATGCTTACGAACTTGCTGCTACAATACTTTGTCCTTCAATCAGTCCACTACCTTCATAATACCATTCCCTCCAAGCGGCATAAGCGTCGGACAAGTAGTGAAGAAGATATGAGCAAAATACCAAATCTGCCTGTAGCCGGAAATGCAACTACACGGCCTGATAATGAAGCCAATAACAAAGAATTCCAAAGGCCAAACCCCAAGGGAATGACATCTAGAATGTTACAAGAGAGGATAGACGTCCTCAAATGCCAAGAACGGAGCTGCAACTCACACACCAATTTCTTCTCATATTCAACCTGTCTAATGAAGCCACAAATGCTTCTTTTTATTCTATTCCCAAGGGTCCGTTCAACTCATATGGGCAATGTGGGATAAAAGATGTGTAATATAAAACATATATTAAAATACCCCTTATGTCTACCTTGGGTACACATCACCATAAAATAAATATTAAAGTAACACTTTAATATTTTACAATTAAATTAGACGTTACTTTTAATAAAACTTCAGGCATTAAAATGTATTAGCAATCGAACTCCGAATAATGCAAGTGATAGCTCATCGGAAAGCTCTCACCGAGGAGTATCGAATCCAATCACCAAAATTGACCTGCACTGTGTCCTATCGACTTACTAAAAATAGTAAGTATGCCTGAAACTGAGTAAATCAACTTCGTTTTGGCCCAAACTGGAAATGACTAGGCCAAAACACTCCAAGATCTCATTAAACCCTTCGTTAGCCCTCGGGACCATGTAGAACAAGGCTAACGCACACACACTTGGTCAACTGCTAAAATGGGGACATTACACTCAGTGCCTTGGTTACATCCTCAGCACTTACGTGGTGTTCTCCTTGTTTCTTGCATTTGTACTTGTTTGTTCCAAACTTCCAACCATGATCAGTTCATGGGATGAAGAATCCTCATCAAATTCTGCACCATTTCAGTTCCAACATTCCCTTAAAGCAGCGTAAATATTTTGTCTCATACTCCATCAAAGATGCCTTTTGGCATATTCTCTTGTTTTGAGCGCTTGTCAAAAGAGAAATCGACATGTGTACAAGGCCTGATGCTTGTTACCCCCTTGTTTTATAAAAGGGATTTCAGGGCCATCATAAAGGGTTCTGAGTTTGTGTTTTGGGCTGCAGCAGAGTGTAGTGTCTAACTTAGGGTCACAGAAGAATTTTGTACAGCATAATTATAATATTTGAGTATCAATATCAAGTCAGCTTCTGAAAAAAAAACGAAATTTGTGCAGAATTTTCTCCATGAATATACACCTGAATTTATATAAATACAAATATCAAGGGTGTTTCTAGATTTATATTTGCAGCATTGTTACTGTGATGTGTGCTATGTTTATTGCTTTATTTCAATGAAAGAACTAAGTGCTTTATGTTTAAACATTTCAAAGTAGATTTATGTGTATATCCTAGACCTAAAGTAAAATTCTCTAAAGTTCACATTGTTGGACTTTAAAAAAAATAGAGTTTTGAAGGCCCTGGTTGAACAGATTGATTTGCATAATCAGAAATACCCCTGGAGAAATCTTTCTAAGTAGCCCTCTTGGAGAGTTAATAATCATACACTCACAAATTGTCATACCACATCACCTTGGGATTATGTTCACCACCAATCAATAAGCCCATTTGTCCATTTGGAAGCCCATATGATCAGGTTTGATATATTTTTTAAGTGCTCATTTGGAGAGGTTTAAAAATG
This sequence comes from Cupressus sempervirens, assembly GCA_028749045.1. Taxonomy (NCBI): domain Eukaryota; kingdom Viridiplantae; phylum Streptophyta; class Pinopsida; order Cupressales; family Cupressaceae; genus Cupressus; species Cupressus sempervirens. The sequence goes on along the minus strand of CM053786.1, from coordinate 432,272,506 downwards.
TTAACAATATGTGCATTTCCAGCTGTCCAACTGGCCTCCTTTAGAAGCATGCTTTTCACATACTATTGACTTTCATGACAAATTAAATATTTCACTATATTATAGACATGGAAAATAGCCTTCCTTCCCATTCTCAGGCCATACTCAATTCATTTGACCTATTTGCCAGGTTGTTCCCCAAAGGAGTTTTATTCAGGCTTGAATGTTGCATGCTTTCAGAAAAGTTAGATTGCCTACTTTAGATGCCTAGTTCTTTCGCCCAGCTGGGTGTCAGGTTGAAAATTCCATTCCCCTATGATGTAATCGTGAGAAGAGCACCCATATCCATTCTATGACCTGGAGACATCTGTTTGATACATTTACCAGGCCTAATCTAAACAGGATTTATTAAAATTTCAGAGTGCACAGTGATAGATTTCTCTGAGAGGCAGGCTTTGCATATTAATATTTCCATGCCAGATGAATTTCATGATGAACAAATGGGTTCTTTATATTGTCTACATCTAAATATACCATCAAGATCAGTGGCAAGGCTTCTGGACATTATTTGGTAATTTTTCAGAACCAATTCCAAAAGCAGTTTTTATTGATTTTTTCACTTTAAGGTGTCTTCCAGGTAGCCAACTTTTTGGACTAACATTTTGGGGTCAGATGGAGGTCATGATGGGTAAGTTGGTTATCTGGATTCTGTGCATGTAAATGTACTAGCATAAAATTGCCAGAGTTTCAAGAATTGGTTTGCTATTTTTAACGGGTCCAATCCAAATCAGCTTTTTAGTGTTTTCACATCTGCATTTATACAGTGTTTTAAAATAAGTTTGATCGGTAATATCTTACGCATGGAATTGAATCAGACAAAATCCTTGTGTGCACATGCTCATTGTGCTTGACTAAATCAGTATGCCAGTTGATAGATTCTCAGGGTTTGATTTAGCATTTTTTCAAGTCAAATTCTTGGCAGGGTTTACAAATGTCAATACACTAGGTCACAGAAAGAATAAAATGGCATATATTTGGTGTAACAAACGGTTTTTCTTAACAAAAACAAAGACAGTTTATAAAGAATTTTCCCAACATTCATTGAACAGATAACTGTATTCCTTTTCATATGACATTAACTGTCTCAACTATCAATGATTACTGAAATATCCATGTTCAACTGAGACAACCATGTCAATGAACAACTGAAATAACTAATTTATCAATTAACTGAAAATAATTGTATCTATGATCAACTAAAATAACTAGATTAACGATTAACTGAAAATAACTGTATCCATGATCAACTGAAATAACTAGATTAACGATTAACTAAAAATAACTATATCCATGATCAACTGAAATAACTAGATTAATGATTACTATATTTTCTATTTACAAGTAAATGCTTATCATGGAAAGAAGGAAAGAAACATACAAGTATCATTTGGTGGGTCTCTAGCTAGTTGTGCAAGCCTTAGCTTTCGTTAAGAGAAGAAGCATTGACTTAGGCTTAACCTCCCAACCTCAGACCATACTTATCCCCACACAATCTATTGAATTAGAAAGGCCCTCCCTACCCCAAGATCGGGCTTGGGATACTCTTAGTCTAGCCACCTGAGCATTCTAATGTTTAGATTGTCTACACAGTTATGGACGGACATGTCTGCATAACTAGCACCACTGACATCAAGTGATCAATAGATGGCAAACATGCCTTTAAACTACCTTGACCAAGGTTTTCTAATGGGTTCAATGACCCGATCACCACCACTCGACTTGACAACAAGAAACATTATTAGGGACGAGCATGAGCTATTAAGTAAGATTATTTAATTATATTAAATGTATCAAGTCTGATTTCACTTTCTTTATGCTTGCAAATTCTATCTCACCTCTTCACCTTTTCCGTGGCTAAACAACCGGTGAATCCTAGGTGTTCGAAATTTCAGAGCAAACGACGCTTATTGGTTCATGAAGATTATATAGTTCTAGCATGTCACAATCTATGATTTAAATGATTATATTCTTTAAAAGAATAACTGCAAAAATAACTATCATCCAATTCCAATGTCTATAGGCAAAAATAACATATGATTCCATGTTATAAACACTTTACTATGCTTTTTGGTAAGCAACTGTAATGTTTTTGTTATAAAATAAATAATAAATTAAACTTTTGTAATGGGCCTATTGATTTAATGTGTCTCGGACCCATTTTTATTTTTGTCTTTGAAGTTTGTGTCGCCGTCGGCTATCTTTGTACACCCTCGGAAGGGTTTCCCGACAGGTATTTAAGCACAGCCTGTAGGAAGTCTATAGGTATGCTTTTGGATTATATTTCTTTGTACTGCGAATTCCTGTTGGAGTTCTGGATTGTTCGCCATTTCGGAAGTGAAAGATCTTCCCTATTTGGCTCATGTGGTTTTAGTGGGATTCAACCCTCACCCTATTCCGTTGTTGCATGTATTACTTCGCTTAGATTTAGTAAATCGGAGCATTATCTTCTGGCAATTATTATTCGTATTCAAATCTCTATTATTGTGGTTTTCATCAGAATCTATTGTGTTTGTGTATGAACCAAGATTATATTCTGTGTTAAGTCGGATATCTAACCCATCTCCATACTACCTCTTCCTTACGGCCTTCACCCTCATTACACCTCGCCGTACATTGCTCCTGAACAGCCTGCCACCCCTCTTCACACCGTACTCCTTCTGCAATCACCATACGGCCCCTCTTTAAGCCATTGTACGGCTTTCCCCTTACCCGCCGTACGAACTCCTATTGCACAACCTTCCATACGGACTTCTACCGTATGGCTCACACCTATTCCCTACACCACTGTACGGCATACGATTAGGCTTCTTGGCATATGGGTTATCAACACACAAGCAAGTAAAATAGCGTACAAATTCCAGTCGTACGAACATCTCTCTCCTTCCATTCACCCTCCCCTCTAATCCATACGGTTATACCCGACATTTGGAATTGTTACTCAACACTGTATGGTTACTATACACTACTCCGTGCACCATTTAAGCCACTACTCAACCCTCCTATCTCCAAACCAGGGCTTCGAAACATTAAAGTGGTATCAAAGCGCTTCAACCCTGCCAGCCTATGAACAATGAATGAGAGTTTATAGCCGAAAGAGGACACATTCAATTGATCGAATGGTTGATGACCAGGAACCGACCGCTGCCGAACTTGTAGCACTACTGAGGGAACTTGCCAGGAATCAGGCACAGATCACTAATATGCAGCCATTCATGGAAGAAACTCTCAAGAAGTTGGCAGAGAACAAAATATCTAAAGAACAAAATGGTCACAATGTAGACTCGGTGTTGGGTAAATCAAGCCCTCAGCCAACACACTCTCGACCTTCCATGCCGACTTTTCCACCACGGACGGAGGCACAACACGGAGGGAGACAACCAACCTTCGAAGAGATGAGCGAAGACTAGAAGAATGCAAACTTTGAAGAAGATATATCCTACAAAGATTACGCAGATCTGAGAATGAGATATTCGGAAGGCAAAAACAGAGGATTCTTTAATGATGATCTTAGAAGGAAGTTGAGTAAGGTAAATCTGTCTCCATTTGACGGATCGGGTTCCATATCTACGCAAGCGTGGGTAATGAAAGCCGATACCTACTTCCAGCTGAATCCTATGCCAGAAGAAGCAATCAAATTTGCCACACTGCACTTGGAGGGAGCTGCACATGAATCGTGGCACCACGGCACCATCACATTAGGACATGATCAAATAAATACTTATGCAGAATTCATGGAGAAATTAATAGAACGATTTGATGCTAAAGACCTGGAGCTCAATTTCAAAGATTTGGCGAAACTGAGACAAACTAGATTGGTCGATCGGTTCATTGCGAAATTTTTAAAACTTTCTATTTTGGTCACGAACATTTCCGAAAGGAGATGGGTAATGCTCTTCATGGACGGACTAACAGAACCTCTAAAAGGTTGGGTAAAGGGGTTCAATCTTGTCACCTTGTCGGAAGCAATCAATAAAGCACGGAGTATGTCATGTCCCCAATTTTTGCCCTTCCTTAGTGACAACATTTCTAGCAGGGTTGGTCTATTATCTAGTTCCCATAGGCCAGCAGAGCATAGAGGGAACCAACCCAGGGACTTTGAGAGTCATGCATGAGCTTCCCAAGTAATTTGGAGCAGTAGACAATAGTTTCCTACAATTTAGGAGGGATTCCTAATTTGTAGGGATTGACTAGGAGTGATCTAGGAGGCATTTGGAGACCTCGGCGAATGTTTTGAAGACTTAGAGTGCATCTCCTATTTTTTAAGAGACATGCCTATTTTTTAGGAGGAACTCCCAGTTCAGTGACAGTTCTCTCAGAGGAGCACACAGCAGGGGAGTCATTGGGACTCAATTTTGGTTGATTGGGGCTGTCTCCTACTTTTTAGGAGCATCCCTAGATTTTAGGGATGGACTACCAGTTGACACATCTTGTCCGGCATCAGTCACAGACAGGTGACAACGTCAGATTCATGTTTGATTGGTCATTTTGGGCCTTTTGGGAACATTTACGAAATATTTTAATATATTTAAATATTTCCTAAGTTGGTGATTAAATAAATTAAAATAAGGTTAATAGTATAACCATTTTGGAGTAATAAGGGGATTTTGGCTTCAGTTGATCAGGTACACCTCTGTGTTATAGCTCGTCGGAAAGGTCTCGAATTATTATACATGATTTTTACCATCTGTAGACTTTTTGGTGCCTATAGCTATGGAATTTTAATAAAGTAATATTTTTCCTATAGCATGGACGACTTTAATTGGGAAAATGTTATTTATTATATTTTATTTAAAGGGCAAAGTGTAATTTCCCTTTAGGGTTCAATTTACAATTGGAAGGGGATATAAGGAGATGGAGACCTAATTTCTTATTATCTTTGGCATATTGAAAAACTTGTTTTTGTGAATTGCCTCTAAGAGAGCAATTCTTCATCTGGGACGCAAACCCCAAGTTCTGGATTGGCTGGGATGTAGCCCTCAGCAGTTATTGGCATTGGATTCTTCAGACAGTGTGCATTGCTATCAGGGATAGAGTACACCATTCTTTATTATGGATTCAGGTTGCAAATTTATGGTTTTAGCGTTACAGATTGATTCTTTCAGCTGGGACGTGATTCCTTGCAGTCTTACGGCTGCCATTTGCAGCAATTTGGCATCATTGTTGGATGTAAGCTCCTTGGAACTGCATTGGATTTATTATTTGGCTTTATAAATCAGAAAATCTGCCTGGTACGATTTATAGCAATTCTGATTTGGTTCTATGTTCTTATTTATTTTCAATCTCCTCTCATGTTTATTGTTCATTATTCATTACTATTGTGAAAACTATCAAAAAACACAAAACAAAAACAAAACCTTCTGCAACTTCTGTTTATTTTCAAAGACCATCAAAGAAATCACAGGAAAATATAGTTTATTAATTTAAAAACTACAGCAGATCAGCAAGGGCATCTATCAGGAATCTTTCAGTGGTATCAGAGCCTACATCCTGCCAGCCTGTAGGGTTTGTGAGAAATTGTCACAACAGATTTTGGCATTTGGGTATTGGATAAAAAGTTTTGATAATTCATTTCAGCATCTGGGTACTAGCTAAAAGGTTTTGATAATTCGTTTTGGCATCTGGGTATTGGATAAAAGGTTTTGATAATTCATTTCAGCATTTGGGTACTGGCTAAAAATTTTTGATAATTCATTTTGGCATCTGGGTACTAGATCAAAAGTTTTGATAATTCATATTAGCTGTACAGGGTCAATTTTTGCTCTGGCATGTTAGTTTCAGTTGGTCAGCATGGTAATTCATTATGGCAAAATTGTTAAGAGATATAACCCTGTGGAAAGAATGGGAACAGTCACAACAAAAATTCAAGCTTCAATTGCAGCAGTTCAATGATTCTATGTCAAGGAAATTTGGACATGCTAGTGGATCATCATCTTCTTCTAGAAAGGATCCATTGCCACTAGACAGGAAAACGGAAGTAATTAGCATACTTGAGGAGTATAATACTCTTCCTCAATATGTTAGGGAGAACTTTCATTTCAAAGATTGCATTGACATGCATCCAAAAATTTGTCATAAGGTTAAGCTTGCAAAAAAGGAATACCATGCCATAGTTGATGATATGTTTTCATGTGAGAAAGAAGATTTGTGTCAACCTATCCATGTTCATGATAAAAACACCATAATGGATCAGTCACTTGCAAGGTATGCAGAAGAAAGGCATGAAGATGTGTTATCATTTGAGTTGCAGCCTATGAAAAACAAAAATCAGTCATCATGTGGGATTCCTAAAGAAGAAATAACTCTAGATCAGGAGGAGACACATAGCACACCATTGATTCATCAAGTCGATCACAAAATGGAAGAGATTACAATCATGGATCAGTCCATTAGGGATGCTGAAAGCATGTTTCCAAGGTCTGATACCTATTGTAATTTTTGCAACAGTAGCTCTAGTCATGTGGTATCATCCATTTCACATGAAAGTAATGAGGTTGTTCAATCTTCCTATGATGGTACTCAGGTTAAGTGTGTTGCACATGAGATTTATATTGTTGATTCAAACCACAAAGGTTTTGATTGTGTTTACCCCACCTTGGAAGACGTGAAAATGGCTCAAGAGACGTGCAATGGATGGTCACATAGAGCTAAGAAGGCCAAGATGCTTGCTGCCCAAGCAAGACAACATTTACAAGAGGTCAAGGAAAGATGCAATCAACTTGATAATGCAAGAAGACAAAGAGAGTCATACATTAGATCCTTATTTCTTCCAAGGGAAGAAAGTGAAGATGTTGAGCATACAAGGGAAGAGCTTCTTGAGGTAAGGCCACAAGAAGAGCATGTTGAGATGTGTGAAGAGGAAAAGAGTTATGATTTAGAAAACTCAGTTTGGTCTAGTTTGCATCATGAAGTTTATGACGTTCCTCTTTTAAAAAGCCCCTTAAAGGCTCCAAACAATGATGATTTTAGTTTCACACTTGATGGACCAGCCACAAGTGTTATTTTCATTTGTGTGGAATGGAACATTATTGATTCTGATTTGGTTACTCATGCATCATCTACAATGGAAGGACAATTGTTAAGATCATATGAAGCATCTTGTCTTAAAGAGATGATTAAAGAGACTAAGAGGCTACTTACTAAGAAGATATTGCATTTTGATAATGTTTGGTTTGTTTGACATACTACACCTTGGAGTTTGTTAGTAATGGAAAACAGATCAGTTATGAAGATAGAGGTATGGATCAGATTTTGGGCAGCTAAGGCAGTTAATGGGACATGTTATATTCGTTTGAACACACCCCATGGACAGGCACCTTTAGAGGAGTCACCTACCTTGGAAGGAGAGGCAAGAGAAGACGGCAAAAACATTGTGAAAAAGTATGAACATAATTCTGATTTTCTGACTTTGAACAGCAATTCTCTTTCATCTCATGAGTCAAACTTTGAACCTTGGGTTGGTTACATTCAAGTTTGGGTGTTCAAATGTGAAGTTGATCCTTCCTTACTAAGAGTTGATGATATATTAAGTTGCATACCTAGTGGACCAGCCACAAAGAGCTTGTCTTTGTTGAGAATTAGAAACATCTCTCATTCATCAATGGGTTTATCACCTCTTCCATATGATAGGGCAGCGATGTACCTTTTGATTGAAGATTCAGACTTTTTAAATATTACATTGGGCCTTCAAGATCAAAATATAAGGGACTTTGTTGGTTACATGGTTAAACAAAACATTTACTTAACAACCTTTAATGAAGGCACACTAATTTGTGGAAATATAGGTAAAGTTGCAGTAGCTGTTTGGAGGACTTGGAAAAGTATTCAACAAACTTTCCTTGCCGATGATTGGCTCATTTGTGAATTCCTAACAGCATTGGTTGTTGGTAGTAATTGTGGCTTCATTTGGAGTGAAGTTCTTAGTTGGTTAGATGAGGTATAGTTTCACAACAGCAACATAATGAGTATCAACATGCTGGAGGGATGTGTTAGTGCAAAGATTTGGGATCTTGGCATCAACATGTGTTGGGCATTTCTTCAGTGTATTCATGTTGAGTTGCTTCACTTTTGGTATACAGATGTTTACATCAGAGTAGCACAGTGGTTGGGTGGAGCAACATTTCTCAGATTGATATGGGATTCAAGAATTGATAATCCTACAATGTTAGGTACAAATGACACATGCTTTGGTTTTTCTCATGATGGCATACATACTTCATCTTCGAGTTTGTCATCTACATCCATTGATATGGTAGTGGTATCCTTGTTGATTGGTGATTCCATAGTCTTCGATTCCTTATGGACTAGTGGCTGTCCAAGCTGGAATCGTTTACTACTTGACTTGGCATTGACTACATCCATGATTCAATATGAGGGCATTGAGGAGTGTTTCTTTGGCACATTTCTTGTTTGGCATTGGTATGATGACGTCTATGATATCATTCAAGTTGCTGGTCAGAATTATAGCAGCATTGTTAGGTGGTCATGTCAATTGGAATACTGGTTTATGGGAGTTCACTTTCACACCTTGCTGGTCTGCTTCATTGTATGTATGTTTCATGGAGTGCGGTTGAGATACTTCTTCATCTCATTCAGTACATTTGGTATTTTGGTTTGGGATCCGGGCCCTGGTCTCATTGATACATTGGTGCTTCAAGGTCCTAATGAATTGCTTCACAACTTGTGGTTCACTAATATTTATATCAGAATGACAAAGCGTCAACATAGCGGTTCTCTTTTGAGGTAGATTTGGAATCTTGGAATCACTTGGATTTGCAGTTCAATAGTTGAGGATGTGGAAGCCAATGTAGGCTTACTAGAGTTTCCGCCTTTAGTGTTTCAGTTTGGTTCTTTCAGAGAGCAGTTCATTGAGGAGTTGACAGAGTTGGTACAGTATTTGATTGCTCTTCCTTCAGGGGGTTTTCAGGAGGTTACTTGTTTAGGTGCAGTGCAGGACAATGTTTCTAGAAGATGGAACTACAAACCTTCCAGGATGGCTTGGGACCCTGGGATCATTCTTAGTTATGGTATGGACTTGCTTGATGTTTGTGGAGTTGGATTGACATTGCTCGAGGACAAGCAATCTTTGGGAAGGGAGGACTGTCATGTCCCCAATTTTTGCCCTTCCTTAGTGACAACATTTCTAGCAGGGTTGGTCTATTATCTGGTTCCCATAGGCCAGCAGAGCGTAGAGGGAACCAACCCAGGGACTTTGAGATCATGCATGAGCTTCCCAAGTAGTTTGGACTAGTAGACAACAATTTCCTAAAATTTAGGAGGGATTCCTAATTTGTAGGGATTGACTAGGAGTGATCTAGGAGGCGTTTGGAGACCTCGGCAAACGTTTTGAAGACTTAGAGTGCATCTCCTATTTTTTAGGAGGAACTCCCAGTTCAGTGACAGTTCTCTCAAAGGAGCACACAGCAGGGGAGTCATTGGGACTCAATTTTGGTTGACTGGAGCTGTCTCCTACTTTTTAGGAGCATCCCTAGATTTTAGGGATGGACTACCAGTTGACACATCTTGTCCGGCATCAGTCACAGACAAGTGACAAGGTCAGATTCATGTTTAATTGGTCATTTTGGGCCTTTTGGGACCATTTGGGAAATATTTTAATATATTTAAATATTTCCTAAGTTGGTGATTAAATAAATTAAAATAAGGTTAATAGTATAACCATTTTGGAGTAATAAGGGGATTTTGGCTTTAGTTGATCAAGTACACCTATGTGTTATAGCTCGTTGGAAAAGTCTCGAATTATTATACATGATTTTTGCCATCTGTAGACTTTTTGGTGCCTTCAGCTATGGAATTTTAATAAAGTAATATTTTCCTATAGCATGGACGACTTTAATTGGGAAAATGTTATTTTATTATATTTTATTTAAAGGGCAAAGTGTAATTTCCCTTTAGGGTTCAATTTACAATTGGAAGGGGATATAAGGAGATGGAGACCTAATTTCTTATTATCTTTGGCATATTGAAAAACTTGTTTTTGTGAATTGGCTCTAAGAGAGCAATTCTTCATCTGGGACGCAAACCCCAAGTTCTGGATTGGCTGGGACGTAGCCCTCAGCAGTTATTGACATTGGATTCTTCAGACAGTGTGCATTGCTATCAGGGATAGAGTACACCATTCTTTATTGTGGATTCAGGTTGCAGATTTATGGTTTTAGCGTTACAGATTGATTCTTTCAGCTGGGACGTGATTCCTTGCAGTCTTACGGCTGCCATTTGCAGCAATTTGGCATCATTGTTGGATGTAAGCTCCTTGGAACTGCATTGGATTTATTATTTGGCTTTATAAATCAGAAAATCTGCCTGGTACGATTTATAGCAATTCTGATTTGGTTCTATGTTCTTATTTATTTTCAATCTCCTCTCATGTTTATTGTTCATTATTCATTACTATTGTGAAAACTATCAAAAAACACAAAACAAAAACAAAACCTTCTACAACTTCTGTTTATTCTCAAAGACCATCAAAGAAATCACAGGAAAATATAGTTTATTAATTTAAAAACTACAGCAAATCAGCAAGGGCATCTATCAGGGATCTTTCAGAGTATGGCATCGTCATCGGCATCATCCTCTCGAAGTTACTCACATCCTAAACCACCAACATTTCCGAGGGACAAACCTCCGCCCAAGAAGCCGTCATTGGATGAAGCTACCAAACAAGAACTCCGAAAGAAGAAATTGTGTTTCAATTGCAGGGACCTTGGGAGCTTGGCCACCGATGCCTCGAAAAGGGGAGGATCCATTACATTGAGGTTGTGTCCAATGATGAGGACGAATAGTAAGAAATGCCAACCGAAGATAACCAACCCCACAATGACACCAACATCAATTTGAACCGTACAGAGAGAATTGTCGCTTTGGTACAATGCGGAGGAACCATTGCATTGGTTGGCAGCCCAAGGTGCACAGTTTCCGTGTACGGGATACCCTTCAAGGACAAAGGGTTACGGTGATGTTGGATAGCGGAGTTACTCTAAATTTCATAAACTCATCCTTGGTAAAGCGAAGAAATCTACCTACAAAGGCGCACGCAGGCTTTCAGGTCAAGGTTGCCCGAGGGACTTCTCTGCCCTGCACGCACCTTGTTCCTCAACTGAGTATCACAATGGTGAATCACACGGTAACTGAAGATTTCTTCATAGTGGACCTTGCCGACATGGAAGTTATTCTTGGCATACAATGGATGGAGACCTTGGATGAATACACTCAGAGTTTCAAACGGATGGACTTCACTTTTGTGGTTGATAGAAAGAAAGTTGTCCTCCAAGGAATAGCAAATGAAGGTCTGAAGGAAGTTTCTGTGGATCGGATGGAGGCAATCTTTCGGCACGATGATGTTGTGTGGGCTACGCATTGTCTTAGCTCGGCGGAACCTATAAAGGGGCGTTGAACACCTTCGCAGAAGGATAAACTTCAGGATATTTTAAGTAGACATGATAAAGTTTTCATGGATATTCCTCTTGGCATACCACCTCATCGAGGGTTTGAACACACTATCGAGTTGGAATCAGCGGCAAAGCCGGTCATAACCACACCATATCGCCACCCCAAGAAATTCAAAGATGAGATCGAAAGGACAATTCAAGAATTGCTAGAGAAAGGATGGATCCATCCCAGTTCTAGCCCATTCGCGTCATCTGTGGTCTTGGTCAAAAAGGACGAGACGATGCACATGTGTGTGGACTACCGCGCGTTGAATAAAAAAAATAAAGAACAGATATCCCATTCCAAGGATAGATGAGTTGCTAGACGAATTGCATGGCGCTATCTATTTTTCAAAAATAGATCTCTGTTTCGAAGACCATCATATCCGCATGAGGGAGGAAGATGTGGAGAAAATGGCTTTCCATTGTCACTACGGACATTATGAGTTTTTGGTCAAGTCGTTTGGATTGACCAATGCACCTGCTACATTTCAATCATGCATGAACCGCATCTTCAACAAGCAATTGCGTAAATATTTATTAGTATTCTTTGATGATCTTCTTATTTATAGCAGGACATGGGAGGAGCACTTGAAGCATCTAAATGAAGTTCTAAGTATCATGGAGGAATAGTCCTTGTTCGCCAAGCAGTCCAAATGTGAATTTGGTATGACAAAAATATTGTACTTGGGGCATGTTGTCAGTAAATACGGAGTTCAAGTGCATCTGAAGAAGATTCAAGCTATCCTTGACTAGCCTCCACCAAAATCACTCACGAATTTGCGAGGATTCTTCAAACTATGCAGTTACTACAGGAGGTTCATTAAAGGATTCTCTCAGCTCAGCGCACCTTTAACGGATCTGACAAAAAAAGAGCCATTCCAGTGGAACGAAAAAGCACAACTCACCTTTGATAAAATTGAAAGAGGACATGAGCACTTGTCTCGTACTTGCACTACCTGATTTCACTCAATCGTTCATTTTGGAGTGCGACGCATCCGAGGAAGGCATTGGAGCGGTATTGATGCATGATAGACACCCCATCGCTTATGAGAGCAAGAAGCTTACGCCAGCAGAACACCTATATTCCATCTACAACAAAGAAATGTTGGCCATCGTACATGCTCTAACCAAGTTCCAACAGTATCTGGTAGGTGCCAAGTTTGTCGTCCGTACAGATCACAACACTCTGAGATACTTTCTGGAGCAACAGGACTTGAACAAACGGCAACAAAAATGGGTAAGCAAAGTTCAAGCTTTTGATTTTGACATTGAGTATGTGAAAGGGAAGAACAATGTAGTTGCAGATGCCTTGTCTAGGAAACCCACCACCTACTCACTAGAAAATATTTCAGCTAACTAGAAGGCACGTGTTAGTGGAATATTCCAAGAATACATTTGCTTGTGAAATAATGGATGGCCACACTCACAATGATCGATACAGAGTGGTGGATGAGATCATCTACCATAAAGATCGGATATACCTAGTGCCAAAATCCAAATTGAAGCAGAAAATTTTGAAAGAAGTAGATGACTCACCTCTGGCTAGACACCCAGATTTTCTCAAAACTTACAGAAGTCTTCGATAGAGGTTTTCATGGAAAGGACTTAAAGAAGATGTATTGCAATATGTAAGAGAGTGTACAGTCTGCCAACAGAACAAGTCCGAACATACTCTTCCTGCCAGGCTGCTACAACCTTTGCCAATTCTCGAACATAAGTGGGAAAGTATATCAATGGACTTCATAATAGGTCTTCCCAAAGTGAATGGAAAGGATTGTATCTTCGTAGTGGTTGACAGATTGACAAAGTATGCACATTTCTTCGACATCCCCTCGGACCTTCAGGCTACACAAGTTGTCAATCTGTTTTTTCAAGAAGTCTTTCGTCTGCACAGGTTACCCCGAAACATCGTCAATGATCGAGATGAACAATTCGTCAGTATCTTCTGGACAAAACTGTTTCGGATGGTAGGGACAAAATTATCGCCAAGTACGAGTTACCACCCGCAAACGGACAAACAAACCGAGATTGTGAATAAATAGCTCGAAGGCTACCTTTGGAACTACATCTCAGCACAACAACGAGCGTGGGTAAAATATATCCTTCTAAGGGAATATTGCTACAATACCACGTATCACATGTCTATTGGAATGGCACCATTCAAAGCTCTATACAGTTACGAACCCCTTCCTTCATCGACATAGTTTTGGGTGATAGTCGCACTCCAAGGGCGAGGGATTGGTTTCAGGAAGGACAGGACATACTGAGGTGCTTGAAGGAAAACCTACAACAGGCACAAAATCAACAGAAGATGTACGTCGACAGACACCACAGAGAGAAAAGTTTCAAAGTGGGGGATCTGGTCTATCTCCGGCTCCAGCCATACCGATAGTCTTCATTAAAGGGAACAAGAAAGGAAAAATTGAAGCCACGATTTTATGGTGCCTATTGCGTGGTCTGCCGCATTGGTGAAGTAGCGTACGAACTGGAACTTCAAGAGGGGAGTCGCATCCATAATGTCTTCCATGTTTCTTGCCTGAAGAAAGCCATAGGGAAAAACATCACAGTTGCCACCAACCTTCTGCCACTCAATGAAGAAGGAAAGCTCATTATGGAACCTGCCGATATCCTCGAAGTACGTTAAAAGACCCTTTAAAACTGCACTGTGAAGGAATATTCGGTACATTGGCGACACCTACCATTGGATGACGCAACATGGGAAGGCAAGCACATTCTCCAGTACCCTGCATTGCACTTGCTTGAGGACAAGCAAACTTTGGGACGGGAGGACTCTAATGTTCCCGTTATAAAATAAATAATAAATTAAACTTTTGTAACAGGCCAATTGATTTAATGTGTCTCGGACCCATTTTTATTTGTCTTCGAAGTTTGTGTTGCCGTCGGCTATCTTTGTACACCCTCAGAAGGGTTTCCCGACGGGTATTTAAGCATGGCTTGTAGGAAGTCTATAGGTATGCTTTTGGATTATATTTCTCTGTACTGCAAATTCCTGTTGGAGTTCTGGATTGTTCGTTATTTCGGAAGTGAAAGATCTTCCCTATTTGGCTTGTGCGGTTTCGGTGGGATTCAACTCTCACCCTATTCCATTGTTGCATGTATTACTTCGCTCGGATCTGGCAAATCGAAGCATTATCTTCTGGAAATTATTATTCGTATTCAAATCTCTATTATTGTGGTTTTCATCAGGATCTATTATGTTTGTGTACGAACCAAGATTATATTCTGTGTTGAGTCGGATATCTAACCCATCTCCGTACTACCTCTTCCTTACGGCCTTCACCCTCATTACACCTCGTCGTACATTGCTCCTGAACAGCCTGCCACCCTTCTCTTCACACCATACTCCTTCTGCAATCATCGTACGGCCCCTCTTTAAGCCACCGTACGGCTTTCCCCTTACCACCTGTACAAACTCCTGTTGCACAACCTTCTGTACGAACTTCTACCATACAGCTCACACCTATTCCCTACACCATTGTACGGCATATGGTCAGTCTTCTTGGCGTATGGGTTATCAGCACACAAGCAAGTCAAATAGCATACGGATTCTAGTCGTATAGATGTCTCTCTCCTTTCGTTCACCCTCCCCTTTGATCCATACGGTTATACCCGACATCTGGAGTTGTTCCTTAGACACTGTACGGTTATTGTACACTACTCCATGCACCATTTAAGCCACTACTCAACCCTCCTGTCTCCAGACCAGGGCTTCAAAACATTACAGCAACTCCCTAGAGTTAGTTAGTTATGAATGAGGATACTCTACAGCTTGCAGCTATGGAAATAGAATTGTAAAAACATAGGAATAACATTTATTGCAAATGATTATCACATGACCTGATATAAATCTGAAACTGTCTAGAGTCTTGCAAAACAATTGATAAACAGCTCTTCTTCGGTTGCTTGTAGATGTAACCACGATGTATAAATAATTACTTAAATCCTCAATAAGGAAAGAACATGTACAAAAAACTGTATTAGAAAGGCACTACTATGAAATGGAAAAGGTCTACCAATGGTCTTGCAAAAATTCAATGGATTTATAGCAGAGTATCAATTGTGGAGGAAGCCGGAATAAGCAAGGAAAAATGCGACAATAAATGGAAAACAGGAATGTGTGCTCTTGCGTCCTGTCTCTCCCAACTCATGATATAAAAAAAAATTTAAAAGACTCTTTGGCTTCCGTAACTTGAAGAATATTTGTCAAAAAAAATGACAAGTGCTCAATCGATTTCAAACAAGGAAAAGAATAAAAGATGGCAAAAGAGTTGGAAGGTTATAATTCGAAAATTATTATGATTTATATTTATATACGTACATGTAAATATATTGGTGAGGTGGCATCATTTTATTATAAGAAAATAATATGATGTGTCGCTTCATTTTTACATCTGTGTACGTACACAGATATATATTATAATAATATGGTGAAAGACCATTTAAAATCCTTTGAGGGACGTATTATATTTTAATTAAATTATTTTATGTTTCTTAAATTATTTATTTAATAGCTCATGCGGGTCCTACGGAGGTATCCTAAATTCAAGTCGTTAGGTCCTTACCAAAGAAGTTTAAGGTCATACCTATCAATGTTGTTGACTAGACTAAGCAAGTCTCTCATTCCGTTGATCTCATTTAGCAATGCTTCCCCCCTTCATCTTCTCCTACAATCACTCGTGAAACACTTCCACTATAACAACAATTCCATAATAATTTTCATATAAACATTTTTTTAAAAATTTAATTATTAATAATAATTCCAAAACCAAGCAACTGTTAAACATCATATAACAAATAATGGTTAACAACCATCTTCATTAACAGTTAATACAATGGATATAAATAACTACCTACTTCACATGATTATGAAAGAAAAATCCATAAAATCCAACGGCTATGAGCGAATTTAAAATTAGGTCAAAATTTGGGATGTAACATTTGGAATATTGTAATCTCATGACCCTGGAGATTTCTTAAGAATATATTTGGTGGTCATGCTCACATACTAGAGGACAATATATGTTTCAGATTTCATGGCTCCAAGAGATCCTATGATCAGTTTTCAAGACCCGTACCAAAGGGCAGTTATTATTTTTTGGTAAATATGCAAATATATCATTGGTTCATCTTAATAGCTGCTCACTCAATGTTTTCAATGACACTTGCAGATCATTTGGAAGACCAGTTAGCATCAGTTTAAAGTTTAGAAAGGTCTCAGCAAGTTGCTCTAAGTCCAATATTGAAATAACAAAAATATGGATCCCTGCTGACTTACTATAAATACTATTTTGGAAACCCGTGCAAAATCACTCTGATTGGCCTAAAACTTAAGTGCCAAGGCCAAATCTCAAATTGATCCATGTCAAATCCTAGTTAGCCCACGGGACCATGGTGAAAAGGGGTAATGATGCATCAGGAAATAATGGGCTAGAAAAAGGGGGCATGACAATCATAGGGGATCAACCATTTAAGTAACCAGAAAACTACGTACATGATAGAGAGGTGGTGCCTTACTTCTTGTCAAATAATGCAGGCACATTCTATATTTTGACTATTTTAGTCTAATGTGATGTGGCAGCTCAATAAGATAGAGGTTGTAAGATATTTACAATCCTCTGAATCCAATAACTTAGCAAATACATAGGGAGTTTGAGGAATGTTAGGGTTTACTGTTTCGTCTTTCTTAAATAAGTAGATTTGTTATAGATTGGTTTTAGTCTTTTATTAGTCTATTTGTATGGTTAAAAAGAGGCAATATTTCAGCCTTGGACAGAGAGGAAAATCATGTGCGAGGAAAAAAATATAATTTAGTCTTAGTATCACCTCTATAATTGTCATATTTCTTGGTTGATTTCTCCGCACCATTTTGGTATCAAAGTTGGAAGATCGTGGGATAGATGATTCAGAACCTTTGAAGACCTAAGGATCTAAAGCTACATTAGATTTGCAAAAAATTGTAAAAGTGTGACTAGTGGAGCCAACACTAAAAGAGGGACTGGATCTTCCGTTTTATATTGAATTGATTACAAACCGTCAGAAAAGGAGATTGTGATAAGTTGGAAGAAAAAAATTTAATTAATTCCAAGAGATTGATATAGAGAAACTTTTTGAAGTTCTGAGAGAAGATTGTTGAAGATTGAGAAGAGTTTAATGACATGCATGTGCAGTGTTGTCCTATATTTTGTCACCACAAAATGTTGCTAACAGTACGAAACTTTTTCAAGTTAGTTTCACGTATCTCTAAGTTTTAATTTGATATTCAATTGTTTGATGTTCATCGATCGATCAATTTCAAGTTGCATATCAAATTGTTTTGTTGAAGGCTTTAGTCAAGTCTTTTTCGTTTTTCTTTTTGTCGAGCCTTTGCTTGATTTTTGAAGCCTTCATCATCCTTTTCTTTGTTTTTGAGTTTGTGTTTGTTGGTTTTTAGTCATTTGGTTTTGCTCATGTCATGCTTTTTGTTTTTCCTTTTAATTCGATCTAACCTAGAGCTCAATCAGAGTTGTTAGTCAAGAGATATGTCCATTTTAGTGCCTCAAAAGTGGACCTTTTTGGTGCAACAACACGAATTAAAAATATGATGTTATATTTTTAATTTGACTTTCACGTTTTTATAAATATAACTTAAATTCACTTTTTGTTATGTTTTTAAGTTACTTTAACTTTAAATTTTTCACTTAAAGTGACTATAGTGCACTTTATGTTATAATTTTAAGTTGAGTTACTTTTTGATTTTTCACTTAAAGTGACTATATAACTATATAGTTCCAGTTTAGTTTTTTATTTTTAAATCAAATGCTCATTTAAATGTTACTTTTTAAATGATGTTTATATGTTGTATTTTTAAATATGATATATAAATATTGTTTATGACCCATTTAGTAACATTTTTATGAAATTAAGTGGATTAAATGACTTTAAGTTATCAAAAGTGGGCATTTTACCATGAAGAGGGCCTCTTAGATTTGACTTTGTCAATATCACATTTTACCGCCACATGACCTATTTTGACGCATTTTCTACATCTATAAGGAAGACCATAATCTAAAGTTTGAATCCACAAGGGACCTTGTATAATTTCCTCAAGTCGACTTTGAATGGTACTAGCTATAGGAGTTTCAAAATAATATTGCAATGAGTACATTTTTGTGATTTTCACAATCTGCAAAAAGAAAATAAGAGTCGAGCTAAGGGATCTATTCTAATCCTAAGAACTTGAAATAGAATACTGCAACAATGAAATATACCAAACTTTGTTGTGCTAAATTTAACAACTACTCAAAGCCGGTGCAATCATCAAGGGTTGTGCAAATTACTTATATTTCCCAATGAACACCATCAAAACAAACAATATGCATCAAAGAAAAAAGTTAAGCATACACATAATGACTCTGATCCAACCTTACACTGCACTTACGAATTATCTAAGAACAAAAAGTATGAGCAAGATGATTCCATCAGAACACTATTATCAATTGCACCCATCTAAGTACTTGAAAACAAATCTATTCTAAGTGAGAGAGCAAAGAGAACACGAAAGCACCAAAATACATCAAGATATCACCAAACTTTAATAACAACTTTATTATCTTGGTAGTTCATAAGCAACAATATCCAGATTTTGTCATTTATGAGAAGTAAGGCCTTCATATAAGCCTTGGATTATAATGGGTGGCAAGGATTGAAACTAAATAAATGGACCGCATATTGCCAATTCAGCCTTGATAAGGGTTAGCGCAAGCAGCAAGAATCTACAATTAATGAGTCTGTCCACATGGACCAATAGAAATAAACGTCCAACAAGGTGGGGTAATAAGTTTCCATTATGTAAGTCCACTAACTAGGAGAATGGGGTGAAATGAATGGCCACAAAGCATTAAATGTCATCTTCCTTGAATAGATTATTCTTGATTTCCTTCCTTAAATGAAGTGAATTTTGACTAGGAGACATTTCATTAGCTGGTGGAGATGACAGGGCACCACATTAGCATGTTGGGCACGATGAAGGCTTAGTTCTTTTCTAACTACATTATTTTGCAACCAAGATCCAACTTTGATTACTTCTTTTGACATTTTTTCCCTTTGATCATTTCCTTCCTTCCATCTACCTTTTTGGGAATTTATCTTCTAGAGATAGATTGAACCTTCGAAATATTTATCTTGGGTTTCCAACGGAAATTCAAGATGTATTGCACTTTAACATTTGAATTCCTAACTCTTGAAAGCCTTTAAACTAGATCACTTGAAAATTAGAATTGGACTTTTGGGACTTGAATGTCTTCCTTGACCATGTGGGATTCGAATTCTTCATCCTACAAAATTATTGTCCTTCATTTTGTCATCACAAAATGGAGGCAACACTATGAAACCTTGCCATTAAAGTTTCATATTTCTCTAAGTAAACTCAATCTATGGTTAGCAAAAATTGGTCACTTAATCTTCCCCAATCCATATAGCGGGCCTTTTTACTGAAGGTTCTTGTCAAGTCATTTTTGTTTTTCAGATCGGTAACTTGTTGTTGTGTATTTTATGACCCACTAAACAATAGAACAAAATACCGAAATATCTTATCCTCTCTTGAACAAAGTCTCTTGTATGTTAAGATTGCTAGAAGATCAGACGATGACTCCAAAGGTTCCTTTAATGTCAGTTCTTCACTATGGATAAGCTCGATAGTTGATGATCAAAAGGGGCCTTATGTGTGTTTACTTAGATTCATTTCAAGCAATACTAGATGTGGGAGTTATCTAAAGGTTTTGCAATAAAGTACTTTTTGGGTTTCCACAAAACATGCAGAAATGAAATGGGATAGGGATTAGAGATCCTAATCTATTCCTAAGGGAAGTGATGACAATAAATGGTACTCTAGTGGACAAATTCCTCAATTTATCGAGCTCGGCTTTGCCAAGTTATACTACAACTACATGTGAATTGGTGCAATCTTCAAGGGTTATGCTGAAAGAATTTCAAACCATCACATACACCATTATAAAGAACAATGCATATGAATGATCGAAGTTAAACATATGCATGAAAAGGGTTCAAGCTAACTTTGCACAACAATTTAGAATCACTAAAACATCAAAAGTATGAACCAAAGGAATTCATCAAAACACCATCACATTCTCCATTGCAATCACAACACTTCAACTACGCTAAACTTAGTCTAAATGAGGAAATTTAAGAGAACAAGCAAGCACCAAGACACATCAAGTATTCACCAAGCTTCAATGCAAAATCTATTATCTTAGTAGCTCATAGCAACAATCTCAAAAAATCCTCTTTTTACAAATAAGATGTAAAGCCTTTATATAGATCCTCGATTAAAATGGATGGCCTAGATGATCACAATAACCGATGGCGCAGATTGTGCCACATCAACCCTAATTAAAGGTTAGGGAAAAGAAAAGGAATCTACATTAATTAAATAAGAAATCCTCTACCATAGTGGGTAATAAATTCCAAATATGCATGCTTACACAGAAAGAGAGTGGGGTGCAATAAATATCCACTATGTATGCCCATTCCTCCATAAATGCTCAATCTTCCTTGAGTAGATTATTCTTGATTCCATTCCTTGAATGCATAGAAGTCTAACTTGGAGACCTCAACTCATCAGTAAAGATAATTGGGTGCCACAAAATCTGATGGAGGTCACATAAGCTTGAGTCCTTTCCAACTGCATCATAAGATCCAGCTTTGACTTAGTTTTCTGAAAATGTCTCCTTGAACATCCCATCTTTCATGTACCTTCTCGAAAAGTTATCTTCCTATAATATATTAGAATTTGTTGCTAATGATTTTATCACTTTAGAATTTCCTCATATTGAACTTCCTTCGCCATGTTCTTGGATTTTTGGATTTGAACTTTGATCTTTGAACTTTGAATGTCTTGGACCGGATCACTCGGTATTTGGATGTCTTTGATGCTGGAACTAGAATTTGGGACTTGAGCATCTTTCTTTAATTTTTAGAATTGGAGCTTTCTCCTCTTGCAAAATAGAAATAAGCAATATAAGAATCATGCAAAAAAATTCAAAATGAAACATATAGACCAATTACATATTCTTTGGCTCTCTAGAAAGATATTAAGCCAAATTTTATCTACTCCTTGCAATTTACTCCATGAATGATAAATTTTCCAAAACTTAGTCATTTTCATTTTTTCATGAAGGAGAAATTTCCAACACTTGGCCATTTTGTCTTCCATGAAGGAGGAATTTCCAACACTTAGCCATTTTTCTTCCACCAAGGAGGCATTTCTAACACTAAGCATTTTTTCTTCCATGAAGGAGGAATTTCCAACACTCGGCTATTTTCTCCAAAACTTAGTCATTTTCATCTTTTCATGAAGGAGAAATTTCCAACACTTGGCCATTTTGTCTTCCATGAAGGAGGAATTTCCAACACTTAGCCATTTTTCTTCCACGAAGGAGGCATTTCTAACACTTAGCATTTTTTCTTCCATGAAGGAGGAATTTCCAACACTCGGCTATTTTTCTTCCATGAAGGAGGAGTTTCCAACACTTAGCCATTTTTTCTTCCATGATGGAGGAATTTCCAACACTTAGCCATTTTTCTTCCATGAAGGAGGAATTTCCAACATGTAGCCATTTTTTCTTCCATGAAGTAGGAACTTCCAACACTTAACCATTTTTCTTCCATGAAGGAGAAATTTCTAACACTTAGCCATTTTTTCTTCCATGAAGGAGAAATTTCCAACACTTAGCCATTTTTCTTTCATGCAAGACAAATTTCCAACACTTGGCCATTTTTTCCAAAATTTTTATAGTATTTTTGTTGGCGGAAATTTTGAGTAGTCATGGATTTTGTCCATGATGGAAGAATTCTGCAGCAACCATTTTTCTCCACGGCTAGACTTTTTGAGTGATCATGGATTTTGTCCATGATGGAAGAATTTCACGACAACCATTTTATTCCGAGGGATTTTTTGAGTGGTCATGGATTTTGTCCACGACGGAAGAATTCCGCATCAACTATGTTTCTCCAAGGTGGGATTTTTTGAGTGATCATGGATTTTGTCCATGATGGAAGAATTCCGCAATAACCATTTTTCTCCAAGGCAAGATTTTTTGAGTTGTCACGGATTTTGTCCATGATGGAAGAATTCTACAATAACCATTTTTCCTAATATCTTTATGCCTTTCCACTTTTGGATATTTCAAGGGTTATTCCAGACTTAACCATTTTATGATTGGTTGTCTTGCTTGCTCATTTGTTTGATAACCTTTTGTCTCTTTATCAACCAAAGCTCACTTGTTGCCAAAATAGAGCTTCCAAAAATAGACTTTCTAAAAATAGTACGTTGTCCCAAAGTCAAAATAAGGTCAATTTGAGAGGCAGTGAAATTTACTATAAATAGACTTACTAAAATAGTAACTTAAGACATTCAATTCTCAAAGAAGCAAATAGATTCCATTTTGGGATCCACATGAACAACACTTTCCAGACTTGGCCTAATTTACCAATTCTCATTCGAAAGAGGGGACCTTTGAAGACCAAGCCCAAGACTACCAAGAACCAAAGCCAAAAGGACAAGGACCAAGAGACAAAAAGGGGGTTCCCATTTGCAATGGGGCGATGGTGTGAAAATGCCACAACAGGACATAGGATTAGCTAGTGGAGATGACTAAGGACCACATCAGCATGTTGGGTTCATGTAGGCTCAAGTCTTTTCTAACTGTGGTGTTTTGCGACCTAGATCCAACTTTGATTACTTCTTTTGAAATTATATCCCTTTGATCATTTCCTTCCTTCCATGTACTTTCTTGGTAATTCATCTTCTATAAGAACCCCTGTAGGTTCTAACTCACATACTTTTGATAACTGATAGGCATTTGTTGTTTTGTAATGTCTTGAACTCATACATAGGTGTTTTGTCAAGCACTTGTAAGCTCAAAACAGATTTATATGAAACAGTGGTAGATAGGAAAAATGAGCTCTTCTAGGGTTTGTATGGCTTTCGTCTAAATCCTTGTTTTTCTAGTTGTCATACCACATTTACTGCGGGATGTATTTTCAGTTATAATGGCCTCGGCCTTCTCCGACCCAGCAGTTGGTGTTAGTGTTGGTGTTGGAGATGCTGCTATTGGAGAGAAAATGGTTCCGCCAAACAAACACCCGCCCAAGTTCGTTCCCAAGCTGTTTCACGAAGTAATTCCTCTCCTGATATTGTTTTGAATGTCAAGGAATTTAAAGTGCATGTGTTTGGTTAGAACAACAAACCTTGATTGGGTATTTTGTGGGTCGTACTCCTTCTGAAAGCATGCTACAAGAATGGGTTTCCAAGGTGTGGACAGCTCGGTGTGTCTGCCTTGAAGGCGTTCAAAGCCTTCCTAAAGGCTTTCAAAGCCTTACTAAAGGCTTTTTTCTTTTTCACTTTGGCAACCTTGGCCAAGCTGAGCATGTGTTTGTTAGAGGCCCCTGGTCTATCAGGTCCTCTTTTCTAGTTTTTCATCACTAGTCTCGTGATTTTGTTGTCTTTGATGACCGCAAACTTAAGGTCCCCATATGGGTGGAGTTCCCTAGGCTTCCTATTCCATGTTGGTGCTTCCTACAAGCCATTTGGACAAACTATCAGCAAGAACGTTCGCCTTGAGCCAGACAAGCTTTTTAATGCTCGGCCCCAACATAAGGTTTGTGTTAAGGTTGACCTTTCCAGGGACCTCAAAGAATCGATGAAATTCAAATAGGTGATACCACCTTCACTCAGAAGGCGCTTTACCTTAACTCCCTGAATACCCACTATAGGTGTCCGCGAAACACAAGATTAAGGATTGTCCATTGCTGGAACGCAATCGTCCACCAATCCAAGAAGCCAAACGGACTTCGGCCGCCAAAAAAGACAAATGGACTATTGTTGTGAAAAAAGGCAAAGGCTCCACTACGACTAAGGCAGGCTCTTTGCCTCAGGATAATGGTCATCCCAACTCAAGTCTAGCACTATCAAATTTTTCAATCCCTTTGCTCGTGCCTCTGCATGTTTCAAACCCTGGTGCTCAAGGGACAGCGGGCGTTCATACCCCCGAGTCTCACCCTTCATGGGTTCGAGCACCACAAGCAGCTTTGATGATTTCGTCCCAATCCCTTTGTCATTCTCGCAACCCAGAAAGCCGCAACGAGGTATCTGATAATGAGGAGAAGATACAACAGGTCATCTCTCTTGGAGACCCCTCGTTTGATGCCTCCACGTTTCTAGGCAACAGCCTCTCCTCTCTTGGGGATGAGGAAGACATGCATGTTGTGTTACAATGAATTGTCTCTCATGGAATGCGCAAGAGCTAACAGACTTCCCTAGAAAATATTATGTTCGTGATACCAAGCATAGGCTTGGTAATCTTGATGTCCTGTGTCTTCAAAAAGTTAAAGTTGTTGGGTTTCTTCTCAACTCAGTCTGTCGTGTTATTTGGTGGGATAGTGCCTTGTTTGCTTCCCAGCAGGGGGCTAGACAAGGTGGTCTAGTCACTCTTCTCTCTCCTCATTTACTTTCTTCAGTTATTTCGCATGGCTCTGACCCCATGCAGAGGATTGTTTGCATTTTGTTGTCTTTTCAAAATCATTCCTTTGGAATTGTTAACATCTATGCCCCCAATGATGTTGTTGAGCATTCACACCTATGGCGTTGGTTGGCGGATCATTTGCCACCTGCCACTTGGGTTTTTTGTGGGGACTTCAATATGGTTGAGTTGGTTACTGATAAGGAAGGGCTTCTAGCTTTTCGATGGGCAACTGGCGAAAGAGAAGCTTGGTTCTACATGTGGAACAAGTTGAGCCTTTTTGATCCCAATGCTAACCGCCGTCGGTTTGGTGGGGTTTGGCATACTTGGTCCAACTTTCAAGTTGGGTCTGACAAGGTGTTAAAGAGACTAGACAAAGCTATGCTTTTAGCTCAGTCCGTTTTTTTCCTTTTCACACAGCGTGCTTTACCCATCGCCCCTTTGCCAGATGTGACTTTGTCAGATTATTACCGCATCCTCTTTTCTATCACCTGACACACAGCTCGGCCTCATCCTTGCAAAACTCAATTCTTTCTCAATACTTCCTTGTTGTCCCATCTGCCCACTATTTCCCACATTCTTTAAGTCTAGAACCTTGAGCCTAGGCCCCACACCTCTGTTGGGTGGATTCAAGGTGGAATGATGCCATCCTCTGTACTACACAATTTCTTCACATTTACGAGAGGCACTTGGTCATGTACCGCAAAAAATCTTATGAAGCCACTAGTAAAGATCTTTGTGCAGCCTTGGAAGCTCTCGCCATGAATCCATTTGATACGGAATTATAGGTTTGGCTTGTCAATCTTCGACACCAGAAACAAGTTGCAGACAATTATGCTGCTAGGGGAGCTCAGATCAAAGCCCGTCTCCATTGGCTGGAGGTTGGAGATTAGGCTTCTAAGGAATTTTTCAATGCTTTGGGGGCTTGCCACTCTACGGTGCGCATCAAACATATTAGGGAAGACCAACAAGTCCTTTCTGACCTACCTAGCATCCTTCAGGCTTTTGTGCATCATTATGAGGTCTTCACTGCACAGGGGCCCTTTGCTGCATGTGACCATGCCTTACAAGCCTATGTTGCCGCCCTTCCTAGTAGGCTTCCTCTTGAGTAATATGCCTTCTATGAGAAGAAGCTCACACTTGCTGATCTCAAGAAAGTTGCCATCTCCATGGCTGATGATACAGCCCCCGAATGTGATGGCTTCCCTTATGAATTTTACAAAGCATTATGGGAGGACATCGGCTCTGATCTACATCAGGTCTATCAAGAAGAATATAATATTCATTCCTTATGCAGCATAATTTATAAGGGTAATATCAAATTCATACCTAAAGTCAGTGATCCTGAAGACATGCAATTGGAGGCCCATCACTCTGTTGAATGTCTCCTACAAGATTATTGCCAAGGTTGTTTCCCTTAAAATCTGACATCTCCTCCCGCTGATTGTTCGTTTTGAACAAACTGGTTTCATCAAATCCAGATATATTCTGGATAATATTATTGTTATTTGGGAAGGTATGGAGTGGGCTCGTCAGTCCAAACAGCAGACCTTGTTTCTTAAGATTGACTTTGCCAAAGCCTATGACCGGATTGAATGGCCTTTCATTTTGGCCATGCTTCAAGCGTAGGGGTTTGGCCCACTCTTTCTGCAATCAGTTTGGATGCTTTTTGGAGATGCCTTTGCTTGTATTACCATAAATGGACAACAATCTGAAGCTTTCGAGCTCTACAGTTCTATCCATCAAGGTTGTCCTTTAGTGCCTTCTCTTTATGTCTTGGTTGCTAAAGGGTTTGGCTATCTTCTTGCCAACACCATCTCTTAGGACCTTGTCCGTGGCATAGCTCTCCCTGATTCTACTGCGCAGCTTGTGAATGGTCATTTCACAAATGACTCCTTTCTCACCCTTCTGGAAGACGAAGGCAATATTGCCAACACCTTGCAATGCTTGGATACTTTTTGCCTTGCTTCTGGGTCTGTTATTCAATGGCACAAGACCCTTTGCTATAGACAATCTTTCTTGCCAACCCCTCAATGGCTACAGCGCTATGGGTGGAAATTGATTTAGCATGGACAAATCTTTCATTTTTTGGGCATTCCCTTTGCTTTTCAAGCTTCCCCTGTGGAGTTGTGGAATGTTGTCTTGGCTCGAATTGAGAAGAAGTTGGAGTATTGGATCACCAAACCTCTCTCCCTTGCTGGAAAATTTCAGATTTGTTTTAAAGTGTTAGTTGTTATGCATGTCTACTACTCCTCATGTTGGGCCCCTTCCAAAGCTTCATACCTCAAACTTGAACACCTCATAAGGGACTTCCTTTGGGCCTCTGATGTTGTGCATCAGGGTTTTCACAGAGTTACCTGGACTTTTGTTGTCTGCCCAAAGACTCTGGTGGTCTTTGGACTGCTTTCCACTCGTATGCAAGGGATTGCCCTTTGTGACAAGTGGGTCATTCGGGTTCTCACTGGTGATTAGGCCTAGAAAATTTTGTAACAACACTGCATTTCTTCAGGCTTTCCAGTTAACCGGCCAGCCTAGAAGGAGGTTGGCTTTCAAACCCTCCTTGTGACCATTGAACCAATGCAAATTCAAGGCACCTTTGTTGTTAAAAGTATTTGGAAAGCCTAGGAAGCCATCAAGCCTTGGCTTCGCTGGGCAGGCAATGGGTTTAGAGATTGGCTCTCTATGAACCATCAAAACTTGTGGTGGTCTCCTTTGTCTGTTGTTAAGGTGTTCCACTAGCTAAAATTCACAGAGCTAATGGATTGCACTTATTTAGAAGGGGAATCAAGACACCCAAAGATCTCTTTTCCAGAGTTACTATGAGCCTTCGCTCATGGGAGGACCTGTAGGTGTAGTTCAAGCTTATTTGTCCAAATCGACAAATAGTCGATCGTCTAGTTTCTGCGGTGCCTCCACATATGTTGCACAAGCTTGGTGTTCATTCATCTCGCCCATGGTGGAAGGACTGGAAGTGGTATCCTACCACTCCTTTGACCAATTACAAAC
This sequence comes from Cupressus sempervirens, assembly GCA_028749045.1. Classification (NCBI taxonomy): domain Eukaryota; kingdom Viridiplantae; phylum Streptophyta; class Pinopsida; order Cupressales; family Cupressaceae; genus Cupressus; species Cupressus sempervirens. The sequence continues at coordinate 432,244,479 of CM053786.1, read as the reverse complement.
CCAAGTGGGTTATCGGTGGCTGGTTCCCCACCTTCCGATGGTTGAAACTCTCAACCAATGTTGGCATTTGCAATCCTCTCACAAGACTTGGAGTCTTAGATTAGTCACGGTTTGGCAAGCTATCATGGAGCCAAAAATAGCTCACTTTTCCTGGAGTCTCCTTTTCTAGGAGCTTTCGTTGGGCCCTCAGCTCCGGCATCTGGGTGTTCCGGACCCTAGATGTTCATTTTGTGGCCAACTGGAAAGCTTCCTGCATATTTTTTGGTTCTACAAGCAAGCCCAAAATTACTGGGTTTGGATTCATGATTTTTTTAAGCCTTTCCGCCCAAAGGCCTTTACCTAGCATATGGTCATGCTTGGAGATTTTGACCAGACTCCCTTCTAAGTATTCCTAGATATGGCAAGCTTTCAGAATGGAGATTTTGTTTACTATCTGGAAAGACCACAATGTTGTTTTATTCTCTCACAGCTTTCTTGATATACATGTTGCTATGTATGCTAAAGCATGTATTTGTAATAATGTCATAATGCAGATTCAAGTACAGACAAATAAGGTGGCATTGGAGGTGGCTCCCCTGTAGGAGCTTTTAGCTCATTGGGGTAATGCCCCTTGTACGGTCACCTGGGTACCGTCGGATACTTTATCTGGTAATCATACTCCATGCGGTTGCTGAAGAGGCCGGAGCAGTTCAGCGCACCGCTCGCATACTCCCAAGTCGCAGCCTTCTCATCGCTCTCATAGTGGCAATTTCAGAGGTCGTCATCGCTTGGCCTCACCTCCGCGGAGGACAAGTTCAGGTTGGTCCCTAGTGGCTCCTCCTGCTGCTCCCAATGCTGGCTGGCCTTCTATGTACAGAGACCCTAAATGGGCTTTCCCTCAACTAGACTTAGCTATCTTTTTGCACAAGTCGGAGGGAGAAAAGGACAAAGATGATGCTACTGCCGCCCCTGCTGATGGTTGGGCTCCCCTTGAGCCATCTGCCAATCCCACAAACTTTTGGGGTGCTGGCACTACTCTTGCAGCCTGAGGGTTTTCTTTTTACTGTTTTAATGTTTTTTTGATGAATAGTTATTTTATCCGGCCATATGCCAAGTGAACTTGCAGGGTAATTTTGTATCCCCTAGCCCTTTTTTGTGGATATGTATCTTTAATATTTAATTAATAGAGAAGGTCCATTCATAAAAAAAAAATCAGATTTATAATCTTTGACTTCATACATTGAACAGACATTAAGACAAACACTTGGTAGACGTGTCATTCTGAAAATGCACCAAAATATTCAAAGGCATTTCATCATACAGTCTGCATAAACTAATAGATGCAACTATTCACAAGAATTCCTTTTATTTCAATTTAAGTATTTGTAATTATTTACAATGGTCATCAAGGCTGAATCGAGAAATTTATTAATTGCAAAATTAAAACCTGGAACTAAAAGCAGCTAAGAGAAATTATCCAAGAATGAATGCAGCTGCTCTGAAAATGGATATTCTTGATCACCAAGTGTAGATTTGAAAGGAGGAAGCACTAAACTACCAAAAATATGCCCCTTTAGATACATCGCCTCTTCTTAGCCAATTGTGGCCTCTGTATAGCCTTGTGGCTGCCTTATGATCACACAAACATAGGCATCTATAGGCTGTGATTTGCATTATTTATCTAATCTCTACAACCAAGTGATTGTAATTAAATGCTATCAAACCCTTATTTGGCTATCAAACCTTTATGTGGCTTCTAAACAATTAAAATTCTCTAAACAATTAGGCACAAATGATAACTCTACATGAGTTGCCCAATTAGCAAATATCAGTGTTTTTTGCAACACCTCAAATGTTTGTACCTTTGAAGAATCCACAATCCTCCAAGTTTGAAATACTGAAACCCTAGTCACCAATTCTCTTCACAAAATCCAATAAACACAATGCATAGAATGAGTTTAATTTCTCACCAAGGCATTTTTATAATATTTCACCATGAATCTACAATCACAAGTCACTTTAATGACTTCAATTCATTTCCTTTTGATGCAAAGTTGACTTTATATTATATCATTAATGATGTGTACTTTTTCAATGAGTATTAATTACTCATTACCCTCAAACTAGCCCCAATTTATTATGTCAATTTTTAACTTTATAATATAGCTCAAATAATTAAACATCATTAAAGGCTATTAAAGTATTTAATAGCTCATTAAATACTCATTCTTTTGATGAGTCTTTTGAACCAAAGAGTCAACCACTACATCCATTGCACATCCATCTACCTTACTAAAAATAGTAAGGATCCCTTTCTAACATCCACAAACATATTATATATAGTATGTCCCTCAAAATGGAACTTGAAACCTCTAAAAGGAAATGCCTCAGGATAGATGAAGGATTTGGTGAGATAAACCCTTACAACGACCATCTGAAGAGCTCCAAAACTCCCAAACTGGACCCTTTGATCCACCACACCAGCCTACGAGATTGAATTAATAGGTTAATCCCCCAAACTCTGATGCTCACAAAAATGGGGGCATTACATCTTCTTGGAATAGGTTAAACCTTCTGGTTTTTGCTCTTGGGTTTTCGAAGGAAATTTAAGATATGTTGGACTTTGGTCTTTTAAGTCCTAAATGTTGAATGCCTTCGATTGGATCACTTAAAAAATAGAACACAAATTCTAGGACTTAAATGTCTTCCTTGAACATCTGGGACCGGAACACTTCCTCTAGCAAAATAAAATAATTAACATAAGAATTGTGCAAGAAATTTAAAATACATCTCATATAAATTTTTCCATATTTTCTCTTTCCATTAAATATCTCTAAAAATATCCTCTCTAATTCCCAATCCACTTTAGAATTACTTCTCTTCAGAACCTTAACCTTTTATGTAACGTCTCCTTTCGACCTTGATTATTCCTGGTGGAGGAGAAAACAAACCTCCACCATCTAAAGAAGTATCACTGTATAATGTATTGAGATCTTCAATTTCCTCTCCAACCTTTTCCACAAATTGAGATATGTTTGTAGCACTTTGATTTACTATGGGTACTTTCAGAACGTTGCCACTCTTTATTTCCATTATCTGCGTTAATACTTTAACAACTGCTTCTTGGCAATGTGAACATTCAAACTCTGAATGACTAACTTTATTCAATCTACAAAATCCCAGAAGAAGCAAAATACTGGGGTCAGCTTCTTCTCCTAAACATTGTAAGTTGGCCACCATGTTAAGTATGAACTGCGTTACGGTCTCTTGCTTCGGGATTGGAATCATGGATTTTTCATCTTGATCATCTAATATTTTAGTTGAAGTTGTATCAAACGCCATCACTTTATAGGAGCCTATATCAGATTGTAGGAATACCACCTCATTTGGTGCATTGTATTATGTAATCATTGTTTTTTATTTTGGCTCTGCATCAATCTTAATCTAATTATTCAACCCTTTCCAAGGTAACCACAATTGAGCAAAATCCATTGAAAACCATCGTCTTAAGCATTTTTTCCACTCCCTGCTTAATAGCAATCCATATGTTTCAAGAATCTCAACCACATGTATATCAATGATGTCTTGAATTCAAGGGTCAACTGTCAATTGTATCTGAACATCTTTCAACACACCAATGACTTTTACTTTCGTTTTATCCAATTGTATCACTATTCGATTAGAGGGCTGAGGAGTGACTCCCAACCTTTGTGCTATCGAAAGTGGCATAACATTACAAGAAGCTCTTGAATCAATTAGGAAATTCTAAAAATTCTTCCCATATATTCTGATGCTAAGCAAAAAGGGAGGCACCTCAACCTTGTCTTTAAATGTAATACGAATATTGTTCCTCAAAAGACGTATCTCAACAGGTCAATGCTTCAGAGGCCATGCCAACTATTTAAGTCCTAAACCTTGAATGCCTTGAATTGGATCACTTAAAAACTAGAACTAGAATTCTAGGACTTAAATGTCTTCCTCAAACATCTGCGACCGGAATACTTCCTCTAGCAAAATAAAATAATTGACATAAGAATTGTGCAAGAAATTTAAAATGCAACTCATATAAACTGTTCCATATTTTCTCTTTCCATTAAATATCTCTCAAAATATTCTCTCTAATTCCCAATCCACTTTAGAATTACTCCTCTTTAGAACCTTGACCTTTTACATAACGTCTCCTTCTTTGGACCTTGATTATTCCTGGTGGAGGAGAAGACAAACCTCCACCATCTGAAGAAGTATCACTATATGATGCATTGAGATCTTCAATTTCCTCTCCAACCTTTTCCACAGATTCAAATATGTTTGTAGCACTTTGATTTTTTATGGGTACTTCTTTTGGAACGTTGCTACTCTTTATTTCCATTATCTGTGTTAATACTTTAACAACTGCTTCTTGGCAATGTGAACATTCGAACTCTAAATGACTAACTTTATGCAATCTGCAAAATCCCAGAAGAAGCAAAATATTGGGGTCAGCTTCTTCTCCTAAACATTGTAAGTTGGCCACCATGTTGCCTATGAACTATGTTACGATCTCTTGCTTCGGGATTGGAATCATGGAATTCCCATCTTGATCATCTGATATTTTAGTTGAAGTTGTATCAAAAGCCATCACTTTATAAGAGCCTATATCAGATTGTAGGAATGCCACCTCATTTGGTGCATTGTATTTTGTAATCATTGTTTTTAATTTTGGCTCTGCATCAATCTTAATCTGATTATTCAACCCTTTCCAAGGTAACCATAGTTGAGTAAAATCCATTGAAAACCATCCTCTTAAGCATTTTGTCCACTCTCTGCTTAATAGCAATCCATATGTTTCAGGAATCTCAACCAGATGTATATCATTGATGTCTTGAATTCGGGGATCAACTGTCAATTGTATCCGAACATCTTTGAACACACCAATGACCTTTACTTTCGTTTTATCCATCTATATCACTATTCGATTAGAGGGCTAAGGAGTGACTCCCAACCTTTGTGCTGTCAAAAGTGGCATAACATTACAAGAAGCTCCTGAATCAATTAGGCAATTGTGAAGATTCTTCCCATATATTCTAATGCTAAGCAAAAAGGGAGGCACCTCAACCTTGTCTTTAAACATAGTTGGCATGGCCTCCGAAGCATTGACCTATTGAGATACTATCTTTTGAGGAACAGTATCTGTATTATGGTATGCCTTTGTATGATTGAGAGTTTTCATCAGTGCTTCTCGCTGATGAGGACAGCTTTGCAGCATGTCAAACATGGACATGTTGGCCTTTGTTCATTTCAAATCTTCCACCGCACTATACTTTTCAGTAGACCATGCGGAATTTTGCAAGATTGTAGGCACATTTCCTTGATTATGATTTTGCTGTCCTCCACACGAGGGTCTGATAGGTACTGGATTCTTAGTTGCTCTTGGATCTGGAGGAGTTCATTTTAATGCAGGAGGAATACCATCAGTCATGGGTTCCTTTTGACTTCACAAGTTGTAGGTATTTCAATTATCATTCTAGAAGGCAAACATTTCTTCAAGTTGAGAATCAAGTTCCTAACTGAATGGAAAAGAGAATTCTTCGTTGGCTGGTTGTTCCATTCCCATGTTCTGTGAAGAATCATAGGATTCTAGCATCATGGCCTTGAATTGCATGGGGGACTTGTTACTATTGCCCATTGGATTTTGATTTACTTGCTGATTTCCATTGTAATATGAGCCATCATTGTTCGGTACATTTTGACTATTGTCATACTGATTGATGTCCACATACTGGGCATTGTTGTTGTTATTATCTGTAGGAATACTTCCATTGTTCGGAAGGGTTTTCCATTGTCGATTCTGTCTTTGGAACCCATTGTTGCGATCAGGAGGATTAGTGTTGTTTCCTCCATTATTGATTCATGAATTGTTGTTTCCACTGAAATTCCTATTGTAGTTCTGACTGTAATTGTTGTTGTAGGGACCAGAATTTGTTCTCTGAAAGTTGTTATTATGTCCTTGAGACAATCTTAACTGGTTCAACTCATTAGTGATTTGTAACATGGTCTTCTTCATTTGGCCAAGCTCAAATGCAACGTTGTTCTTTGTTTCAACGGATGCTACCGCCTTCTGCTCAAAGAAAGCAGCTTTTGGAGGTTCATATCCTGGGTATGTTAAAACTGGAACTTGTGGAGCAGGTGCCTATTGTAATGGAGTTGGATTCATTGGTATGAACTGGCTAGGCATCGGTGGTGCTCCAACAGGATATGTTGGTATTGTAGTATTAGCTTGTGTTGGGGGCATCAATCCTCCTCCATTATGATTGGCTTGTTTCGTGAAAGTAATTACTTCCGAGAAGACTTTATCCAATGTGTCAATATTTGCAGCAGGAAGTCTCCTTAAAAAAATAGCCATGAGATGGTTCATAGAATTCAGATAAATCAGAATAGCGGCTTCAACTAGTATAGTGTATGGTGTTTCCAGCTCACGGTAGGCCATATGAAAGTGATGATTGAAGCGTGAAACCATTTCAGCTGGGTCCCTTTTGATTGATATGAATTGGTGAAGTATCACAACTATGTTGATGAAAGTTTTGAATTGTTCCAAGAACAATTTTTCAAATGCATCCCGGCGGTAAGTTGACATACCAATTAAAGGAAACTTCTCCCAATGAGTATGGGAATAAGTGAGGAACCACATTCTCAGTAGCAATCTGCTTTCGATTGCAAATTTCCTTGAATACCTTGATGTAATCTTCAGCTGTTCTTGTCTCTCCATAGATGAATCTTGGGCAAAACTTCTCAGGATTCTTAGGAAGATCATTGAGTACTCTTGTCAAGTTGATTGGTGAATCTACAACATTTGCAAAAAAGGCCATTGGTGGAGGATTTCATTGAACGACAAGTGGTTGGTTTGGAGGTGGAACTGAGGAAGATGACGAAATGTTGAAAGGAAGTGAGAATTCTGGGAAATCCTTTGTCACTATTAAGCTTACGAAAATGAGAGAGTTATTAGAACTTTGGTGCACTATCTGAAGATCTTAAAGCTCATTGAAATGGGGACGTTGGATCAGAATCTTCTAGTTTGCGTCAATTCTAGAAAAAGTGCACCTCTACAGAAGCAAACTTTCTCAAAAAATATGGTGCACCTTGTGCACCTTCAAACAGTGACAGTTCAGAAAATTTTCTGAACGTGAAAAAATGCCAAATTTTGAAATTGTAAGTTGTTTTTTTGTTTTTATTCCGAATGGTTAGGCCTCCTTCTAGTGCCACTTTTGTTCAGTTGTTGTTTTGCACGATGCTTAACAACAGGAATCCTTTCAAACTCCTCTGCTAAAAAGCTAATCTAGGATCAACTCCAAGGTTTCGGGCGATCTTGCGACCTACTGGAATTTGCTCAGTTGAAGATAAATGTATTTGTTCACAAAGAGGCCTTTGTTGTTTCAAACCAATTTCGGATAAGATGATCAATCTGCTTGCTGTTTCAAAATTAACCACAAAAAGAAATATGTTTTTTTTGGTATTTTTTTGTTTTTTAATGAATGCAATCTAACAATGGAACTACATGAATTCCTAATTTAAATAAGGGTTAGCAAAGCAAATGACAAAGATAAGATAATGAGAGATGAAAGTAAATAACATAAAAAAGAAATTCCTAACGAACATAAACCACAGTAACAACACGTCTACGAGTTAAATCGTTGAAAAGATTGGGTAGGAAACCAATGAAAGTGGGAGCAACGCTTCCTCAAATCCACTGATGCAATTGTAGATGGAAACTTAGTAAAACCGAAAGATGTTTCACTTCTTATCAAATCGCAAAGCCACAAAAAGTACGCTCATGCGAGATGAGAAGTTATGTAGGAACAAAATGGGTGATCTCTTCCCCAACTTTGTACGTCAGCAGAATTCGTCAACACGCAGCAAACACCAGAACTAAAATATCACACAATCAAATCGACAGAACAAAACTATTGGCTCCATTATTATCATGAACAACAATCCACAAAAATAACACTGTCCAGCAAGAAAAACTACCCTCAAAATGACAGCACCAAAAGCATATATTATTGCATCAAAATATCGGCTTGGAATACATATTTAATTCCTCAATTTATAAGAAATCATCTCTTCAATTTGAGTTGAGAGTGAGAGATCTCTTTATGCAAACATATGCTTCTAAACTAATAAAACAAATCTATTTATGTACAAATTGACTCTCTAAATGGTGCTAAGTAGGACTCCACCCTTGTTTATATCAATTAATGGGTGCATGAGCCTTTACATGTCTTAAAACAAAGAAAGCATGAGAGAATAAGAAGGAAGCTATCAGATGATGTAGGAGTCTCTAGAGATGCCAAAAATAGAAGCTCAACCTTCTCTGGATGTTTGTAGGAGTTAAACTATCGTCAAAATGCGTTTCCGATGCATGGAAAGCTCTAAATTTGAAACTGGCAGTTAATTGTCGGTGCACTTTTGACTTCTTCAAAAAATTCCTGTGCACCTTTGGAGAAGTGCACTTTTGCAGAGGGGCACCTTGCACACCTTTGGAGAAGTGCGCCTTAGTGGCAGATTCAAAAAATGCAAAAATTTTCTGAGTGTCAGAACTGAAATTCTAGTTTCTGGATTTTCTTCCCTTTCATACCAAAGCTTTGTTTGGATATTTGCTCTTGAATTTCTCTATGATTTCCATCACTTGGGTTGCATCCAACAAATCCAAAGCGTCATACTTATCTTTTACTATTTGCCAATAGTTGCCCACTTCTATGCGAGTCTCTACAAAGTCTTCGAGCTTTACATCCAATTCTAGCAATGCCTCCTTTGTCTTAAATACTTGTCTAATATCTTCATCAATCCAAGCTTCTTCAAAGGTCTTCCGAAACTATTCAACAACCGTTTGCACAAATAGGAGTTTATCCCTTGACTCATCTTCAAAAATGTCAAGGCAAGCATCGTTGTAATATTTCTCAGCTTCCAATATCTGCTCTTGGGTTTGATCCTTGAGCTTATGAATATCCACATGTAATGTCTCCATTACTTTATTACCATCAGCAATCTTCTCGATCCAATCATCTATCTTATCTAATTCATCCCCTATATATACATCCATGAGCATACAATACCTCTGCCCCTTTATTGATTGTAATGCTTGAAGGTCTTTACCCTAGGTATGTACCTCATCCATCAATCCAAAATCCTGATTCAGTATAGCAGCCAGCCTGTCTGCATTATTCTGCATATGGTGCAATAATTTAAGGTTTCCCTGTATTATCTACACGCCTTTTTCCTCAAAACTTTCCCTCCATTGCTGACATGCCTTCAAAAATGGATCCAATTGTACAATTGCATTCTCCTTCCTGTCAAGTGTTGCACCAAGAGTTTCCTCAAGATGATCAGGGTCCAAAGGATTGTTTACCATACAAGGTAAGAAACTTAACACATGTAGTATAGCACGATTCAACGCAAAACAAATATTTTATTCATACATGCACTCAATGATTACAATCTGAATACAATAACTACAATGATGATTCCAAAGTCCATCTCGGACGTGTAAATATACCTTTCCGAAGCGGTGACTCAAGCGTCACGCGCCCATTTGGATACTACTCTACCCATCAGCTACACTGTACATTTTACTAACAACATCATCCCCCCCAAAAGAAAAGTCGTCTATACAACAAAAATTCAAAATAAACAAACTACATCAATGCATAAATACTAAACAGAGGGATGCGTCCCTGGCGTAGTGGCCATCTACGCCCTCAACTCATTCAACTCTGCCCGTAGCTTGTAGACTTGCTCTTTCCTAATCTTCAGTTCTACTTCTGTTTCCATCTGAAGCTCTAGGGCTGACTGCATCATCTATGCGATTTCTCCCAACTCTTTCTCTTTTCCTACTGCCACTTGTTCCTTTTCTGCTGCTAACTGTTCCTTTTCTGTTGCCCGCCTCTATAGCTGACTTTGTCTGTCCAACAGGGCTGCCCTCTCGGATTCCCAGGCCGCCCTCTCAGATTCCCAGGCTGCCCTCTCTGAAGCTAACCTGGCAGTTGACTCCTCCCAAGCTCTCTCAGCTGCTACCTGATCCGCCTGACTCCTCCGAAGAGTGTAATATGCCTCCCTGTATATCTTCACTACCTCACGAATCAAAGCCTCTACTCAGCTCTCCATATTGGGATCTCTCATCGTGGCCCAATCCTACTGCATCTCTGCAGTCTCCACATCCGGCCATCCCCGCTCCTCAAAGCAGACAGTAAAGGCAGCTAGGCATCCCAATCTCATAAAAGATATAACCCTCTCCAGCTCCTTAAAGATTGAGTCCAATGCCTGAGTCTCCGTCGAAGCTAACACCTAGCAAGCCTAAGATGCTAGAGACGCTAAAGCTGCTAATCAGCAAGAAATGCCTCTCTCATCCCTATCTCCTGCGCTACTAGATGTTCCTACTGCACACCCATAGCCGTCTCTACTATTTCTGCCATATGCTCAACAACACTATGTGGTACTCCCTCAACCTGTGTCTGCCCAACCTCCTGTAATGGGTTCTCCGAAACTGCTTCTCACGTGGGTGTCGGCAGGTATGTCACTGGAGGTGTCAGGTTTCGGTAGAACCGTGTACTCAAGAAAGCACTCAACTTCTAGGTTCGGCTCTCTCTATCTCGCTCTGATGATGCCAGCAGTGTTGTATCTACCGTAACCACTGTATCAGAACCCACTACATCCAATCGGACACCCAATGCCCCCAACTCCTCGCCTGTTGGTACCTCCATTAACCCTGTCTCTGTGTCCATCTCTGCATCAGGTACCAAAGTCTCATCTCCTATATCTGGTATAGTCTCACGAGCCGGCTCCATCAATACCTCCGAAGCTGCTATCTCTGTTGGTGATGGTTGTGCCTCCACTACTGCCTCCGTATAGCACGATTCAACGCAGAACAGATATTTTATTCATACATGCACTCAATGATTACAGTCTAAATACAATGACTACAATGATGATTCCAAAGTCCATCTCGGACGTGTACATATACCTTTCCGAAGGGGTGACTTAAGCGTCACGCGCCCATTCGGATACTACTCTACCCATCGGCTACACTATACATTTTACCGACAAGGAACAGCCAAATCATGCAAATAGCCTCTTAGAAGCTCATTCTATTTTCAAAGCCTCAACAATTCAGTCTCATCTTTTTCCAAGTGGTTAAACACTTCTTTAATTCTTGTGGTGACCATCAATTTAGCCATGTCCACAATTGGCTTTCCCAACAAGACCTCTTTAATCTGATAACCTTTTGTGGACAGATCTTCAGTATCTATATGTAGAGGAGTGATGGCAATGTTAACGAACAAGTCCCAATTTCGGTTCCTCATAATAAAGGCCAATGTACACGAATCACCCTTAGGTAACTCAGGTTTTTTGAGGACTTCAACTAATTCTCTCATTCCCTCATCCTCACTACAATACAATTGCCTTTTATACCTAACCATCACCTCTTTACTCAACCATCTTGGAGTAGTTTCCATCAAAGATTTATACTTAGATGAAGAGGGGTTTGTTCTGCTAGACCCTTTCCCTTATCGCTCCTCTCCGGAGTCCTTTCTTTCTGTGAGGGATCTACATCAAGCATCCCTGTGTCCATTGAGTCCACCGTCCTTACCTCTATATCTTGAGAAGTTTGTTGAGGTTCTTCATATATTTGCCCCTGTTCTGATACTTCATCGACGGGTCTTCATTGTGGCATAGCTTGTACTAGCTCTTCATTAACAGGAGGGAGAGGAGTGGCTGAACCTTTATCCAATAAAGATAAATCTTGACCTAGTAATGGTGGGGCACCTAGAGATTCTTGTGGAGAAGGTGGCAATTGACTCCAATCTTCTCCTAAAGGCTGATTTGTTGGTGTATCCCTTATTTTGTCGCCTATGACTTCAGTACCTACAGGGATGAAGTCAAAATCTAACATCTTAAAGACATCAGCCCATTGGTCCTCTTGCTCGTCAATCCACTCTTGTAGCTTATCCTCTCAGGTTGTAACCTGAATAAGTTGTGTAGGAAAAGATGGAGGCATTACAGTGGAACTCCTTCGTTCTGCCTTAGTAGCCCTGGCTAAATGAGTCCTCTAACTCCAGGGAAGGTTATCCTCTTCATCTTCTTCATCCTCTTCAACTTCTTCAGGAATGGTTTCCAAGACTAAAGGAATAGGAATAACCTTACTTTGTACTTTCTGTCTTCTAGTCCTTTTAATTGGAGTCTCAGCCTTTTTTCTCTTAGGAGCTAATGGAGAGGCTTCTTCTTCTTGAACCTATGGAGACACCTTTTGTGCTACCTCTTTAGGTCCCTGCCCCTATTACAGTGGTGGCACTGGTGGATTATCTTGAGCTTGAGTGGCTTCTTGGGCTTGAGTTGCCTCCTAGGCTTGAGTCCCTTCAATTTCGGGCTCAGCTCACTGCGAAGAAACTCTTTTCCTTTTATTCTTTCCTTTCCGTGCCTTGAAGTATCCAACTTCCCTATCACGTTGATACACCATTTCTAGCCTAATTGGAAATTGGGCTGTGAATGTTGGTACTATAACTTTCACCCCTCTTCCCTTTACTGGGCGGGCTGTGGCATGTAAAACAATTGTTTTAGGAACCGGGTCCAACTTGAATGGCTTCTTAATCCATTCCTTTGTCAACTGGATAATATGCCCCACCCTGTGATTGATATTTGCATTTTCTTCTCTGTCAATCTCTGCATTCATGATTGGTTGATCATATATCTTATCTTCATTATATAGGGGATCTAAGACCTCTTCAGTGTCTTGTTGAACTACCTTCAATGGGACCTTTATTTTCAAGGCACTGCCTGCCAAATAAAGAGTCATCCTACAATAATCCCTTATCCGAATATCGTAGTCATCTACTGCATTCATCCAATGATCCTCTATGGCATCATGTTTAAATTGTCTGCCTGCCAAGTATTGAACTCTACCAATATTGTCAAAACAAGGACGAGGGGAGTTAGAGTCCTCCAAGGGATACCGATCCCATTCTGAATCAAAAGTCATGATATCTTGCTTCTGCTAAACACCAAACGGACCTATGGCGATGGGCCATACCCAAGTCTTCTTATGTTGTTTTCTCACTCTGTCATATGCAAATGTGAGTTGTCATGTGATCTCCAACATAATGAGTCTATCACATGGATACCTAGGGAGCTTCTTAGGAATTATAGTTGTACCGGCTATAGTAGGTGAATGTCTTGAATTGGATGTAGTAGGCACCTATTTCTGCAATCCTTGCTACTACGTCAACTGACATCCTTTTTGCGTAATCACCTTCAATGAATCGAATGATTGCGAAAATGAAAGCATCATTCACTATCATGTATTCTTTTCTCTGATCTGATAGCTTTTTCTTCACTAGCTGGGGGTATACCACATAAGGCCAGGCATCAGCATCTTACATACTTCCCCTCTTGAACAACCCTGGGTAGTCGGTAGTCCTTGCTGCTAACAGATATACCAAATATGAAGTCATATAGGATCTGGGGTTGGTTTTAACTGCCACCAGTTGTTCATCCAAATTCTCACTAAGTATTGTGGCCCAGTCAATTGGCATTTTAGCCATTCTAATGGTCTCGAGGAAACGTACCATCCAAATGTTCAAGTGCCCTGCTGCCAGTAGACCCATAATCCTACTCAAAAGCACAATGGAATATTTGATATCATCCTTCATATGCCCTCTAGTCATGTCAACTTTTCCAGCTTTCCATCCCATAGGTCTCCTATCAATCAAATATGATGCTTGAATAACCTCAGTAGCTTCCTATTCATGATCCTTGTACCACCTTTCTTCATGGTCTCCGAATGTGCATCCTAGAAGTGTGATTTCGTTTGTACACCCTGAAACTTGAAGACAACTGATTTTGGAGCAATCTTCGATGCAAGTGAGGATGAGGAGGAATCCATTTTATCTACACAACATAGAAATATGTTTGTCCAAAAGGTGGAAAATACAATCCTAAACAAACTCTAAACACTAAAAAATCTGACCCAGAACCCTAAAACCTATTAAAACACCTAAAAACCTCAATTTAGCCTCTGATAGACAGTTTTTAGCATACCTTGCACACTAGGTGCGCTTAAAATTGTCTCAAATTTTCAAAACTAAAGGTGCGCACCATTTTACCTAGGAGTTCTTTGTTTAGCTCTTTGAAAGGTGCGCATATGCGCACCTTGGATAGGTGCACAAGGTGCGCACCTTTATTGTTCTTTTTTCAACTTAGTATGTGCATGTGTGTAGGTATGAAGATCTTTAGTGCACCTATGTGGGTGCAGAGGTGCACTCATAGAGGTCTGTAGGTGAAAATAACTGTGGAAGAGGGGTGAGGCCCCGGGCTTTTATAGGCCCGGGGACCTGCGCATGTCCAAAGGGAAGTGCTCCCGCACTAAGGTACTTAGCACACAAGCACTCTTTAGAAGGTGCACATGTGCGCTAGGTGCGCTAGTGCGCACTTTTCTCTCTTCAAATCACCTTTTCACTCAAAATCTCCAATTTTTGACTAGGTTTTCCAAGTAGAGGGTCAGGCTAGACTCAAACACCAAATAAAAACCTAAAAAGACTTAGACCCCGGACTAGGGATCTGGGAAAACAAAAAAAATTCTACTAGGAGGTCCTCATTTCCCTTAAGAAATGGAGCGTGCGTTGTGAAACCACAACAATTTCCCAATCTATTCTCCATCTTGACAAATCAGCCATTGTAATTTCATTTTTATATTAATGGATTTTAACCAATTCAAATACTTCTAATGTCAGCCATGGATTTATTGCACTTGATTATTTTCACTAGAGTGTGGTCAAGGATTTCATAATTGGGTAGATTTTTATATTTCCAAATTCTTTTGTATCCTTGACATGACCTTTACACTATGTTGATTTAATTCTCCATTTTTCCTCTTTCCTCTTGAGTGCACACATATAGCCATTGATTTCATATTTACTCAAGCTTTATCATTACCATTCAGGCATTTTATTATTATTTCCAATGTCTTCATTTTGCAATATTATCTTGAGTGTATTCCAATACCTTATACATTTTAATCAAACTTGTGCAAACGAGTTGTCTAGACAGATCTATTTCTTTGAAAATTCCTTACCCAAAGTGTTTTGCGCTGATGAGTGCACACTTGTATTGGGAAAAAAATTTTGAACCTTAGGAAACTTTAGTGAGTCGTACGAAAAATCTCCTAAGCACATATGAGACAGTGAGAAGGATTTGGACTTTTGAAACATCCTTGAACTTTGCAAATTTGTGCTCTCAGCACATTTTGAGCCTACTAATGGAATATCTCCCTCCCAACGCATTGCTTCACATGCTTAAAATTGCGCTCTGAATGCATATGAAGCCATATGACAGATTTTCCTTATGAAACACATTTTGTGCCTTCACTGTTTTGGCGCTCAAGAGAGCATATTGACATGGCCAACAGATTTTGAACTCTGAACATTTTCCAAGTTACCCATGCATTTGTGCTCATAATGACTGACGACTCTAAGCAAGGTGAGCACATTTGATACCCTCTTGTGGATGTTTATTGAATTTGGGATATTTTCTTTGGCCCTTGAGGAATGTTGCTCATGGATGCAAACTTGACCTTGTTGTAGATTTCCATTATTTGGTAGGATTTCCCTCTCTTGGCAGATTTGTGTTGTAAAGTGTATTTCATACTTAGTGGGGGACTTCAAAACTTGAACGAGTTTCCTTGGTTGGGTGCAATCTGCACGTGTGTTCTTATGGAGTAATGATGACAAGCCCTTAATATTTGATGTCATCCCAGTCACGGGAGAACCAGTGAGTGTCTGTCCTCAATTAATTTGTAGCAGATTATTTGAACACTTTCCACATTGCCAGTGGATTTGGGCACCTAGGCGCAAATGAGCCATAGTGAGGAACTTTGCATTTCCAAATGTTTCATGGCTTTGAGAAGTCAATGTTCATAAGCGCACAAGAGGTTTGGTGGTGGATTCCTAAGGTTTTAATCGCTTCAAGGCACAATATAAATTGCTTCAAGTGCAAATCAGCATCAGAAAGAGATATGTTTCCATTTTCAATATTTTGTTGTCTCTATGAAGATTCAACAAAGATTGCAATTCATTGGGGATTCTTCCCTTTTCAAAATGTATTTGTGAAATTGGTACTGATGAGTGCACTTAGCTTGTGAAATTCATGCATGGGTGCAATTCTTTGGGAGATTAAGACTTCTTGTTACAGATCATTCATGACACTTCCTAGAGCATTCAACATCTAGAATGACATCGATTGATTAGTGCCTTTGAGCACATATACAACCTGTTAGAGGATTTTACATTCTGCAATATTTTCTTTGTTTGCAGTTCTGATTTAAGGAAAAGATTTCACAATTTCTAACATTTCTTGTTATTTGTTATCTCCCTTTCCTTGACTCGGCTCGTGGATGCAACTTTGATCCTATGAAAGAACTCTATGCATAAGGATCATGGGTGAAGATCAAGTATGGTGAAGGATTTTCACTTTCAGATTGATTCGTTGTATTTGCAAGACGGGCATTCCTAGGTGTACACTAAGCCTTGTGAGGAAATTTTCATATATAATCATTTTCAGCTTTCCTCATTTCCAACTTAGAGCTTGATAATCTTGAATTCTGCAGACTTAGGCATTTCGACATTCCTTATGCAGTCATGATTCATAATTAGACATTGTCATGTTTTCCATCCAACATTTGGCCATTCCAGCTCTCTCCACATGCTTTCCCAACTTGTTTCGTCACATTGCTTTTGGCGTTGGAGCTCAGCAAACGATTGAACGTGTCCCCCTATATAAGTTATTGCCTTGTTCTCACATTGTTGTAAAAATGCGCAAAATTGTGCGCATTGACCCCATTTCAAAATTCATAGAAAGGTGTATGTTATTTTAGTGCCTTTTCATCTCTTAAGCTTATTTCCCACCTTTTGATGCTTTTGAGCACTGTTTTTTTCAAAAGTGCCTTTTTTAGGTGTCTTTTCAAGACTTCTATTTTTTCTAACAACCTTTTGATACCGGTTTTCTCCTTCCTCAGCACGTTGGTTCCCAAAACCACATATTGGGAATCCAAGAGCTTGCCAATTCAACAGGATTCCACAATCAAATCTGGACAATGAATGGGAATGACCTTGATTACCCTGCACTTCAGGCTCCACCACACCTAGGCAAGTAGACCTTCACCTCGAACCTGATCACCTTGTTCAAAGCTTTTATAGAGAAAATTTAAACTTTATTTGTTCTACAGTTTGAAACTCGATCAAAATGAAGTTAAATGAATGCTTGAAATGATTGAATGTTTTATACAATAACTAAATAGATGCTTGTAAGAAGGATATATATAAATTACTAACTTCAATTATAAATCCAATAATAATACGTCAATGACTTCAAAAGACCATTGCCTTTGCCTATCTAGGCAATAGAGTCAACCACAATGAAGATTATTATGTACAACTTTATGAGACAATATGTTAGTGAACAGATTTTCCTCCAAAGAAATAAATACAAATTAACCCCAAAAGCCCAGATAGGAAGACTGAATATGCACTAACAGTTGGGTCACTTTACTATTGAAAAGCGTAAGCGCCCTCTGAATTTATCCGGGTACAGCTCCCCGTATATAATTTACAATGAATTCATAGAAGTACAAATACGGATGCTTTTAACCAGAAAGCACAAAAGGCATACAAACATCCACTCATAAACACAATGTAGATGAGAAGAAACTAAGTGACTGAAAGGAAATAGAAAATAAATGACACAAAGTCCATTTATTCAAGTATTACATTATAGAAATAATGTAGAGAAAAGACAAACTATTCATTCCAAATACACGAAAAACCATAGCACCAAGTCCAAAGGATAATCGTGATGATGATCAAATGCAATAGATACACGTTCAGAGAAAATGGATACCACTCCAAGTTGAATATTGATCAGAAAACATGCATTTAAACTCAAAGTTTTAATATAGTGTTGTTATCCCCTCTCTGAACACAACAAAATGACAAATATTTTTCTATTTTTGTACAATAATCGCTATCTAGAAATAAAAATTCCCTTCCCCTACAATACAACAGAATAGAAAAGAACAGAAAAACTCCCCCTCTCAGAAGCCCAAAGTCTACAGAAAAAATGCAGTGTTCCGTGGCCAAAAAAACCCGAACCCCATTTGCCTTGTTTGTGATTTATTTAACATCTTCTCTTTCCCGTAACATTTCAGTTACATAATTGATTCTTGGGGAAGCTCTTATCTGCCTGTTCTTGTATGATTTTAAAATAAAATTACATATCCTATTATTTGAGGAATGGTAAAGTGTCGAGGGTAATTATAATGCTTAATAAAACATTATAATATTGTCGACTCTTTCTCAAATTTTCACTCATGTACACCTGCCACTATTTAATTCTGAAGATTATAGAGTTCAATGTGCCATATAAAATTGTTGACAAGTGTTTTTATATGTGAGTGGTTTATGTTTATGCTTTTCCCCGGTGAATGTTTTCACCTCCATGGATGATCAAGAAAATCAAACTTTAACCTAAGAGCCCAACTATTTCAATGATTTCCCATGTTGCCATAAAGCTCATTATTGAAATGAAATATGTTTGGTCTACAGATTTCGTTGTTCTGATTGACCACCCAAGTGTCTCTCCATTATGTGGACGCCTCCATTCTTAAACACGAACTGACAGATATATCAAAGATGAGTAAGTTCATGTGTTATCTTTAGGTTCTAGCTTCAAATATCCTCCTCATTCAACTCGAGGACACACCATACTCGATCACCCTCTGCAATTTAATGAAGATTCTTGTCTTTTAAGTTCAATGTCTTCAAGTGAATGTCATTTCCTTCGACTCTGCATCACGCTTATACATGATTCAATCTATCACTGTCACTACCAATCTCCCAGTTCAAACTTGGTTTCTCATTTATCTAATCATGCATGAATTCATTTTTTAGTCAAGATCATTTGATATCCATTGAAACCTGTCAAGAAATACTGTCACCTTCTATCTGAATGCCACAGGCTTTGAGTCTCCATGTGTGTGATCCGTGCGAGCTTCTAAACCATATGAATGCATATATGAACATCTCATTCAACCAATCATCTAACCACATAAAAGCCTGCCATCCTCCTATCGGGTGGGAATATCAAACACCTGCCATTGATCTTCTAACAATTACCATATGGCTTCATTCCAAACCCGCAGGTACTCATAGACATTTTAACAAGTTCACATGGATCCTTTAAATGTTAACATGCAACAGTCAGTGGACGCATTTCACAGGCAACATGGGGTTTATGATCCTGCCATCATTACTCACGTTTGCAATAAGCATTGTGTCGAGCATTGAGCACATCACAAAGTCACTATGAAGAGATCAAGAAAAACTCTGAGCATCTTCTTTCCTTGGTAACCTGATCCCCTCAGTATTTAAGAGGGTATATGGTATGCAACATGTTCAAACAATTTGATGCCGCGGCTTTCATGGGATTTTCATGAAATGGGGACCTGAAACTTGTCAAGACAATGTTTCTATGAACAAGACATTATATCAAACAGTTTGCCTTCACTCGTTGCCATGTGTCCTGACATGATCTCCTTCAACTGCCATCTGGTGCATCTTTGTGAAAAACATGTGTTCGGAAGTTCAAGAAGATGGGTGATGTGAGCGGTATTCAGACCTTCATGGCATGTCATGCAAAAACCAGACCACTCATTGCCAAATAAAATAATCATTTGGGAGGAATGAACACCGCAACTTAGTCACAAATATTCATCTTCAAAATCTATTTCCTCGAGCCTCAAGTAGGAACCTTATACAAATATTTTCCTTCTATATATATCTTTGTTCTTCACACTTGTGGTTCCAGATGCACCGACATGTTCTCTGATTTACCAAGTCTTTCATGTCTTCCTATCATTTTAAGAATTCCACATAGCTCTAACTTCGGAACTTTGAAATTTGAACTTGGCTTCAAGGCTTCAAATTCATTATGTTGGACTTTGAATCTTTAACTGAGACGTATCTTCAAGCCATGACCTCTAAACTTCAAATTTGAACTTATATATTGCAGATAATGACTAGTTTAATGAACTTGTTTAAAGTGATTTAAGAGACAGTCTTGAACTTGATGAACTTAGTGAACTTGTCTGTGAAGCCATCTGCACCTAAATATAATGATCTTTGCACCTCTGCACTGGATCAATGAACTTTAAACTCAAATTATGTACTTTGGACCTTTCAACCATGTCCAACTGGCAAACTGTATTTTTGAATTGGAAATGAATCAGCGAGCCCAAGCCATTGAATTGTACATGTGAACCTCTCAGAGTAAACCATTGAACCTGCATGAGTAAATTGAACCAATTTGAACTGCTTCAAACTGCTTTAAACTTTAGTTCGAAGTAGTTCAAGACTCCACACTGAAAGTTTAAATACTAGGTCCATATGGGTACCAACACAATATTTATTTAAAATATCATCAATTATCCCTATACGCCAAATGCACAAGATAATTCTTGTATGCAAATCAACATTAGTCTAAAAGGAATTTTTATTTCTTTGGCAAAAAGCCCAATTAGATAGAGATGAGGAAACACCTATATATTTCACACCTATCCTTGATAATCAAACAAAGAATGCGAGAAAAATCTAATGCATAAGCTTTGTCAGGAATAATTTAATGATTGTTTTATTAATCATAAAGGACGAATCAAAATTATAATTTATTCTCTCCCTTGAATAAAACAAATAAAGATCTTTTCATCATTAAAATATAATATTATGAATTCATATCAAAGTCGTGCTCTAATATTTAATAATGCTCCATACAAGAAAATCTATCTCATTTTACATGTTTCTCCAATAATGTCTTTTTCTTGTTGTTACAACATTATAAATGGAGGCCCTAATTTTTGTCGAAAAATAGGGCTCCATCACACCGAATGCTCACCCAACCTACCAAAAATAGAATTAATTTTTTAGTTCATAATCAAGAAATGCTTTAAATTTGAAACCCTAAAAGGAAAGGGCACTATTTTTCACTCTAGACTTACCCATATTCATTACTTCTCACTTGGAACATAAGAAACTTTAGGAGATTGGCACCATAATTACCAAGAAAACAAAACCAAAAGGACCAAGCGAAACAAAAAGTAGGGGATCCCCATTTGCATCAAGGGGATGTGTGAAATGGTCACAACACTCCCACTTCTCCGATTGAGATCAAACATCAATCTTTTGTTGTTGATTTATTGAGAGCTTCCAATCGTTCTTTGCAATATGTATCTCATTATCTTCTAGGTTCCATCTTGTGGGATGATTACTTGACAAGAGTTCCAAATCTGTTTTTAAGTTTCACATTTAGATTTGGAGGACAAATTTGAGGGGTTATCTCACCCCTTTGATGAAAGTCAAGGCACAACTATTAATTAATCATCTTATTGTAGGATCTTATTGAGCATCAGTAACCACGTGATCTCGGTCTATCACCTTCTCTGTTGATTAGGCATGCACCCAATTTGATTGTGGCATCATCATCTACTCGGACATAGTGATACATGAGCAAATTTAAGAGATATATTCAATATAAATTTGGATTATTCTTCCTACCAATTCCTATCCAAAATGAGAAGCATTTTTGTGTTTGTACTTGGTATATCTTCTTCGCAAGAGGAGAAACATGGTGTGAAGTGTTGGATAATGTTTTTGTCTTCAAGCATTTACAATGTCTAGAATACATTGTACATTGTGGGGGGGGGGGGGGGGGGGCAACATAGACTCTCTTGCCTTCCTATGATGGGATAATTGATTGTATATTTGTGGTGAATATAGTCCTTGTGTGGTCTACTTGAGTCCTTCATTCATCACTCTTTTATCACTTGTATATATTTATTTGCATCTTCTCTTTCTTTTAAAGAGGACTTTTGTTTCATTGGGTTTTCTCCTTTTCTATATTTGTAAGAGATTCCATTGCAAATGGGTACCTAACATGGCCTAGTAGCAAGTACCTATAATAATCAACACATCATGCATCATTTGCATATGTCTACTACTCCCTCAGTTGCACTAAAGGGGGGACTCTTGATCTAAATAAGATATTTTGCCTAACTACTTCACTAGTGGCTCCTATAAGAATGTTTACTTAGGTCCAAGGAATCTTTCAAGAAGTCTTAATTGACTTATCTGATCTTTTGGCATTTAGATCTTGAGCCTTAGTCATTTGATATTTATCATAGTAGTTGTCTGATTCTACAGGATTAAGACAAAATTCATGATCTTGTTTAATCCTAACTCCCAATCTTGCCTATATGAGCAAGACATTATATGTGCATTTTATATGTTCAATATCAATCTAATCCATTGAGCCCATAATCAAGCAATATTGTTGCCGTTGCTTCTCTCTTGTGGGAAACGTCTTTTTGATTTTGTAGGTGACCTAGAGGCTTGACTCAATTGGTGACTCTAGCAAAATCAATCAAAGATTTCATCATTTGGGGAAATGAAGATGATCTAGGCCTTGTGTTTCCCAGCTGAATCTGCAACTATGAGAAGGACCACAAAATTTCTACGAAAGGGACTAATAAAAGGCTCCCTAGACAAACTATGGAAGGATGTGAAGGAAACGAAGCCCATTGTGACAGAAGAACAGAACAACCATCTCAAGCAGGTGGCTAAAGGTCTCCTTTACATGCTGCATAATAACACTTCAAGAGGATACATCTCTAACAGAAGTGACAATCAAGAATGGTTTTTAAAGCAAGCCAACTCATGCCACTTTCTGCATGGACCGGAGTGCCATGAATCCTACTGTAGTATACAAGTTTTAAAAATGGTGCGCCATTGAAGGGGCCTATTGTAAATATATATTTCAATGATTCATCATCACATTGCTTATGCTTCAACATCATAAGAGATCAAGCATACCTATCACTAAAACCAAGCATAACTACCATAATCCACCAGAACCGTGTATGGTACCTGATGCAAATTGAATATTTGTTGGAAAGAGAAAGAAGCAAACTCTAGGAAGCAAAAAACAGAAATAGTCAAAAAACACTCCAAACCAGCATAAAACAATGAAAAATGACCACAAAACAGTCCAAAATGTCATAAAATTGTCCACTGTGATAGGAAATGGCCTTTACTGACGAGAACAATCTCAAACAAGATATAGTTTGAAATGGCCATGAAAAAAAAAAGCAATAGCAGGAAATAGTCATGTTTCACAAATTGTTGACTGCACTTCTTCAAAAAAAAAAAGAGGAAAGTAACCAAGAACCAGCATCTTGGGATCATAACGTGTTTCTTCCTGGAAGAATCTGCAATGAGGTCAAAATGGTTTTTTTGCAACAAGGCAGTCATTGCACCAACGAAAATCGAACAAAATGATAGACCAACATTCGTTTTTGGTAAAACAGCTGAATGTTTAATCAGCAACAGTGAAAAAACAGGTCAACATGACAGTTTTCTTGTAAACACAAAAGTAACTGGTCAATGCAGCAGTCTCTTGGTCAGCATAGCAGTACTTAGTCAAGGCAATGGTAGATGTGGTTAATCAAGACAACCATTCAAAGAATTTAATAATCAACGCACTGTGCTGATGCCAGTGGGACATTCTGCCCTGATGCCAGTATCCTGTTTCTGCATTCCCCACTAATCAAAGAAGAGATTGTAGCACATTTAATGAAGATATTTAATGACAATTATGTATAATGTTCAATGCAGAAATTAATATATAACATGGCATGGCAAAGGTAACGAGCAATGAGAATGTATTAATGATAAGATAAAACTTATTAACAATAATGCAATCAATCCATTTAAATCCAACTTGTCTTTCATTTCATGTATTAATTATGTCCTTTAACAAAGGCTTATCCAGGGCAATAACAAAGAAACGTGCATAATAATTTCAGATTCCTAACCACAAATAAGAAAATCTCTTGCACCTCAGTTATAAAGTATCCCTTTAAATCCCATGTACGATGAAAATTCATGTTTTTGAAAAATCAATAGTAAAATAGTTTGGCTTTGAGAAATAAGACCATGTAACCATAAGAATATTGTCCACATATACTATCAATTTTCTTGGTTTTGTATGATATGGATGTCCATAATATTATCCTGTAAACTTTCAGGCATATTTTCCTATAAAAAGAAAATATGGCAAGCACAGGCAGTTCTATATGAGTTGTGTACAATGAAATCTTCTTCCTAGACAAAAAGAGAATAATGACAACTTTGAGAAAATATGTGCAAGCACAACTGAAAAGTATCAAGACCAATGTCATTACTTGTATAATACCAATGTGAAATAAACACAAACTTCATTCAGGTGTTAAAGAACTTAATTTTAATATTGGTACATCTTCAATCTGGATTAGGATTCTATAGTTACTCCATTGAATTGACCTAGGGCATTCCATGTGGAGAATTCACTGTCTGTGACTGTGTTAGAGCTTAGAAAACTAGCAATCAGTTACATGAATGATTTTGTAGAGAAACATAAAATGGCTACTTGTCTACATTTACATTATGACTATTCTCAAGAATTAAGAATAATGAATAAACTGAAACTAATATGCATCTACCATATATGAAGATTGCTAAGAACAAATCACATATTGACGAAACTTGTGCATTAGCCAGCTTTAAACTCAATAAACATCCATTCGGATTACTCAATTTTTTACCAACATCAATTAGGATTTTTTTACCTCTCCAACGCCTACTCGGAATGTTAATGGCTTTCCTCGATTATAGCTGCTGTCAAATATTTTCCCATTCTCTAACTTCCCAGTGTAATGAGCCTGCAGAGATAACATTATTGAGACATGAGGTTCTATGGTATAACAATGTCTTATATCTCATATTTTGAATGTGTTAGTCTATTTGATGTAAGGTGACCAGTTGTGTATTATTGAATAGTGCAATCCACAAAGCTCTCATCATATATTAAAACTTGAGAACATTCTCAATTTAATTCAAATACAGCATGTCTGGTAGTTTGTCATGAAACATATTTGACAATCCAAAAAAGGTTTTCATTTGATAGAGAAAAGCGTTCAAAAAACACTCTAATAATGCCTACAAACATATCTTAGTATTTCTTAAAGAAGCTTTCCAATTAGCAGGATATCCAGTTATTGATTTGATTTTAGCAGCCTCTTGTGCTATATAATGTATTTTCTTGCCAATCTATCTGCCTTGACCTTGTCTGGATCCATACATACCCCTTCTGCACTGATGATGTGGCCTAAGTACAGAAACTCTGTCATACCCAAGTCACTTGGATTCGTTAGCATACAAAGATTCCTTGCCAAGAATGCCCAAAACTGTATCAAGATGTGCAGTATGCTCTTCCCATGTTTTACTATACACCAAGATGTCATCAAAGAAAACTAACACAGACTATCTTAACTGTGAGTGGAATACCCTATTCATTGTGGACCAGAAAGTAGCAATGGCATTGTTAGCCCAAATGGCATAACCACAAATTGAAAATACCCACAGTAACAATAGAAGGTTGTCTTCTCAGTTAGAACCAAAACCAGTTTCCCTTTCTCATCAAGTGGGGGCAATCCAATGGAAGGCACTACACACTGACCAATCGCCTTCTTGAGGCAAGACACGTGAAAAACATTATCGATTCTACTGTCATCTAGCAAGTCCAGCTCATAAGCAACCTCTCCAACTCTCTTGGTAATGCAATAGGGACCATAAAATCTAGGTTGAAGCTTCTCAGATCCACTCTTCTTCAAGGAGCTCTACCTGTAAGGTTGGAGACGAAAGTAAACCATGTCACTTAACTCAAAACTCTGCTCTCTCCGATGGCGATCAGCATACATCTTCTATTGATTCTGAGCTTTTAGGATATTCTCTCGAAGAGATTTGAGAATGTCCTATTGATCCTATATCCAATCTCCAACAAGCGGTGCTCTGTTATTTTGTAAGGCCAAATCTAAGAACGGTAGAGGTTCGCTGCCATAGAGAGCTCAAAATGGTGTCATCCAAATGGACATGTGGTAGGAGTTGTAGCAGTACTCCCCTAAATATAACCATCTAACCCAAGCTCTCTGTTGCCCTGCTACATAGTTCCAAAGATAACTCTCCACCCATTTATTAACTATCTTAGTCTGTCGGTCCATTTGTGGGTGGTAACTCGTGCTAGGTGTCAATTTCGTATCTGCCAATCTGAATAATTTCTGCCAAAAAGCATTGAGAAATCTGCTATCCTTGTCACTCACAATGGTTCAAGGTAGACCATGTAGATGAAAAACCTCTTAAAAACAACTCGGCTACCTAAGAGGCTGACCAATCTATCGCTATAGCATAGAAATGAGCAAACTTAATCAATCTGTCCACAACCACAAAAATGGTATCTTTGCTCTGGACTCTCAACAATCCTGTAATGATGTCCATGGAGATACTCTCCCATTTCTGTGTTGGAATAGGAAGAGGCTATAATAATCCAGCTAGGAACTCATGCTCTGACTTGTTTTGCTGATAAGTTTGGCATTCTCTGACATGCTGAAGGACATCGTCCTTGAGGCCCTTCCATGAAAACCTTTCTTTGTCCTGCCTATAGGTTTTGAAGAAACCTAGGTGTCCGGCTGATGGTGCATCATGAAGAGTATCCATAATTTTTACCTTGAGCTTAGACTCTGGCACGAGGTAGATCCTATCCTTATTAGAAATCAAATCATCGATTACCTTGTACCTGTTGTCCTGGAGCTGCCCATCCATGATCTAACAAGCTTGAGTATTCTTAGAATACTCAACCAGTAACTTTGACTTCCAATCTGCCAATATCTCCGAAATGACACAAAACTCTACTACTAAAGGTCTCCTGGAAAGCACATCAACAATTATATTGTTCTTACCCTTGACATACTCGATGTCAAAATCACAGGCTTGAATCTTGCTAGCCCACTTTTGTTGTCTTTCATTGAGATCCTTTTGTTCTAAGAAATATCGCAAGTTGTTGTGGTTTGTCTTTACCATCAATTTGTCACCCACCAAGTACTATCTAAAGTTGGTTAAGGCGTGCATAATGGCTAGCATCTCCTTGTCATAGGTGGAATACAATCTCTCATTGTCCTTGAGCTTCTAGCTCTCATATGCTATTGAGTGCTTGTCCTACATTAGAATTGTGCCAATTCCGTTCCCTGAAGTATCACAGTCTAAGACAAAAGGACAAGAGAAGTCGGGAAGTGCCAGAACAAGTCATGTGCTCATCACTGTCTTGAGCTTATCAAGTACTACCTCTGCATCATCTGTCCATCTAAATGCCCCTTTCTGTGTGAGATTGGTGAGGGGAGTTGTTGTCTGAGAGAAGCCTCTAGTGAACCTCCTATAATAAGAGCAAAGACTGAGGAAACCTCTCAAATCTGATACATTCCTCGGAGGCAGCCAATCTAGGATTGCTTGTATCTTTTCCTAGTGTACCTTAACCCCATATACACCAATCACATGTCCAATGTAAAGAATCTCAGTCAATCTGACCTCACACTCCGATTCCTTTGCAAATAATGAATGCTCCTCCATAATCCTAAGTATCTCATCTAGGTGTTGAAAATGCTCCTCCCAAGTCCTACTAAAAACCAAGATATCATCAAAGAACACCAACACGCTCTTGCAAAACTGCTTTTTAAAACTATGGTTCATACAGGATTGAAATGTGCCCGGTGCATTGGTGAGCCCAAATGGCATAAACAAAAATTCATAGTGTTCGCAGTGGCATCTGAAAGCTGTCTTATGCACATCCTCCTCACGAACATGTATTTGATGGTATCCAGATCGAAGATCTATCTTCGAGAAATAGACTGCCCCGTGTAGTTCATCTAATAACTTGTCAATGCGAGGAACAAGGTACCTATTCTTAATGGTCCTCTTGTTGTGAGCACAATAATCAATACACATGCGAAGAGTACCATCCTTCTTCTTCACCAAAACTACTAAAGAAGCAAAAGGACTGGAGCTAGGTCTAATATGTCCCATGTCTAAGAGTTCCTTGATCGTCCTTTCTATTTCCTCTTTATAGTGCCTAGGGTGACGATATGGAGTGGCAATAATGGGTTTGGTGCCCTACTCTAACTCAATGATATGCTCAAACCTTCTAACTGGGGGAATACCCAAGGTATGTCTTCAAAAACCCTCTTGTGCTAATCAAGCACCAGCTAAATGTCACAATGAAACTGCTGTCCTGAACATAATGTAGCCTTAGAGGAAATGAAACAGTGCGCTGCCCACTCAATGTCATCATGCCTCATAATAGCATCCGTCCTGTGAGCTGATATCACTCTTGGTTCACCCTCTGGCATGGCCTTGAGAATCACCTGTCGGCCATCTTGCAAGAATTCTAGCTGCATCTTACCATGACAATTGTGTACCTGCCAACAATCTGTAACCACTGCCTACGTAACATGGCGTCTAACCCATCAAGTCAACAACATAAAAATTTGCCTCTAGAAGATAGTAATCAAAGTGAATCGAAAGCCCTAGCACTTTTCCTGTGCTCTTTAATATATCACCTCCTGCTACCCTAACTTCAAACTCGAGTATATCATCAACCTATAAACTTCTCTTTGATACCCAATGTGTGCTTATGACATTATGTGATGCACCTATATCTAAAAGCCACACAATACACTTCCCTCTAACTACGCCCTTCAAGCAAAAGGTGACCTGTGGGATCGCTAGAAAGGGAAGCGACGATAGGGGACTATCCCAGAGTGGATTCCTTCTTCCTCTCTTTAGGAGGTTGCTCCTCACTTTCTTCCTCATCGATGTCATTAACATCATTGCCTCCCTCTTGCTCATCCTCCTCTTCCGAAAGAACCTCGACATAATGTATTTTACCCTTGCCAAGGCATCTGTGATCTGATGTCCATGGCTCCCTACAAGTGAAGCATAGCTTCTTCCTCCTTAGTTCATTTTGTGTCTCAAAATTTAATCTGGGGGGGCAGGGGGGGAGTCTTATGTTGATTCTTGTTCTTCTAGATCGAAGTAGACCCCTTATAAGGTTTCTTAGGAGGCTGTACTATCGAAGGTGGGTCCAGATCATGTGCGATCTTAATAACATCATCCAAGGTGTCTGGTTCAAGGACTTTGACCAAACCTCTAAATCTATCCTATAAGCCCTCTATGAACAACATTATCTTACGTTGTTCTGTCATATCCGGAACCATAACCGAGATCCACTGAAACTCATCAATGAAGTCATCTAAAGATCCACCCTGTCGCAATTGCGCCAAATCCCTGTAGTAGACCTTTATGTCCTTCTTGTCAAAATGAGTGATCAGCTTAGAGCTTAAAGTCTCGTAAGATGTAATGAGACCATGATCCTAGGTGACTAGTCCATGATGCCACCAATCATCTGCCACTCCCTCTAAATGCATCGTGGCAAATCTAATAACTGATGTTTCTGACATGGGTTTGAGTGTCAAGAATGTGTCTAACTTGTGAATCCAAGCCCTAACAGACATCTTAGTGCTGCTATAAAAATTGGGGAGAGATAACTTGTTCATGGCGTGCTTCAAGTCTCTATTATGTGCCCTAGGCCTCCTATCCTATTGTGTTCTCTTCGACTCCCTTTTTTGATTCATGTATTGAGTAAAGGTCAAATTCTGCTTAACCAGATCAAGGAACAGATCCCATTCATCATACATAGCCATAACATTATACGGAAGTAAGCCTACTGTTGTAGGTTGGGCCACCTCTTCCTCGGCAATATTATCAGCAAAAATGGGCATCAATGGCCTATCAGTGTTCCGTGTGGGGGCCCTAGTAGCTCAGGGTGATCCTGCCACACTACAACCTCCACTGTGATGACTCAGTGCTCTCCTGTGTGTCGGAGCTAGCTGTTGCATAGCACCTGTAAGTTGTTGAAGTGTAGTGGCAAAATTATTTTGTCCATCTCTAATAGCACACAAGGTTTCCCTCACTTCCCGTTTGTGTTCATTCGCATCATGAGCCATTTGAGTGACATGTACTTGTTCAACCTGTATGCTTGTCTCAAAGGTTAGCTCCTCATCAACTGTGTAATTGTCCTCAAAATCAATCTGGTCTGAGGATCTTGCCTGTTTAGGTCGAATGTGACTAAAATTATATGGCTTCCTATTCATGCCTATTTGACATTTTTCCTATTTTAACCAACCTATAACTCCAATAGTTTACCCACAAGTTGGCAAGTCTTGTGGCTCTAATACACTATAAGAGACCGAACTTACCAAATAATGGTAGGACCTAATCAAACTCAAAACACAGGGTAAGAGGTGACGTTGGTTCCAACCAGCAAGGAAATACTTCGCAATATGACAATAGCACAATTTAATAATGAGGACATTCAGAAATAAAGTTCAGAGTTTACAATACACTTCAAAAAACAAACATCCAACCAAATATCCAAACTCTTCTCGTATTTCTCATTCCATAAGGGACTTGAGATAATGAACATATTAGATACTCATACCTCAAGTCTGAAAGACAGCACTATTGCTCACATAAACAATAAAAAATGCAAGTAAAAATAGATGATGGAACCTAGTATTTCTGTGAGTGGGTGGGCTGTTCACACGTCCATGTTAATGTCGATTGAATGCAGTGTAACCTAGAGACTCGCACCCCCTCCCAAACCTTGAAGTACATGTCCCCGAGACATCCCCGCACCAGTACTTGAGTACCCAAGCACCCCCACCTCCGCCATTCCGCAACTATGCCGCTGCTGGGATGTGTACTTGAATTTCTATTTGAATTTTGATTTTTGAATGTTACTATTGGGTATGTAATACATTATTGTGTTGAATGTCAATAGCTCTAATTCATGTTGCAATTTTGCTATGTTCAAGTATTTTAATTTGGTATGTTCTAGTGAACTACTGAAACATCATTTCATAACTAGCATTTCAAGTTCTATATGTATACTATACAACATCCCTCTCCGGCCCGTCCTCCCCTTGCCACCGTCCCAAAAATGAGGCCCATTTTCCCCGCGTCCCAAAAACTCACCCCGGCGTCCTGCCATCCCGAAGTACCCCTGTACTAGTTTAACACTGATTGAATGTCCTTGAGTCTCAAAGTTGCCATGGAGGATGACTGTTTAAGCACCCGGGACTTGCGTATTCCTCATGCGGGAAGGGAATGGTGATGTTGCTTGCTAACTCGGGCACTGTACCTGCGATTACTACTGTCAACCAACACAACCAACTTCCAGCAAACCACCTGTGGTATCTCAAACTTCACCTACAACTCATAAAACAGCGCTCCTTCCTAACCGCGTGAGGGTAGATGATATCCGGCAATCTGGAGTTCCACTTTGCTAATGTCCTGCGGACCTAGTAATACATGGCCCAGATGACCTTCCCTATGGCTATGATACCTGTCCACCGTCCACAAACTTATCCTTCAAACTCTGGCTATTACTATGGACTCCCACCTCTACATATATGTAGTGATGGCCTAATTCTTGGGGCAAACCCAATAAGAACAACATATCACTCCTCCAATATCTACGTCAAACTGAATGTAATCTC
Source organism: Cupressus sempervirens (assembly GCA_028749045.1). Lineage (NCBI taxonomy): Eukaryota > Viridiplantae > Streptophyta > Pinopsida > Cupressales > Cupressaceae > Cupressus > Cupressus sempervirens. The sequence goes on along the minus strand of CM053786.1, from coordinate 432,212,954 downwards.
TAAGAGCAGCTAGGGCTACATCCAACTCCTCACACTGCCTTGAGGGGTTTCATCCTCAAAGCAACTAGTCACATTTAAGCAACCTTTTGTATTTTGAACAATATCATATTCTTCATGGTGTCAATCCCTAGGAAGCTCATTGCTTTTATAACCTCGATATAAGGGGAAGTATAAACAAATAGGCAATGTGGAATAAAAGCCATCTTCGTCTTATAGTCAAAGTTACTTTTTGTTATAAAATGACTTTAATTCATAAAGTAACTTTATAAATCCACTTTATAAAATAAAGTGACTTAACTATAGAAAAGCTCCTCCACTTAAATATTTCCCCAACGAAACCAAATAAACTCATGTGACTGGCTGGCATCCTTTCATATCAAGCAATGTACCAAATTTCCTTTCAGCCTTTGCCTCTTCTTCAATTGAAAGTCTTTGTTCTTCTGCCATGTTATTCCCCTAACTGCCTCTGAAAGTGTGCTTTCCTCTAGTACTAGTGGAATGTTGTATTGCTGCCTTCTTAGTTCTCGACTATAGCATCTGATTTCTCTCACTCATCGATTAGTTGAATCACAAGATGGCAAGAACTAGGCTCTAATACCACTGTAGTATCCCTTACTAATTCTGATTTTATTTTTTACGATTTTTTATCTTATCAAACACTTTACACAAAGGGATATCTTGCAAATTGCTTCTAATATGCCTAACTTCAATTGGTAATAATAGAAATACTAGCAAAAGTCTTCAAAAACATCTAAGCATTGTATTAGAATGAAAATGCCAGCGACTGATTACAATCATGGAGTGATGGCCAAGACTCTTGTCTTACAAAGGAATGTACTTTAGAAGCTCGCTCATAACAAGTTGACCTCCATGAAATTTGAACATAATTATACTAATGTGAAAGATTGAATATCTCTTACCCAAACAGCTGCAACCCTTCTGAGGATCTTTCACCGCCTCAATTATGCTAATCAATGAGAGTGATTATTCCCAATGACTAATGATATAACTTGGTAGAAACCCTTGGCTCCACAAATGAACATATTAAAGCAATTGTCAAGCTCAAAATCTTAATTGTTCCCCTTATTATTATTTTTTTTCAAGAGGAGGTGGATCCTTTAAGAAACTTCTAGGAACATGAGGAGGTGGTTCTTTCAAGAAGCTTCTAGAGACATGAGGAGGTGGGTCCTTCAAGAAGCTTCTAGAAACATAAGGAGAAGCTTCTAGGAACATGAAGAGGTAGATCCTTCAAGAAGCTTCTAGAGACATGAGGAGGTGGCTTTTTAAAAATCTTCTAGAACCATGAGGAGAAGCTTCTAGGAACATGAGAAGATGGATCCTTCTCAAGACCTTTTATTTTGTTGCTTTATAATATTAATTAAATATAAGGTTATCTTTTAATATTCATTTAATTGATAACCTTACAAATAATTAATTGATTTCTCCCTTGTTTCTCCTCTTAGTTTTTTGAGAATGAAAGGCTAAGAACTCCACTGAAAGGCTAAAAAGATGGGGACATTACACTCCAAGAAGGTAGATAACTTGGTCTTCATGTATTCAAACTTGAGGTTCACCACACACAAAGAAAATACTTACAAAAAGGGGAGGTAAAGCATTGGGATGTTGAACCAAAGTCTATAGAGTTGGAAGCCCACTTTGATGCACTTGCAATTGATGATGGTGATCACAAGCTACTTAATGATGTTGAGGCTAATCCTAAGGCTGGGTTTGAAGTTGCTAGCACTAATGCTAGTGGGCACTTTCTGTGCTTCTAATATGCAGCAGCAGAATGATGATGATTTGTTTGATGATTTTTCGTTATATTTGATTACTGATGACTAATTATTAATGTTGACACTATAGTTTTTGAAATGAAACATTGATACAGTGTATTTTGGCATTTTGTATGTCATTTGAACTAAAACATTAATATATGTGGTGGTGTATTTTGCTAAGTTGCTTTAATATTAGCATAGTGGTGAATGAACTTATTTGTTGTAGCATACTTTTACAATGTTACACACATAAATAATTTTAAAAAATCTTGTATGGATGACCCCAAATCAAACCCAAACCCAACCCAAAAGAAATTAGGTGAATTTTGAACACAAATCTCGAACTTCCATCCATACTAGAATCTGAACCAGAAACTTAGAATCATGTCATAACCATTAAGTTTGTCCACGCATAGTCAAGACTTGACAATAGGAATCTATCTTATATGATCAGTTCTAATGGTGCCTAAAATTTCCTTGATCAAGAGAGAGTAGGATATGCTTGATGTATTCTATTCTAAGTTTGTGTGTAACGTCCTCTATTAAGGTATCACTTTTTCTACAAGTTAGCCTATGAATTTGGTCCTTGTAGACTAAGATGGTGAAGACATTCTACGGCTCTTCAATTGACCTTTTGGTGCTTATTTTAGTTCTCTCCATCTTAGAGCATCAATTTATTTGTGTTTTGGCTTCTAGAAGTCTTTGAGGCTTTAAATATACACTTATTATTTTTAGTAAGCCATTTGAGCAGTTGGCTCCATACTTACTATTTATGGTAATGCATCTAGATGGTTATAGAGCACTACGGTTTTATCCAAAAACTGGGAAGATCAATTGTTGGTTTGATATTTGGCATTTAATGAGGTTTACTGATTTAATTAAGGCCAAGTGTACATTTAGTATATTAATGTCATAAATTATTATGTTGAATGGGGTGCCAACATATGGCAATATAAGGAAACTAAAGTGACTATTATAAAGTTAAAATATAAAGTCATTTAATTAATGAAGTCTTCTGCCTTGTTTGAGAAGCTACTCGATAAGGAGGAATTAAAAATAAAAAGATGATTGATCCCACGTGAAGCAAGGAGGTTCACTTTGTGGTTGAGAAGTCTTTATAAACAAACCTTGTCTTCATTGGGCATGTTATGAGAACATTGTATTGAAACTTTCTCTTATTGCTGATTTTTGTTGATGTTATTGTAGCTATGGTTAGATTCCTTCGGGCCAACATAGATAGCATAAAGGTTTTGATAATATAATTATTCTATTGATAATAATTATATTAAGTTGAAAATATAATTTTAGATTGAAGTAAAAACAAGTTTTGAAGGGACCCGAAACCCTTTAACAAAAGCAAAAGATCAGCATTAAGAACCAGCCAGGTTTTACAAGGACCTGAAACCTAGAGTAAAGCAAAATATAGTTATTATATTGTATAATTATTAAATTATAGAATAATTATTATATTATTATTCATAATTTAATTATTATTTTAATTATTATATTATATAATTGTATACTTATACCATAATATGATTATTATGGAAAAGTGATGTCCCTTGGCGACAAGGCTCCACTAACATATATGTATGAAGGAAGAATGAGTCTTCCTCCAACGATTTAAATAAAATGTACATATAAAATTTTGACATGGTATCAAACCAAGTTCCCTACTAGCCTGTGAGGTTTCACGAATAACAAAAGTGCAGATTCTTGTTACATCCCAATTTTCGACCCAATTTAAAATGTTCATATAGCCATTGAGGTTCACATGAAATTAGTTGACAGTTAAATTTGTTATAATCCTACGAAATGGTAAGATGGTTAGTCGTTATAATTTCATGTGAAGATAACATGCTAGTTGATAATTTATCATGAATTCATGGAATTGAAAAGGTGGTTAGCCATTATAATTATTTATGATTAAATAACTTGTTATGGTAATATGATTTAACTACGAATAATTTCCTTGTAGGAAGCACGTCGAAGGGATGGAAGCATTGTCAAAAAAGAATTGGGCACAGGTGCATCACCATCACTGGGCAAATGGGTATGAATAGTGAATCACCATAGTTGAGGACCTAGCAACTTGAACATCAGGATACAATCGATAGAACAGCATGAGCTATTAAATAAACATTTTAAAACATAAGTTAATTTAATTGAAAATAATACGTACCTCAAAGGATTTTGATTGATCTTTACACATCATTATAATATATACCTATGTACGTACACAGATATAAAAATAAAATGACACCATAATATTATTTTTTATAATAATATGATGCCACCTTATAAATATATCTACGTGCATGTAGATAGATATAAACCATAATTATTTTCGATTTATAACCTTCAAATCTTTTTCCATCTTTATTCTTTTTTTTTGCTAGAAAACCGAATTAACACTTGGCATATTTATTTGGTGTCCAAGAGCCAAGACTCTTCTTTTTATGTTATGGCTTTTTGGAAGCCAAAGAGTCATTTAACCTTCATATATCATGAAGTCGAGAGAGAGGCAGATGAGATATATATTTTTACCAAGCACCCAACTTCCCTGTTAAAGTGTTTGACTTCCCTTTTTTTTCACCTGACTCCTTCATATTACCCGACTACTTTTTTCTTAACATTTGATACCTCTGCAGTTACCATCTAGTAACCGTTGCATTGTTTTTCCTTCCACGATTTCCTTGTTATACTTAAGTTCTACTAAAATCGTGAGCAGTATTTATACTAGAGATTAGCGTTCAAGATCTTTCCTATCAAGAGTGAGACGGGTTGAGCATCCAGCAATGCTCCATTCTTTCCTACAAATTTTACCAGGTTACGTGATTAACCAAAAATCCAAACAATGCATTATAATTTCTTAATCAGTTATTACTGCAGCCTGATTTTTATAGAAGTAAGATACAATTCCGGATTATGAAGCAAATCATCCTTGTTTATAATATCATCAGTTAAGATGAATACAAGCCAAGTATCCATGACATGATTTCATATTTATTTATGCCATTGGAAGTCAGAATTAAATGATAATATTCTGCAATGCTAATAACTACTTTTCTCAAATCACAAAAATGTGATAAGTTGGAAACATATAATATTCTTTTATCAATTAATGATCAATAGAAAGAGCGGGTTGCTCTGAGATTCAAACACTTGGGACTCACCCAGCTGTATAGCCAAGGAAAAGGGTGAAGAGGTGAGAGAAAGGAATCTGCAATAACATGAAACAAAATCAAATGTGACATAACAATGTTTATTATATTTTTTTAAATGAATCATTTAATAGTTCATGCATGATCATGTTTATTGTTTTCTCCTATTGTCAAGTCGAGTGGTGTGATTAAATACCAGAATGCTCAGTGGCTGATAAGGTGTTCCATGTCTATTCCGAGTAGGGAGGGTCTTTCTAGTTAAAGAAAGTGTGGAGATAAGTTTAAGATCCACAGTTGAGAGGTTAAGCCCCTGACAATGTTTCCCTCTCCACAAGATATCAAAATGTGCATCAGATAAAGATAAGTTGAGCATTCAAACAATAATTGGTAACAGGTATTTTTACTTTTATGATATTTATACAAGTAGAAGATATGATAGATTAATTTATATCGTTGAATTCAATTATCTCCTTTGATGTAAGCAATCTTTCTCGTCAATGTAATTGGTAACCAATTAGATCGGATGATCTTCCAACTGAATATGGATTATATCTATAGGATTGTTGTTTCAATCTTTCATTTATAAGAATAATGATTATGAGCATATCTTCTAATTTTATGTTATTGCCACAATTAAGCAATTGGAAGACAAGGAATAATATAATGGTATCTGATGCCCTAAATGATACAGTGGTATCTAACGCCCTAAATGATATAGTGGTATCTAATGTCCTAAATGATCGAATGGTAATTGATGCCCTAAATGATACAGTGGTATCTAAAGCCCTAAATGCTACAGTGGTATTGACACCCCAAATAATATAGTGTTATCTAATGCCCTAAATGATCCAATGGTAATTGATGCCGTAAATGATATAGTGGTATTTGATGGTAATTGTCATTTGATATTAATATACTGGTATTTGATGGTAATCATTATTTGATTTTGATATGATGGTATTTGATGGTAATCGTCATTTGATTCTAAGTGATATTTGTGGACTAATCTAGGTGATTGCAGAAGCATCCCTACATTGATTTTCGGTTCGAATTCCATCGTATGTAGATTTTAATTTCCATAGTAAATTCATTGATGGTGTTTTCAAATGTTATGAGTTTTTCGTTTAAGTAATTGTAACTGTTAATCTCATTCACACGAACGTAACTGATATAACTGTCTTCTTATGAAAATGAAGTAATAATTGTATTTCTTTGATATATTAGTTGTTAATTAAGACCCAGGAAAAGTAGTTGTTACAATTCCACAAATTGCTAGGAATGGACAGATATGAATAAGACAGTTAATGTCCCAGTCACCAGTAACATTCGTATAATACTCCAATCCTAGTCACATCCTTGATTGCTTTTTTTGTTGTGATTTATTTCGGTTGGTCAAGATGTATGAAGTCTGAAAAAACCCTCATTACATTAAAATTGTTTTGCTTTTGCACTAGCATTAAGGACTAATGCAAAGTAAGAGCAATGTTTAATTTCTAATTTTCCAAAGAGGCAATTGTATATATATTTTGGCCTTGGTTATTATTTCCACAAGAACAATTGCTATTACTTCGTGAGATCGGAGATTATTTGAGATTTCATCATGGAACAGAGTAATAATTTTCTAGAAATTGTGAATTGAGGCCTGGAGGAGTATGCGGTTCAATACCAAAGTTGCGATTAATATACCCAAGAAACATCGTGCAAGATTTTATTCAAGTTGTCCATAGCCTGTGATATTTCAAGTGTGAGATTTTTTTGAGCTTTTAAAAGGAACATTGTGAGGACTTTTGCCGTTCTATAGATTCACACGAAAAGCTTTTAGTTAGAGTGGGAGAATTAACATTCACTCTCTTAAGTTTGTTCCCATGAAGCCTTAGATTTGTGATATGAAGAGAAAACTTATTAAGTAGTTGGCAGAGATGCTTTGATTATTTGGGTGCTCTTCTTGCAAGATGACTGTTAGGAAGTACCAAGTGAAATGGAAGAACTTACCAAAGGAGGATGCTATGTGGGAGAGTCAGCAGATTTTATAGCATTCAGAGCTGTGAGTGCTCGAGAACAAGCAACCTTGGGGAGAGAGACATTTAATGTCCCCTTCTTGCACCTAGCGCAGTTCAAGGTTTCTATTAGCCTATTCCTGGGTTCCCATAGGCTAAGTGGATATAATTAGGGGACTCGGTCACATGAGCTGACCTAATTCGGTGATTTTCAATATTTCTGGCAAACTTACTATTTTTACATACTAAAATTTTTGGCAAGTGCTATTTTCAGCACTTGCTCATGGTCTCAATTCCTCACTTTAGTACAATGGGTTTCAGTAGGTCTTAGTGAGTTATATTTCTTTCAGAAAAGATTTATTTTATTTTATTCAAAGAGTCTTCATAAAGTGTCTTTCTAAAGATATTCCCCTTTAGGCCTAGTAACATGAAAATGTTTTTAGAGGAGTGGCCATTTGACCTACAAAATGGACACCTAAGGAAGAGGAGAAGATTTAATTTATTGAAAGGTGGCATCTAGGAGGAATAATGGAACATAAAGTAAATTTTAAGCGTTTTATTTGAGAACTCAAAAAGGTTCAAACTTATATCAGGATTTTTAGTTGCTTTCAAATCAGTTTTGGAGGAAAAGGTTTGAAATGGAAAAAGGTTCACCTGATTTTCTTTTCACTTTATATATTAGATTCTTTAGTTCTCATTTCCATTATGCTGAAGTTGATATATTATTGTCGCGCTGTTGAAATGATTCTGAAGTTTATACCTTGACTGGTTGAGGGCAAATTCCTCATTCAGAAGAATGGTATTGGTGGTGAAAGGCCCACCCTAGCTGATTGGTTCTCATAGTTGAAGGTTTTCTGTGTGCTTGAATCTTCCATGCGGATTTAGAGATGAAGTTTTTTGCGGTATTTTTATGCGGGATTGTGGTGTGAAGTGTGAAGTGTGAAATGTGAAGTGTGATGAGGCTTTTGAAGAGTTTTTGAGTTGATTTCTATGTAATGTCCTTCATAGAACAGCATAAGTTTTGCTCTCAGTCTAAATGATAAAGTGTCCAAATTTGCAAGAAACCAATAACTTCTAAAGAATTATATCAAATTGAATGGTTATTCATATCTGTTACTCAAACTTGAATTCATTAAGAATAGACTTGTTATTGAACAACTTGGATATTGATAGAAGAAAGTAGAATTTAATTGATGATATTACCAACTCCCCTTAAGTGGAAAGTCCAGAGTCTGATATGAATTAAGGAAATCTGAATTGATTACAGGCTCAATAATGAAAGTTTGACAAGAATATGAAATCGTCGTCCCTGAATAGTATCCTTATGAGCATGTGTTCAAAAATGTAAAAGACAACACATTTTTTTTATCTTTGTTTCTGAATAAATTATTAAATTCCTGTGGTGATACGATCGTGCCTTGTCTTAATAATACCAAAGTGCTTCTACGTCCTTAATATTGTAATAGGAGGAACTTGTGTCACCCTTGTATTGTCGTAGGCTCTAAAGAACACTTCCGATCTGACTTTTAAAAATCAAATTCACAATTCTCTAGTTTATTTTGTTGGGAAATGGTACATTCGCTTATAAAATGAAGAACATCATTGTTTAGGCCCTTCCAAGAGAACCTTCCTCTAACTTATTTGCAAGTATTATTGTATCTTAGACATCCCGCAAATGGTGTCTCATGGACAGCTCTCAAGTGTTGGATACAATTGATCAATTGTGCGTTCTCTTTGATGTTACACAAATGTCATATCAGTTGACAGTCAGTGCATGCCGAGCTCACTTGATCAATGAAGACAATTTTCCTAGTCTACCGAGCATTCCTGAGTTTACTCTGTACAGAAGACAGTTTCTACCGAGCTCACTCGAGCGTCGAAGGAAGTTAAGCTAAAAAGAGTGTTAACCGAACTCACTCGGTTAATGAAGGGAAAGTTGAACAGAGTACCGAGTTCACTCTGTTACCAAAGGAATTTTGTAAGTTCGCAGTGTTAACCGAGCTTCTATTGGTTAACACAAGAAATCGCTTCGGAATCAATTTCTACCAAGCTAGGTCGGCTACCAAAGGATTTTTCTTGTTTTGGCATATATAACTTAATTATTGTACCTATTGATTATAACCGACTGAGGTGATGAATATTGGTTATTCTAACTTGTATTTGAGCCGACTTGACAATCTAAAAGGTATAAGTAAAAGGTCAAGCTGTGATTTCAATGTATGTGATGTGTGCAAGTTGAATGAGTTGAAAAGAGATAAGAAGAGGAAGCGAACTTGAAGGATAAGCAGGTATCCTTGTGGAGCAGAAAAGTGTTATTTGATCAAGAAGGATCAAATATGAACCAAAGCAGATATTTGTAATCAACAATTCAGTTGCATCACAATCAGGTCATTTCATTGTTACTTTCTAACCATTGTAGCAGTGATCTAAAATCTCTTAACAAAGTTAGTTTAACAGCCATTTGTAAATCCTCTAACAAGGTGGCAATTTCTTTGAATTGTTTCAAAACCTTTTGCAAGGCCACTCCTAACAGGGTGATTGAATCCTTTAATAGGATCACACCTAACAATGTGTTTTGTAACCTTTAACAGGGTTGGCTCCTAACAGGGCTCACTTCAGAAGAGTGAAAACAGTAACTAGTTACATTGGTGGTTTTTACCAAATTGGGTTTCCACGTTAAATCCTAGTGTCTCTTGTGTTCATGTTATTTCTTGCAAGTAATTAATAATAACATCTTAAGATTCACTAAAGTTATTCACACTCTGCATTTACTAAGTTACAGCAATTTCTGTGTGTTTACCGAGTAACAGAAGTAATCTGTTTTATCAATTTGAATCTTATAGTTGACATCTAAGAGATCTGGGATTTATTTTAGTGGTAATTGATTCACCCCCCCTCTCAGTTACTCTTATATTTCCAACAATTGATATCAGAGCTTTTGGTGCTTGCAGAGAAGGTTTCAAGGACCTAAGCTAAAGATCAGGATGTCTTACAAGAAAGAGATTCCAAAGCTGAACAGAGACAACTTTGCAGCATGGCAAGGACTTATGAGGCTTCACCTGGCTACCATCAGTGATCTAGGATGCAAATATCTTGATGAAGAATATAAAACTCCCACTGGAACATTATCAATTGATGATATTTCTGAAAAGAAGAGCCATAACATCATGATCATTGACATTGCATCTGCTCTCAATTATGTTGAATTTGATGAGGTCAAAGACTATAAAACTGTTTCTGATATGTGGAACAAGCTGAAATAAATCTATAGAGGAGATGACAATGTAAGAAGAGCCAAAGCAAAAAGCTTTAGAGGACAATTTGATCAAATAAGGATCAAAGAAGATGAAAATGTTGCAAAATATGTGGAAAGAATATAGGCCAGTATTAGTGCAATCAGAGCATCTAGAGGAGAAATCAAAGAAGAAATTGTTGTAAGTAAAGTACTCAAAACATTGCTTCCTATCTATGCAATTAGAGTATCTACTATTCAAGAAAAGAGATGTGATCCAAATCACAAGTCAAGTTTGGATGCCTTAGTAGGAAGATTGACAGCTTTTGATTTGAACTAGACAATTTTGACAACTATGTTCCTGCCTCCAAGAATATTGAATCTACATTTGAAGCTAAAGTCTCACTCAAAGAAAAAGGCAAGAAAATAAAAGATAACCAATCAGAAAGTGAAGAAGAAACTGAAGAAAGTTCAGACAGTGATTTTGAAATTGTTGAAGCTTTACTTGCAAAGAAATATTCCAAGAGCAGAGAAAAGTACAAAGGTAAAATCCCTCTAATATATTTTTCTTGTGAAGAAATTGGTCATATTGCTGCTAGGTGCCCAAACAAAGAAGCTAAGGAAGAGAAGAAAAGCTACAAGCACAAAGGCAAGAAGGAATTCAAAGGTCACAAATCCTACAAAGACAAAGGTAAAAAAACTTGTTTTATAGCTAAAGATTCTGATAACAGTGAAGATGAAGTAGTGTATATTGTTGTAAAAGATGAATCTGATGATGGAGATAAGATGGCATGTCTCTCATGTTAGCAAAAATGACACATGGATCATAGATAGCGGATGTTCTCACCATATGACTCGAGACAAAACTAAGTTTGAACACTTTGAACACTATGATGGAGGTAGTGTAAGATTTGGAAACAATGAATCCTGTTGCATAAAAGGGAAAGGCCGAATCTCTTTAACCAATGAACTTGTATGTGACAATGCCTATTGGGTTGAAGGACTAAAACATAATTTGTTAAATGTGGCATAGCTGAACAACATTGGATTCAAGGTAGAATTCATGAATGGCAAAGCAAGACTGCTGGATAACCAAGCAAATCTGATTGGATTAGGCAGGCAAATAAAAGGTAACCTATTTTATCTTGATTTTGGTGATTGTTCATGTTTCATTGCTCAAGTAGAAGAAAGTTGGTTATGGCACAGAAGGCTATGTCATGTAAACTTTGATAATATGGTCAAAATCGGCAAACTCAGAAGAGTAAGAGGCCTTCCTAATCTGAAGAAACTAGATGTTGGATTATGCAAGAATTGTCAAGTTGGTAAAATGGGAAAGACTAGTTTTAAAAACAAAAACTATCAGTCAGAAGATGTCTTGGAAATTGTGCATATTGATTTGTGTAGACCCATTGGAATAGAAACTTATAGTGTAGAGAAGTTTTTCATTCTTTTTGTTGATGATTATTCTAAAATAATGACTATTATGTATCTAAGAGAAAAATCAAAAGCTTTTGAGAAATTCAAATGGTATCTTGCTAGAGTAGAAAAGGAAACTGGAAAAGGATTAAAATGCTTAAGATTAGATAGAGGTGGTGAATTCATCTCAATTGAATTCAACAATTTCTGCATTGAAAGAGGAATCAAAAGACAAGTATCAACCCTTGGTACTCCTGAGCATAATGGAATAGTTGAAAGAAGAAATAGATCCATCATGGATTGTGCAAGAACACTAATGATTGAGAAGAACGTTGCTATCAAATACTGGAAGGAAGCTATCAGCATTGCAGTTCATACTTTGAACCGGGTTTAGTTTAAGGACTCAAACAAAACTCCCTATGAGCTATGGTATGGCTACAAACCCAATGTAAGTTACTTGAAAGTATTTGGCAACAAATCTTACATCTTGAAAGAATCTAGAAAAGGTAAATTTGATGTAAAAGGTGATGAAGATATATTTTTAGGATATTCCTGCAAAAGTAAAGCATACAAATATCTGAATTTATCCACTCACAAAATCATAGAAAGTGCACATGTGAGAATTGATGAGTTTGCAGAAAATACTGAAGAAGAAAACAAAAAGGAACTAGAAGATTACAGAAGATTTGTCTACCATGAACCTGATAGATTGCCAAACATATTTGCCAAAAAGGAGACTTCATCTCCCAAGCTAACCAAATCTCCATCAGCTACCGAGTTGCAAGAAGTTCAAACCAAGTTACAGGGATCCAAGTCACATTTAGAGGCTACCGAGTTAATGCATACTGAGTCTGAAGAACCCGAGCCATAGATAAAAGGACCTAAGTCTGAAGTTGAAATTCAAAATGAAGACAATGCAATTCATTCAAAAGCCAAAGAACCTATATTGGCTAAATATGTCAGAAGGCATCATGCACCTAATCAGATCATTTGAGATAAATCTGATGGAACAATGACAAGAAGCAAATTAAATGGTACATGTTTACTTGCTGAATTTGAACCTAGAAGTGTTAAAGATGCATTGGAAAATAAAAGTTGGATTGAGGCTATAAATGAAGAAATAGAACAGATAGAAAAGAACAAAACTTGGACTCTTATACCTAGGCCCAAAGACAATAATGTAATTGGTACAAAATGGGTATTCAAAAATAAGTTGAATGAAGATCGAAAGGTATCAAGAAACAAAGCCAGATTGATATGTAAAGGATATTCTCAAGAAGAAGGTATTGATTACGGTAAAAATTTTGCCCATGTTGCAAGATTAGAAGGTGTTAGGACTTTACTGGCTTATGCGACTTACAGAGGATTCAAAGTATATCAGATGGATGTTAAATCTGCATTCTTAAATGGAATTCTTGATGAAGTCTACATTGAACAACCAAAAGGTTTTGTTGATCCAGATAAAAGGGACATGGTCTGCAAATTACACAAAGCCCTATATGATCTTAAACAAACTCCTAGAACCTAGTATGAAAGACTACATAACCACTTGATAGAGATTGGTTTTCAAAGAACAAATGATAACAGCAACATATACATCAAAGATTGTGTTGACAGAAATATTTTTGGATGATACTCTATTCACAGGAAATGATGATTTATGCAAAGCATTTTTAGAACAAATGAATAAGGAATTTGAGATGTCCATGTTTGAAGAAATAAAATTCTTTGTTGGATTGCAAATACAACAGAATATAAATGGTATTTATATCACTCAATCTAAGTACATCAAAGAGACACTCAAGAAATTTGGAATGGAAGATTCAAAACCAGTTGGAACCCCCATGTGTACTGGACTCAAGCTTACAAAAGATGATGACTCCAAAGAAGTAGATCAGACCTTATACAGATCAATGATTGGGAAACTACTGTATGTGGTACACACAAGGCTTGACATTGCCTTAGCAGTTGGGATAGCAGCAAGATTCTCAGCTAAACCTAGAGAAAACCACATGATGACAATAAAAAGAATCTTAAGATATCTGAAAGGCACTGAAGACTATGGCTTATGGTACAAACTTGGAGACAACCTTGACTTAAAAGTGTTTACTAATGCTGATTGGGTAGGAAATCTTGAGGACAGAAAAAGCACTAGTGGTGCAACATTCTTTCTTGGTAAAAGGCTGGTATGTTGGACAAGCAAGAAGCAAAATTGCACATCTCAATCTACAGGAGAAGCAGAATATGTAGCAACAGCAGTGAATTGTTGTAACATTGTTTGGTTCAAACAATTCTTGAAAGGAATGAAGGTTGAAATCAAAGAGCCAATAGTGATGTATTGTGATAACACCAATGCAATCAACATATCAAAAAATCCAGTGATGCATTCCAAAACAAAGCACATTGCTATCAAATATCACTTTGTAAGAGAATTAGTACAGAACAAAGAAATCAGATTGGAATATGTGCATACAAAAGAACAAATTGCAGATATATTCACAAAGCCATTACCTAAGGATGCATTTTTGTATCTAAGAGGTAAGCTAGGGGTCATTCCCCTATCTGAAACTCACTAAATAAAATTTAGTGATGCATCAACAAAAACCAAGTTGAAGATCAATCAGTTGATGCAGTAGTGACAAAGGACATATTGCAGATGAATCTGTACTCAAGGTACCTTGGCACTAATCAAAATTGTCTTTGGCATGTGTTGTCAAAGAGGGAGAAGTCTACTGTCATATCTTTATGAAATTTTGCAGAGGGAGAACACTATAAGAGAAGTTTTCTGCACAAAATCAAAGAGGGAGAAACTTTCTGACAGAGAGGGTCTTGTTCTCAAAATTTCATTGTGCTATGACATGTTGTGTTGCCATCAATGCCAAAGAGGGAGATTGTCGGATACAATTGATCAATTGTGTGTTGTCTTTGATGTTACACAAATGTCATATCAGTTGACAGTCAGTGCACGTCGAGCTTACTTGGTCAATGAAGACACTTTTCCTATTCTACCGAGCATTTCTGAGTTTACTTTGTATAGAAGAAAGTTTCTACCGAGCTCACTCGGGCGTCAAAAGAAGTTAAGCTGAAAAGAGTGTTAATCGAGCTCACTCGGTTAACGAAGGGAAAGTTGAACAGAGTCAGTACTAACCAAGTTCACTCGGTTACCAAAGGAATTTTGTAAGTTCGCAGTGTTAACCGAGCTTCTGTTGGTTAACATCGGGAATCGCTTCAAAATCAGTTTCTACCAAGTTGGGTCGACTACCAAAGGATTTTTCTTGTTTTGGCATATATAGCTTAATTATTGTACCTATTGATTCTAGCCGACTGAGGTGATGAATATTGGTTATTCTAACTTGTATTTGAGCCAACTTGACAATCTGAAAGGTATAAGTAAAAGGTTTCCACGTTAAATCCTAGTGTCTCTTGTGTTCATGTTATTTCTTGCAAGTAATTAATAATAAAATATTAAAATTCACTAAAGTTATTCATACTCTGCATTTACGGAGTTACAGCAATTACCATGTGTTTACCGAGTAACGGCAGTAATCTGTTTTATCAGTTTGAATTTTATAGCTGACATCTAAGGGATCTGGGAATTATTTTAGTGGTAACTGATTCACCCCCCCCCCCCCCCCCCTCAATTACTCCTCTTATATTTCCAACATCAAGATCTTCTTCTTTGATTTTAATTCAGGCACTACGTAGTTCTATCTTTGCAATAAATGATGTCATCCACTACCTTGTATTGGTCATTTTGAATTAGTCCATCCATTAATTCACATGCAAAGGAGTTCTTCGAATATTTTACTAGAAGGTGTGCCTTTCAATCAGTTGACATCTCACACAATGAGAAAATGTTTTGTTGAAATTAATTAGATTTATTGTAGATTAGAATATAGATATCTTTTAAAAATGTCTATCTCTTCAATGTTACTCTTACTGATCTTATAATTTCTTGCAGGTTGTTACAAGAATGATGAGATAATCATACTTCACAAGTATTGCATAGAATTCTGAAAACAATAACACTTTAATTAATTATGATTATTGTATCACAACTCTAAATATGGATAAGGGCGAGATTGATCTCCAAAATGCTTTGCACTCTTGATGTTTTTACATTGCATCTTGATCGAACAGATTTTCTATATATAATCTTGAGGAGACATGTCAATGAATAGACATGCCTCCACTTCATTGACATGTCATTCCATTATTGGTGCCCTTGGTTACATTAACCAAAATCGTTTGTTATCAGCAATATACAAATAGTAGTTAGAATTAGATAGAGAGAAATAACAATTACATGCAAATGTAATCAATATCACAAAGGAATAAAGTACACAAGAGAGAATAAAAGACACAAAGATTTAATGTGATTCACCCAATCCCTGGGCTACATCCAGCAAACAAGTCCAATATTATTATCTAGTGATTTCAACCAGATTACAATCTGCAATCTCTTGCAACTCAATACCACAACAAGAAGCTATTAAATCATCATACATCACAAAATCCCTAACCATAAGTTATTTAATACACGACTTATGTTGCTTACAAAATTAGGGCTAGAATATGTCATCCAATAGAAAATATAACTCCTAATGCCTTTTACAATAGTAAATTCAATTTTGGCTTTGGGCATTGCTCCTCAACTATGCCATGTATTGCGACAAGGAACGCAAATGGGGAGCAACCCCAAGACCCTGCCTTGAGCACTACCCCTAGACCCTAGAAGGGATGCTGCCCCCAAACCCCCATAAGAAAAACTAGGCAGAAACTGCGCTGAACGAAGTGGGGAAAGAATAACCTTTGAGTCTAATCAAGTTCCACATAACAACAATCTCCCACTTGGAAACTAATCAAACTCCACAACAATAACCTCCCACTTGGAGACTGATCATAGCACTTATAAACTTATAGCTCCCTCTGAAATGTAAATTCGCCCTGAATTTTGTTGTTCTTTTATTCTCTTCAATTTAGAAGAACAACCAAAGACAAAGAGGAGTTCAGCTTCTCACTTGTCACTGTCTTTGTAAACATATCTGTTAGATTATCATTTGTTTGTATCTTATCCAGCTTTAACTATCCTTCATCCACAACTAACTGAATGAAATGGTACCACAGTTGTACGTGTTTCATCTTTGAATGTAGAGCAGAATTCTTAGCTAGATGAAGGGCAATCTAGCTATCTATAAACAGATAATTTTTCATCTATGGGTGCCCCAACTCTTCTATGAAAAATTAAAGCCATATCATCTCCTTGGTTACCTTTGTAGCAGCAACATACTATGCCTCTGTAGTGGATAAAGCATTCACCTTCTGGAACCGAGAAATCCAAATCATTGTTGTCCCACCAACAGTAAATACATATCCTGTAGTACTTTGCCTAGTATCTATGTCCCTTACCAAATCTAAGTCAACATGGCCTTGTAAATTAGTAGTAGAGCCCCCAGAATTTAAACATTTACTGGATGTACCTCTCAAGTATCTAAGAATCCATTTGACTACATTTCAATGCTCAATTCCATGATGACTCATATACCTACTAACAACTCCCACAAAATGTGCAATATCTAGCCTAGTGCATACCATAGCATACATTAAACTTCTTACAGTTGAAGCATAAGGTACCTTGGATATTTTATCCTCCTCTTCTTGTGTCTTTGGACACATCTCCTTATTCAATTTCAAATGACTAGTCAAAGGTGTGTTGGCAGCTTTGGCATTCTCCATATAGAAATTTTGCAACACCTTCTCAATATAATCAGCCTGAGATTGTTAAGTTGAATAAGATCGTTTTCTAGCAAACTTATCATGAAGAGACATGTCTCTATATGGTAAATTATAAGTTAATTATCATTAGACAACATATTAACAACAATATATATAAACATAATTATATGTAACCTACATATATATATATATATATATATATATACACTACCCTAGGGGATGGGGGGACAACAAAATGGGGAGACAAGTTTCCGAAACGGGGGGACAAAGGGGCCTTAATTTGGGGATAGCAAAGGGATGGTGGCGGGGGACCGGGGGGGTTGTATACTATACATATGGTACTTGAAATGCTAGTTACAAAAAGATGTATTGCCATAGAAGATATAAAGATGCAAAAGAGTAAATACTTGAACATTGTATTGAATTGGAACATCAAACATTGAACATAAATAGTAAAATCAGCAAATAGTTGACATGGAAACGGCCCCCATCCTCGATGAAGGTGGCGGAATCTGGTGGCACCACTATGGATGGAGGAACTGAGTCCCCAAATCCCCAGTGCATCTCCGTCTCTAGGACGTTGGACAAAAAGGGGGGAAGCGTCCCCGTGTTACTATCTATCTATCTATCTATCTATATATATATATATATATAAAAGTAGATATAGGGGAGTTTGTCTAATTGATGATTAATGAATGACCATAGAAAGGTTATCTCTAGGTCTATTCAATCTCACTGAAGCTACAACATTAACACTCACTCTTAGCTAGGGAGGATTGTTATAGAACACATTATGCTCTGAAGCATGTAAAGAGATATCATCTCAATATGATATTCTTGGAATAGCATTTTCAAGGATATTTCTTGTTAAATATCTGAAATATGATTCAACAAGAAATATCAATCGCACTTATATTCTCTTGGTATGTGCACTAGCATCATGTTCATGATGCCAACCGAAAGAATATGTCATATCCTAGAAGGATATGAGTTATCCGATTTCCGACACACTCTGGAACAACAACTGAATGTAGTCTATCAAATAACAAGTAATCCAAGTATCATGCTCTCCATCATGACAAGTATCATGATCTTCGGCACTCCAAGACAGCAACTTAATGTAGTCTATCATGATAGTTTGTTATCATGATATCCGGCACTCAGGGAAAACAACTTAATGTAGTCAATCATAACAATAGGTCAAACCATTATTAAGATCATCACCTTACAATAGCGACCTCACAAATACATCAATGAAAGATCGTCACCTTTCATGACATAATTCACATATGCAAAATATTAACCACCATGAACCAAGTCAAAGGGTGGAACAAGGGCTTTCACCTCAACTTCTCACTTACAAAGAAGAATACATTACAAGGAATTTCACCTCAAACTTTTCTTTCGCAGAGAAGAACTCATTAACAAGAAATTGCACCTCAAAATTCTCCCTCTGAAAAAAGATTCTGGGAATTCATATCCTCTAGTTGCTCCCTTAGAAGCTCTCTTCATCCAAGGATGCTTGAGATAAACTATCAAACTCCCTCTGAATCTAATATCAATCTTTCAACTTTCTGGTGACAAGTCGTCGCTCCCTCATGATGTACACAGGGGTAGGCCCATCAAAAATCATGCAGTCACACAAATGTATCTTTACACTCCCTCTTAATATAGAAGGATACTCATAATCTCAATTATCAAAGATATTCGCTTCAAGAGACTCATTTTATCCAGCCTGATCATCAAATGGCTAATGAATTCTAGATCACAGCTTCTTTGTAGCTACTATCATAAGATTGAGTCTGCACAATATTTGGCAACATGTGTTAAGTACCAACCTTCTTTTATTGATCTGCACATGAAGGTCCATAGATATTAAATTGGAAATTTCCTTCTTAGATTATTTGAGAATGGAACATCTCCCTTCTAAAGATGGTTCAAGTGGGAATGTAACATTAATTATTATTTCCCCCTCACAATGTAAAATTCTCACTCTTATATCGTTGACCCATTAGATCCACTTCAATCTCATCTACATATCTTGAGTAAAATTATGGTGATGATTCATACTAAATGTGTATGTGTTTGATGGAATCCTTTGAATACGCTACAAGACTTGCATTCATGATAAGCCCATTAATATGCAACTTCAACTTTCCTTCCTTAATGCTTACAACATTATCTCCTGGAAATTTATGCTAGGAAGATATGCATCTGAAAAACTTTATGAACTCATCGATCTCCTCCACATAAGGATTGTATAAGTGCATGGTGTCCTCAATCTTTTATTTGTCTCCATTTCTTTATCCAATTTTGTTATCAATGTAAGTTTAAACAATTGATAATAAGTTTCTCTGGTCTGCAATGATTATTTTACTGATCTGAAATATATAAACCGATTGTTGTTACTAATATTGCTTTATGCAAATGATGTTGCTGCTATTCAGTCTAATAAGACCTTGCAGACTTATATGATCGCTTATCTAATATGATAGCTTTGTAATGACAATACTTGGCACAGTTTCTGATTTAGTCGCTAATAATGTGTATATTTGGTCTTACAGGTGGTAGAACAGCACGCTTGGCTGCCTTTTGCTTTATAAGAGCAATCTATTTCTGGACTGAACAAAATGAAAAATTGTAAATCCCTTTCAACTGTAATCATTTTGACCATCCTACATCTCGGTATCTTCTCTATTATTGCTTCTTTTCTTCTTTTTTTATATAAACTGTAGTTTGTTACCCCTGAGCATTGATGATGCTATATCTTCCCTTACAGCTGCATTCCTCCACTCTGTCAATCTTAACTGCTTTCTCAGTTGAATGTCTTTGATTAATTTCTCTCTTTCAAAATCTGATACATATATCCTTGTATTCCAGATAATTATAGACGATTGAATAAGCTGCAAGAAGTTCTTTTTCTACCTCGCTACTACTTGGGATTGATGATCCTCCCAATTCAGAATTGGTTATCAAGCGGATCAATATCTCTTTGTCCTTTGGTTCGCAGTCCTCCTTGCTTGCAATGCTAAGCAAGGACAGTGGGGATTACTAATATTCAAAACTTACTAAACTCGAATAATTCCATTTCATATTCAACATCTTTCTTTCCTTTGTGTTGACTGCATGTAATCCCCTATAAAGTGGGTGTTGATGGCTTATGCAAAACTGCTCACTATTGGATTCTATTCTCCCGTAGATCACTCCTTGTAATCCTTCATCTATTATAATCTCCTGAAAGTAATATACTACTGTATAATATTCTTCCCTGCAGTTCACTTCCTTTCTTCTAGTTTTGCAGATCCAATTATCCGCATATTTCCTTAATATCGTTGGTTGATTCCCATAAAGGTGATTTCTATATATTTCCTCAATAATGAATAAGGAAGAGCGATATTCTCTTGTTTCCAACGACAACACCGTGTTGGCTTACTTCTTTGATGCCCTCCTTATTCCTGCTTGCCCCAATATTTTTCCCTTCCATAGTCTATGGTGTCAAGTTGTCAACTATCATCATTCTTTAGCATTTATTCCTATTCTTTCAGACTAATCAATATGTGCCTCCCCCGGTCTGTAGTAGTAACATCTGGAGCTTTTTTCTGTTTTCCAGCCAAACATATATACTCCTCATCCTTCCATTGTTTTATGCATTTGGCTTCATATATCTGCTGTCTAAAATGAATGGTTCCCTTATTATCTCTTACTGTCTGGTCTATCTATTCAACTTTGTTGTATATTCCTCTTCTTGTTCGCTGAGTATACATATCTCTTCCATTATTTTTGCTCCCTCCATCTCAGTTTCATTCTCCTAATCTAATATATATATCTGCTATCGGGGGTGCTAGGCTTTTCAATTTGCATGCCTGTTTCTAACCGACACTTCTTAATATCTGACTTTTTAATATTGTAAGAATGAATAATATGTTGATTATAATATCAATTCCCTGTCATAACTAGTGTAGGAGAGATATCAATTAAGATTAGTTTAATAGAGAGTTATAACCATAGTATCATCGCATTCCATTATTCTCCTTAAGCACTAAATCTGGGTCTGATTTATTGGTATTATAGTCATCTGTATGCACATTATCGATAGTAACAAATCAATTGGGTCTGTGTATTCAATATAGGCACCTCCTGAGTTTAAGATTTTCTGTGATCATCCAGCTTTGGTTCTTCATTCATAGATTTGTTTGCCTCTTATCTTGTGTATACTCTTCGCTGCTCACTGGACCCAGGACACGATTTCCTCTCCACATTCCCTATTCATGATGCCTTATAGAATTCTTCTGAACAATTATCAAGTCGTTGTAACTCTATTGTTTTCTCTGAATATAAGTTGCCATGTTGTCCACAGTTTTGTGATTAGCTTACCATGATTGGCAACATCTTTTATTTCCATCTCCTCCCTTGATTCTATTTTTTACAATTGCAGTCTAGCTCTGATACCATGTTAAGTTTTATAGGATCATTTTCTGCAAATGTAATAACACTGCCATTTATTTCTGTATGTTCCAAATGCAGATTTGAATGTCATATAAATATGAGAAGAGGAGACATGTCTCTATATGGTAAATTATAAGTTAATCATCATTAGATAACATATTAGCAATAATATTTATAAACATAATTATATGTAACATATATATATATATATAAAAGTAGATATAGGAGAGTATTTATATATATGTATATATACATATACATATATATATATAAGTAGATATAGGAGAATTTGTCTAATCGGTGATTAACCAATGACCATAAAAGGATTATCTCTAGGTCCATTCAATTTAACAGAGATAATGTCAATTTGTTGTTCTTATCTCTACAAAACTTCATACCAAGGATTTGTTTTGTTGCCTTAAAATCCTTCACAACAAATGAATGTGCTAACTGTTGTTTCAATCCCTCATCACCTAGTTGCCCTGCTGAAATTAAATTCCTACTCAGCCTTGGAACATGTCTTACCTCTTATAGTAGCCAATTTTTCTCATTCTACAACTTAATCTTAATTCTTCATTTTACAACAATTTAACAGCGTTCATTATCTCTCAAATAAACTAGCCCAAATCCCTTTGGACATAATCAAGAAAATAAATTTTATGGAGTCTAGTATGAAATGAAGCCCCTGAATCTAAACCCCATGAATCATCAACATCTTCTAAGGAAAGAAGCAAAGCATCCTCTTCGGATTTATTATTTACCACATTTGTTTCCTGATTTCCTTCTTGTTTGTCTCCTTCATTGTTCTTCCGAGGCCAGCAATCTTTCTTCTTATGGCTTGGTTTCCCACAATATCAACAACCTCTTGGTTCTCTAGATTGAGACCTATTTCCCTTTGATTTTCGTCTTGATTACCCACAATTTCCAGAATTGTTTCTTCTTTCATTCGTTCTTCTTCTTCTGTGTGTTTTCAAGACATTTCCTGATGTAGATCCACGTCAGCTTTTCCTGCAAATTTCCTCACTCAGAATAACACCAATAACATCATCAAATTTTAGGGTATTAGAACTAGAAACAGAGTTACTCGCAGTCATTACCAAGTCATTCCATATTTCAGGCAAAGAACACAGAAACAAGAAAGCCCTAATTTCTTCATCAAAATTGACATTTATAGAAGATAACTGACTAGTAACCATATTAAACTCATTCAATGATCAGAAACGGACCCACCTTCTACCATCTTCATATTAAATAAACACTTCATAAGAAATATCTTGTTCGAAGCAGAAGGCTTTTCATATAGCTTTTCTAAGGTTTACATCAACTCTTTAGTTGTCTTCGCTTTTTTAATATTAAATGCTACCAATTGCACTAGGCATAAACAAATACTTCCAAGTGTCTTTCTATCCAAAATGTCCCAGTCCTCATTTGTCATATTTGGGTCTTTCTTGGATTTCCCTCCCAATGGCCACCATAAATCCTTCTGATAAAGATAGTCCTCCATTTGCATTTTCCATAATTGAAAGTTCTACCCTTTAAGCTTCTCAACCTTCAGCATGTCATTGCTCCCACTCAACCGTGAGACCTTCTTGCAAAAAATAACTTAAACAACCTCACTCCAAAACTAGCCATATGTGATCTCAACTCCCCGAGTCTCTTGTGTTGGAAATATAAGAGTAACTAAGAGGGGAGGGGTAAATCAGTGACTACTAAAATAAATCCCAAATCCCTTAAATGTTAGTACAAAATAAAGTTTGAAGACTGAATACTGTTGATGCTCAGTAAACACACATAAAATGTTGTAACTTGGTAAGTACTGATTATGCAAATCTTTAAATGTTATCTGTGATTACCTTTACTTTAACTTAGTTGCAAACACATAAAAGAAAATAGCATGAACACATTTGATACCAAGATTAAACGTGGAAACCCAATTTGGGAAAAATTGCCAATTGCAACTAATTACTATTTTCACTCTTCTGAAGTGAGCCCTGTTAGGAGCCAACCCTATTAAAGGTTACAAAACGCACTGTTAGCTATGAACCTGTTAAAGGATTTAATCACCCTGTTAGGAGTGGCCTGGTTAGAGTTCTTAAGACAATTCAATAGAACTGCCACTTTGTTAGAGGATTTACAAATAGTTGTTAAGCCAACTCTGTTAAGAGATTTAGATCACTGCTACAATGGTTAGAGAGTAACAATGAGATGACCTAATTTGAATCCAACTAAATTGCTGATTACAGATCTTTGTTTTGGCTTGTACTTGATCCTTCCTAATCAAATCTATATTTTCTGCTGCACAAGGATATTCTGCTTATCTTTCAAATTTGCTTCATCTCTTCATCATAAATCTTCAATACATTCATAACTTTTCACTTCCATTGAGTCCACAACTTGACCTTATATCTTTCATATTGTCAAGTCGGCTCATATACAACTTAAAATAACTAATGTTCATGACCTCAGTCGGCTAGAACCAATAGATAAATCAATTAAGCTTCATATACCAAAACAAGAAAATCCTTCGTTAGCCGACCTAGCTCAGTAGACACTAACTCAAAAATGATTTCGTGTGTTAACCAACAAAAGCTCGGTTAACATTGCAAACTCGCAAAGATTCTTTGGCAATCGAGTGATCTCGGTTAGCACTGGTTCCATCCAACTTTTCTTCATTAACCGAGTGAGCTCGGTTAACACTCATTTTCTGCAGACTATCCTTCGATGCCCGAATGAACTCAATAGATATTGCCTTCTAAACTAGGCAAACACAGAAATGCTCGATAGATACAAAAAACTATCTTCATTGCCCGAGTGAGCTCGGCATACACTAACTGATAATGATATGACATTTGTGTAACATCAAAGACAATACACAATTAATCAATTGTATCCAACAATCTCCCTCTTTGGCATTGATGGCAACACAACCTGTCATAACACAATGAAATTTTGGAACAAGAATAAAGTAAGGAACATATCCTTAGTTTTATTCATGAGAACTTCCTCTGTTAGTGTGAGCTCTTCCTTTCTTCAATTTCTCCCTCTGTCTGCAAAAGCTTCTGCCAAGTTCATTCTCCCTCTTAGATATCTCTTCATAAAGTTTCTATGATAGCAAACTTCTTCTTTGGAATGACAAAAATTTCTATGGGATATGACAGTAAACTTCTCCCTCTTTGACAACAAATGCCAAAGACAACAACTCTGTTAATATAAATGTACCTTAAGTACTGATTCATTTGCAATATGCCCTTGACAATTCTACACCAACTGATTGATCTTCAACTTGCTACGGCCGATGCCTCACTAAACTTTATTTAGTGAGCTTCAGATAGGGGAATGACCCCTAGCTTACCTCTTAGATACAGAAATGAATCTTTAGGTAATGGCTTGACCTATTCTTTTGTATTTACATATTCCAATCTAACTTCTTTATCCTGCACCAACTCTCTTAAGAAGTGATATTTTATAACAATGTGTTTTGTTTTGGTATGCATCACTAGATTCTTTGATATATTGATTGTGCTAGTGTTATCACAGTATATGACTACTGGATCCTTGATCTCTATCTTCATTCCTTCCAACAATTGTTTGAACCAAACAATGTTAGAACAATTAACTGCTACTGCTACATATTCTGCCTCTGTTGTGGATTGAGAGATGCAATTTTGTTTCTTGCTTGTCCAAGACACTAGTCTTTTACCAAAAAAAATGCTCCACCACTAATATTTTTTTTTGTCATCAAGACTTCCTGCCCAATCAGCATTAGTAAACACCTTCAAGTCCAAATTGTCTCCAAGTTTGTACCATAAGCCATAGTCTTCAATACCTTTCAGATATCTCATGATTCTCTTAATTGTCATCATGTGATTTTCTCTGGGATTTGTTGAGAATCTTGTCACCATACCAACTGCCAGTGCAATATCAGGCCTTATATGTACTACATACTGCAATTTCTCAATCATTGATCTGTATGTGGTCTGGTCTACTTCTTTGGAATCGTCATTCTTGGAAAACTTTATGTCCAGTAGACATAGGGGTTCCAACCAGTCTTCAATCTTCCATTCCAAACTTCTTTAGTTTCTCCTTGATATACTTAGATTGAGAGATGTAGATACCATTTTTGTTTTGCTGTATCTGCAACCCAACAAAGAATTTTATCTCACCAAACATAGACGTCTCAAATTTTTTATTCATTTCTTTTGAAAATACTTTGCACAAGTCATCATATCCTGTGAATAAAGTATCATCAACAAATATTTCTGCCAACACAATCTTCTTGTCTGGTCCTTCTTTGATATACAGATTATTGTTATCATTTGTTCTTTGAAAGCCAATCTGTACCAAGTAATTATGAAGTCTTTCATACCAAGCTCTAGGAGCTTGCTTGAGACCATATAATGCTTTGTGTAACTTGCAAACCATGTCTCTTTTGCTACAATCTACAAAACCTTCTGGTTGTTCAATGTAGACTTCCTCATGAAGAATTCCATTCAAAAATGCAGATTTTACATCCATTTGATATACTTTAAATTCTCTATGTGCTACATCTGCTAGTAAAGTTCCAACACCTTCTAATCTTGCAACAAAAGCAAAAGTTTCACAATAATCAATACCTTCTTTTTGAGAATAACTTTTACATACCAGTCTTACCTTGTTTCTAGAAACTTTTCCATCTTCATTCAGCTTATCTCTGAACACCCACTTTGTGCCGATTACATTTTTATACTTAAATCTAGGAATAAGAGTCCAGGTTTTGTTCTTTTCTATCTATTTTATCTCTTCATTCAGTGCTTCAACCCAATTTTCATTTTCCAGAGCATCTTTAACATTTCTAGATTCAAATTCAGCAAGTAAACATATACCTTTTAATTTGCTTCTTGTCATTGTTCCATCAAATTTGTCTCCAATGATCTGATCAGGTGTATGATGCCTTCTAACATATCTTGCTAACACAGGTTCTTTGGGTTTTGAATAAGTTCCACTGTCTGTGACTCGGGTCCATCAAACTCGGTTTGAACTAATTCAGTAGCTTCTGATTGCAACTTGGGTCTTTCAGATTGTGACTCAGGTTGCACTATCTGCAACTTGGTAACTGTTGGAGATTTTGGGGACTCGGGAAATGAAGCCTCCTTTCTTTCAGATAGGTTTGGCAGGGAAGTAGGTTCATAGTAAACAAATCTTCTATAATCCTCTAGCTCTTTGTTGCTTTCTTCTTCACTCTTTTCTACAAACTCATCAATTCTAACATGTGCACTTTCTATTATTTTATGAGTAGACAAATTCAAACATTTGTATGCTTTACTTCTACAGGACTATCCTAGAAATATGCCTTCATCACCTTTTACATCAAATTTGTCTTTTCTAGATTCTTTCTAGATATAACATTTGCTACCAAATACTTTCAAGTAACTTACATTAGATTTGTAGTGATACCATAGTTGATAAGAGTTTTTTTTGAATCTTTCTTCAACTGTACTCTGTTCAAGGTATGAACTGCAGTGCTGATAACTTCCTTCCAGTATTTGATAGCAACATTATTTTCAATCATCAGGGTTCTTGCACAATCCATAAAGGATCTATTTCTTCTTTCAGCTATACCATTCTGTTGTGGTGTACCAGGGGTTAATACTTGTCTTTTAATTCCTCTTTCGATGCAGAAATTATTGAATTCATTGGAGATGAATTCACCACCTCTGTCTGATCTTAAACATTTCAATCTCTTTCCAGTTTCTTTTTCTACTCTTGCTAGATACCATTCGAACTTTTGAAAGGCTTCTGATTTTTCTTTTAGATACATTACAGTCATCATTCTAGAATAATCAACAAAAAGAATGAAAAACTTTTCTCCACTATAACTCTCTATTTCAATAGGTCCACATAAGTCTGTATGAACAATTTCTAAGACTTTTTTTGACTGATAGTTTTTACTTTTGAAACTAGTCTTTCCCATCTTACCAATTTGGCAATTCTTGCATAAACTCATATCAGGTTTTTTGAAACTAGGAATACCTCTTACTCTTCTATGTTTGCTTATCTTAACCAGATTATCAAAGTTTATAGACATAGTCTTTTGTGCCATAACCATCTTTCTTCTACTTGAGCAATAAAACATGAACATTCACTGAGATCAAGATAAAATAGATTACCTTTTATTTGATTGCCAGATCCAACCAGATTTCCTTTTCCATCTAGTAGTTTGGCCTGTCCATTCATGAATTCTACCTTGAATCCAATGTTATTCAACTGTGCCACACTTAGTAGATTATGCTTTAGTTCTTCAACCCAATAAACATTGTCACATACAAGTTCTTTAGTCAATGAAATACATCCTTTTCCTTTTATGTTACAAGGTTCATTGTTTCCAAATCTCACACTACCTACATCATAATATTCCGTGTGCTCAAATCTTGTTTTATCTCCAGTCATATGATGTGAACAGCCATTGTCAATAATACATATATCATTTTTGCTAACATGAAAGATAAGTACCATCTTATCTCCTTCATCATCAGATTCATCTTTTACAGCAATATATACCATTTCATCTTCACTGTTATCAGAATCTTTAGCTATAAAACAAGATTTCTTACCTTTGTCCTTGTAGTTCTTGTAGTTCTTGGAATCCTTCTTGCCTTTTTGCTTATTGCTTTTCTTTTCATCTTTGATTTCTTTGTTTGGACACCTTGCAGCAATGTGACCGACTTCTTCACAAGAAATACTAATCAGAGGAACTTTACCTTTGTACTTTCCTCTGCCTGTGGAATACTTTCTTGCAAGTAGGGCTTCAACAACTTCAAGATCACTATATGAACTTTCTTCTTTTTCTTCATCTTTACTTCCTGAGTGATTGGACTTTGATTTCTTACCCTTTTCTTTGAGTGAGAGTTTAGGTTTAAAAGCAGACTCAATAACCTTTGAACTAGGAACATAGTTATCAAAGTTATCTAACTCAAAAGCTGTCAATCCTCCAACTAGAGCATCCAAAGATATTTTATTATTTGGATTATATTTCATCTCTTGAATAGCAGACATTTTAATTGCATAAATAAGAAGAGTTCTAAGTACCTTGCTTACAACTGTTTTCTCTTCAATGTCTCCTCCAAATGCTTTGATTGCACTTACACTTGCTTTGATTCTTTCCACATATTTTGCAATATTCTCATCTTCTCTCATTTTCATCTAATCAAAATGACCTCTAAGACTTTCAACCTTAGCTCTTCTTACATTGTTATCTCCTCTATATATGTCTTTTAGTTTGGTCCACATCTCATGAGTTGTTTTGCAGTCTTTGACTTAATCAAATTCAACATAACTAAGAGTGGATGCAATATCAATCATCATGATGTTATGATTCTTCTTTTCAGCAATATCTTCAACTGATAATGTTCCAATGGGAGTCTTGTATTCAGCATCAAGATATTTGCACCATGAATCATTGATAGTAGCCAAATGTAACCTCATAAGTCCTTGTCATGCTGCAAAATTGTCTTTGTTCAGCTTGGGAATCTCTCTTCTGTAAGACATCCTGATCTTTAGCTTAGGTCTTTGAAACCTTCCCTGCAAGCACCAAACGCTCTAAAACCAATTGTTGGAAATATAAAAGGAGTAACTGAGAGGGGAGGGGTGAATCGGTTACTACTAAAATAAATCCCAAATCCTTTAGATGTCAGTACAAAATAAAGTCTGAAGACTGAATACTGTTGTTGCTCGGTAAACAGACATAAAATGTTGTAACTCGGTAAGTACTGATTATGCAAATCTTTAAATGTTATCTGTGATTACCCTTACTTTAACTTAGTTGCAAACACATAAAAGAAAATAGCATGAACACATTTGACACCAGGATTTAACGTGGAAACCCAATTTAGGAAAAACCACCAATTGCAACTAGTTACTGTTTTCACTCTTTTAAAGTGAGCCCTGTTAGGAGTCAACCCTGTTAAAGGTTACAAAACACACTGCTAAGTGTGACCCTGTTAAAGGATTTAATCACCCTGTTAGGAGTGGCCTTGCTAGAGGTTTTAAGACAATCCAATAGAACTGTCACTGTGTTAGAGGATTTACAAATAGTTGTTAAGCCAACTCTGTTAAGAGATTTAGATCACTGCTACAATGGTTAGAGTGTAATAATGAGATGACCTAATTTGAATGCAACTAAATTGCCGATTACAGATCTCTAATCCTTCCTAATTGAATATATTTTTTCTTCTCCAAAAGGATATTCTACTTACCCTTCAAATTCGCTTCTCTCTTCCTCATTAAATCTTCAATAGATTCATAACTTTTCAGTTCCATTGAATCCACAAATTGACCTTATATCTTTCATATTGTCAAGTCAACTCATATACAACTTAGAATAACTAATATTCGTCACCTCAATCGGCTAGAACCAATAGATAAATCAATTAAGCTTAATATGCCAAAATAAGAAAATCCTTCGTTAGCCGACCCAGCTCAATAGACACTAACTCAGAAACGATTTCTTGTGTTAACCAACAAAAGCTTGGTTAACACTGCAAACTCGCAAAGATCCTTTGGCAACCGAGTGAGCTCAGTTAATACTGGTTCCATCCAACTTTTCTTCATTAACCAAGTGAGCTTGGTTAACACTCATCTTCTGCAAACTATCCTTCAATGCCCGAGTGAACTCAGTAGATACTGCCTTCTAAACTAGGCAAACACAAAAAAGCTCAGTAGACACAGAAAACTGTCTTCACTGCCTGAGTGAGCTCATCATACAGTGACTAATAATGATATGACATTTGTGTAACATCAAAAACAATACACAATTAATCAATTGTATCCAACATCTTGATCAACCTCAATCACCATTAGCCACTCCTTGAATGCTTGTGAGTACCATAGCTCCCCTTTCTCAACTATGCAGTGCCCCTTGTGGGGTCCAGGGTCAATGCCCAAGACAGGGTCCTGAGGTCGCACCCCAAGTGCACTCCTTGTCATGATACAAAGCAGGGTTGGGGGGTAACAACCCCGAAGCCAAAAATGAATTTACTATGCTAAAAATAGTAACCAATGAAAATTAAATGAATTTACTATGGTAAAAATAGTAACCAACGAAGATTATACATGATCAATACCATTATCAATGGCAATACATAATGTCTAAAATCAATACTTATTAAATGGAAGTAATGATGATCTCCAATACCGATTAAATGCAGATTGATAGTTACAGATTTTATACTTGAAAATTACAATAATGATAATCGATAATCATGACTGAGATTTTGTTCCTAAATTAATCAATTTAATGATGTATAGTTTGATATTTAATTATGCATGTATATATATCAATATACTTATCATACAATGATACACATGCATACATGGAATCATATATCATTATATTGTTATTTATCAACCATGTTTATCTGACTGAAGCTATCAATATCAACAATGTTAAAGTTGATTAGATTTATTGTAGATTAGAATATAAATATCTTTTAAATTTTCTCTCTTGAATGGTGTTCTTATTGATCTTCTAATTTCTTCCAGGTTGTTACTAGAATGATGAGATGATAATACTTTAAAGTATTGTATAGAATTTTGTGTTAAGTCTTCAGAATTTAGGGCAGAGAAGAGGTATAGTGCAAGTAATTATTCCCCACTGTTGCAATATACCTCTTCTCTGCCCTAAAATCTGAAAACTTAACATTTTGAAAACAATAACACTTTAATTCATTCTGATTATTGTATCACAGATCTGAATATGGATAGGAGAGAGACTGATCTCCAAAATGCTTGGTGCTATTGGTTTTCTGTACATTGCATCTTGATCGATCAGATTTGATATATTTATAATCTTGAGTAGACGTGTCGATGAATAGACATTTCTCCGCGTAAGTGAAGACATGTCTCTTAATTGACATGTCACTCCATTATCACTGCCTTTAGTTACATTAACAAAAACTGTTTGTTATCAGCAATATACAAATAGTAACCAATGCAGATTTTAAATGATCGATATCATTATCAACTTTAACATATTTGGTTTCCAAGATAGGGAATTGACAACCATTTTCCTTTTTCTTTTACATATTCAATATCAAAATCGTATGCGTGGATCTTGCTAACCTATTTTTGTCAATGTTCAGTAAGGTCTTTTTTCTCCAAGAAGCATTTTAAACTATTATGATCCATACTCACTACAAACTCTCCACCAACTAGATATTGTCGAAACTTGGTCAACACATGCATCATGGAAAGCATTTCCCTGTCGTTTGTAGAGAACAAATTTTCATTGTCTTTCAAATTCCTACATTTGAAAGCAATAGGGTTCCCATTTCGCATCAAGACTGCCCCAATTCCTTCTCCCAATGAGTCAAATCTAGTACAAAGGGCTGTTTTGAAATATGGTAGGGCTAAAATTAGACAAGTGCTTATGATCTCCTTGAATTTTTCAAACACCCATTGTGTCTAATTCATCTATTTAAATGCTCCTTTCTTCGTTAGACTTGTTAAGGGAGCCCCAAGTTGGGAAAATCCTATAACAAACCTTCAATAATAGCTACATAACCCATAGAAACCACATAATTATTTGAGGGTCTTTAGTGGGGCCCAATCTAGGATGACTTGAATCTTTGCTTGGTGCACTTGAGCCCATTTTCACTAATGATAGGCCCAAGTAACATATTTCCGTCATACCAAACTCATGTTTAGATGATTTTGCATCTGGTGATTGCACTTCTATTATTCCCAAAACTTCATCCAAGTGTTTTAATTGATCTTCCCAATGTCTTGCTATATATAAGAATAACATCAAAGACTACAAGATTGAAAATGTAGTTGGTGCATTGGTCAAACCGAAAGGCATAACCAAAAACTCATAATGGCCAAAATGACATTGAAAAGTGGTCTTGTAGATGTCTTGCTCCTGAACTCTTATTTGGTTCTAGCCCAAGCTTAGGTCTATCTGTGAGAAATAAACCACAGCATGCAATAGACCCTGGGTATTAGATACCTATTTTTTATCATCTTTTTGATTAAGGCTTGGTAAGCAATGCACATTCAGAGAGTTCCCTTTTTTCGTTACCAACATTATGAAAGATGCAAATGGATTTGAACTAGATCTTATATGTCTCATTCAAGTAATTCTTTGATAGATTTATCATTTTCATCGTTGGGGCGTCTATATGGTGTGGTGATGACCGGTTTTGCACCTCCTCCTTATTCGATGGTGTGTCCAAATCCTCTATTTGGTGGCCTCGAGTGATATCCAAGATGATGTGTAAGTCATCATAATAATACGTGGGCTTGCTACTTGTTGATTTCAAGGAAGCAAGACATTGTGCGACCCAAGAAACGAAGACCAAGGTCATTTTAGGTAATGCCACAAATTCTAGACCATTAACAAAGTCATTTGCGAGGAGAAAAAATATATGCACTTCCTTTTACTGATAAATTCAATCTCAAAAACCAAATTATAAATAAAAAGGTACCTTAATAAGTTGTCCTTCCGAAGCTTCAACACCAGTGCCTACGAGAGTGTCACAGTAGCCCAATCCAGAGGGAGCTAAAGTCAGTTCACAGGGACCACCTTCACCTCTGGCCAGCTGTGGTTCTGTCATTTGCATTGCGTTCGCACTAGCAACCAAACAACCAAGTGCTACAATGTCTCTTCTTCTTGTGGTCGCAGTCTCCTCCGATTTGATTGATTTAGTTGTTGCTTCATGGGTTCGCTTGCATTCCATTTCCATCTTGATTTTATGGACTTGCCTGCACTGTGTAGTGTTTGAGAATCTCCTGTGATTATGGAGGAGGAGGCGTGGCGCGCCACCCGACAACATTGAACACCCCATCTCTCCCAAGTTTCAAATTGGAGGCCAACCATATCTTCTCGTCCCCAAAACAGAACCATTTTCCTTTTGAAAAATAAAAAATAATAATTAAATAAGGTTTATCCTTTTTAAAATTGAAGTTTGAATTGCATCGTATTAACGTTTCATCATTGGAAACAGAAGAATCTTAACGCCCATGGGATAGCTGACTAGGTTTATTTGATATTTTATTAATAGGAGAGTCCCTAGCAAGCATGTCAATTATTTGACATTATGCGAAATGTGGTCTCATGACAGTAATGAAATATGTTGAACATTTATTTGTTGAAAACATTGTAGAAACTTCATCTAAAGGTCATAGATTGGTCACAAAATTGGTCTTCTAAGCCTTGTTGTTAAGTAAAATATGTGCATACAATTACGAGTTAGCGAGTTAGAGGTTTTCATGCACTCAATCGAAGTAGGTTGAAGATTTACGAAGGGAGAGAGTAGTGTTTAGTGTTAAATAAGTCTTTAGAAGTGATTTTTTTCCAACAAGTGATTGAGAAGGTGGCTTTTAAAATTGTAAAGTACAATAGGAATTTATCAAATGATTAGTAAACTTTATATGTTGGTAGAGATTCATGTTTCATGGTTAGTATAATAGTCACAATAACAGCTATTTTAACAAGCTAAAGACTACACAGTGATGAAAAACTTTTCATTATAATGGAAATGTCCAAAACATACATGTTTTGTGGCAGTTTAATATATAATGGCCAAACCATGATGGGCATCTTGAAGTTTATGCACTTGGAGCTATATTTGATTCATAACAACTATCACTCACTATTGGATGTGCATTTAGTATTAGAAGCCTTTATAGTTTAGTCAAAAATTACTTTTCATCTCTAATTTGATGGGCATAATCTATTTTTTACTACAGTTTGGGCTTGATAAGGACACGTGGAAGTTCTTGATTGTTAACATATAGAAGATTATCAAGTGTTGATATGTGTTAAAAGGTAACGTTTCGATCTTCCACTTCTCCATGTAAAGTGTTTGATCAAATTTGCATGTTTTAAAATTACTACATAGTTAATTTGTAACTTTAGCGTTCAAATGTATTTGCATTTAACCTCCCTATGCTAGTTCCTTATAACCATTTTTTATTATCACATGCATACAAACCTAATGTTGCCTCCATCATGTCCCATTCAAACCTAAAACATAAATCTCACAATATTGTTGTTGAGGATTTTTTTCATATGCATGTACTTCTTTATCTTCTTTATCAACCCATGATAGTGTAATATAGTTCACCGCTTAGTATGTTTGGTGATCTAACAAGCCTACTTTTTATCGATGTGGCATACTCTTTGTGGGGTGATGAATCTGCAATTGTTATGTGGAGCTCATATGGATAAGATGTGACCTAAACCCAACTCATAAGCTCACAACACTATTCTCTATTGACATGGTGCATATTTTTAGTGCATCCTTATTAAATTCACATTAGTTTGGTGTATTGTTCTAACGTGTAAGCACCAATAATTTGATGCTCAATTAGGCCCCATTTGCAATTCTCTATATTCATGTTTGTTATGCTTGATCCAACAACATGTTTCCTTCATTATGTGACTCTCATTTTTACTATAATGTCCCCATCTTTTTAGCCTATTAATGGAGTTCGCGGCCTTTACATTATCTGAAGGCTAAGTGAAGGAATAAGGAGAAATTGATTGAATTAATTTCTTATAAAGTCATTAAATAAATTAAAATTAAAAGGTGACTTTATATTTAATTAATTTAATTAAAAGTGACTAATGTTAATTAAATAAATTAAAAGAATCTTCTAGGAATTAAATATTATTTTATTTCTTCTAGAAGGAAGTCCATCTATTGGAGGAAAAAGAATAAATAGGGAGGGTAGCCTCATTTTTTATCATTGAATGTGTTGTCATCTACTCTTTTGAATAGCTCGTGGAACCAAAGGTTTTTGCAATTGCTACATTGATCGTTGGGAATGAACACTCCCATTGATTTGCATAACTGAGGTGGTGAAATATCTTCTGAAGGGTTGTAGCTATTAGAGAAGACAAATCGGTTTTTTCATTATGCCAAATTTGTGGCCTAGGGCCAGATTTGTGGAGTAAGGAATAAGTTGGATATTGCTACAGTAATTTTGCTATAGTACCGCCGTTGTAGTAACTTTGCTACAGCAATGATGCTACAGTGTCGTTGGTACAATGATTTGCTATAGTGAAATTTAGATTTTGGAGCAATTCCAAGTTTTTATCTACTACATTTTGCATTGTTTAAGAGTAGATATTTAGGGCATTGGTAGGGTTTTTTTAATCTGTTGTAATCTAATTTATATCAGAGGTTTTAAATCATATTTTTTTGCCCTAATGTCTTATTGATGTAGATGCATATTTTCCTATTTGTAATCAGTGTTATACAAAAACATTTGCATCTTCATTGTTAGATGTTTTGGAGTTCTTTGCAAGCATATTTATTAAAGTTTGGCGTTTAGAAAGCAATCAGAATTTAGATATGCAATATATCTCTTGCTTGCAAAGTGTTTGACGAAATGTTAAACAAGTGAATTAGAGAAGAATTTGTGTTTGACGAAGTTATAACTAGTTGTGGTTGTAACATTTTTAGTCTCTTTTTGCAGGATGAGGTTGTCCTCTTCTCAATGTTTTTGTCCATATTTTGGTGTGCATTTAGTGCCATTTATGAACTCATGTCAACTTCCTTTGAGTTTTGAACTCTAAAATATTGTGAGAGGTTGAAAAAAAACCTATTCTCCTCTTTTGGACATACATAATCCATCATCCATAAGAAAGAAGACAAGTTGTATTTTTTAGTGTTTTGTTACAATTTTGCATCCAAGCATTCAAGATTGAGTTTTTAAACATCCAAAGAACCTTTGAAGACAATCTTCTCCATTATAGCAAGCTTCTCTCCCATGATAGCCATGTAGAGGAGACCTCAATCAAGTAATAGTAATTTTGTGTTCATCAACATGTATTCATCCCTCCATTGTTCAAAGAAAGAGACCATCAATCAAAGATTGAAGACATTTGAGGAGTATTTTTTTATCTATGCATTTTTTAAAGGCATCATTAATTCTTCCTCACGATCCAAGATTTAATGTCAACATACAACTACAATCAAGAAACATACAATCATCTTCATAGACATCACAATCTCAATATCGATTTCTTGAGTTATATGCATTTACAAGGTAGATCTAACATTTGCATGTTTCCATTCATTTAATTTCATTTCTATTTCAAATTTGATTCCTTGACTAGGGTTTAAGGAAAACACTTTCAACCCCACATTTTTCCCATTTTTTTGTGTGAAAAAATAGGAGGTAAACCTTGTTCTAAATCTGGAAAATACAAGATTAGATGGATAGATTGTAATTGACCTTGGTTAAAAATACTAGGAATGTGATGCCTTGTTCACCCTCTTCATGGGAAGAGAAGGTCATGTGCCTCTTCCTTGCAAAACAACTTCAAATTGAGGTCACACACTGATACATTTGGTGTGGAATTTTCACAAAATTTCTAATGGAGAAGGAAATTTTTGTGATGAACTTGCATTTTTTTTTATATGGCCCTTGTATTCAGTAGAATTTTGACTCCTATGTAATAGGGAGTCAGAATTCTAACTCCTATGTAATAGGGAGTCAAAATTCCAATGTCACAGGTAGTCAGTATTGCACGATAGTTTTGGGCAATTGTCACGCCCAAAATTTATAGTGCAAAAACACCACTATTTTTTTTTGAAAGGTAATTAGGTTTCATTCACACAAGACAAGTTGTGTTTAGGATTTACGGATTAGTAGACCAATAAGGTAACTTACTCATGTTCAAACTAGGTTATCATATTGGGTCTCACTCAACACACTTGATATCATTATCCTTGAAGGTGATACCTTAATGGTTCAATATAAAGATTAACATTACTTCAAGGCTAAACCTAACGAGTGCCTTAATTGATGCAACATTGCTAGCACTAGTATGCTTAGCAACAACATCTTAATCAAATCCTATTTCGATAATAACATTACTGCAAGGGTACTCCTACCTTGTTATAACAACATTCTTAGGTCTAAATTATGTTGGCATAATTTTAATTCTTTTAGGGTAGCCATAGTGATCATTCTTTTAAGGTATGTTTGGTAGTATGTGATATTTAAAAAGAAGTTGAGATCATTGTAACATTCCGTGCAAGTTCCTAATCGATGCAATTCAAGTCGTATGGGTGAATTAATAGATGACCCACTGGCAAGAAAATCTTGCTTTCAAACGAATGAATTAAAGTGATCCTAAAACACAATGACAATAGTGGATGGGTATACAAGAAATGAGGGGAACCAAATTGATTCCTGTATGGTTTCGTTTCCTCATAGGATTTACCACATTTAAAGACATGAAGTTCTGAATAAGGAACATATTACAAATATTGTATTGAATGACAAGATAGATATGTATAAACCCTTATTAGCATCTAAGCAAATATATGCTACAATACATATTATATCATCATTACACTAGTTTTATATCTTTGAGTGAATTGATTTTGGATCATGATATATATTAATTGTAATCTAATAAATTAAGTACATTAAAAATCATAAAGGAATTCAATTATAACATATAATATATACATAGATACATAACATATTCTAAATTCTCAACCAACTAAACATTTACTAACCACTAACTAATAACCTAAAAAAACTCTCAAGTACCATCTATACTTTCCACTAACAATGAATAATACTAAACACGTTACCTACTCCTAACCACATCCCTAAACCTTTCTAACCACACTTCATATTAATCTCATTTTCCTTTACCCAATACTAACTCCTTTCTTACATGTTTTCCTAACATAAAACCTTAATAAATAAAACACTCATCTTATCCTAAATAAATAATAAAACACTCCACTTATCCTAACATTACAACCCAACACTCATTAACCAACCCATACTCCACTAACATGCATACTTCTAATATTACCTACAGTCTGAATTTTATCCTACCCACTAACTGACCACACACTAATCCCTAAGACCTAACGTCGTGTCATGCGACTGACCCCTACTAACTCATGGCTCTCCCTCCTGGCAACGGCTACCCAGGCAGGAAGATCGATTGCCTGGGTATCCTCGCCCCCCATCCTCATGCCTCATGCCATCGTTAGGCATCGCCCATGACATCCTACGGCCGTACTCTGCAACAAACTCTGACAAACAAAAGTACAGACGCGTAGAGGAACGAAGGTGGTGAGTTTAGGCAGCAATTTATGCTGAGATGGGATCATCATCACCAACCAAAATTTACATGCCAACTTCATATCAATGTCACTGAAGTCCACACCAACTTCCTTAAAAAGAAGACGCGGGAAGCCTGCTCCTTTCGTCTGTGCGTTTCTTGTTCTTTATACCCGTCCCTGTTCTGGTTTGGAGCATTTTGTGTGCTGCATATTGTTTGGAGCATATTGTGTTCTGCTAAAGCTTCTCAACCCTCCAAAAATCTTACTATTGCTACGCTGGTAAAAGGTATGTGCGCAGCATGTTTTGTTTTGATTTTTCCATGTCCATATAGTTTTGCTTCAAACATGCATTTCAGCCATTGTTGAATTCAAACATGCATATTGTATACTGTCTTCTGGTCACAGTAACTGCAGATAGTATACTGTCTTTACTGTCTTTAGATTTATTTTTAGATATAGAATATCACCAAATTTTCTATTTTTAAAAATTTAAACTGATTTCCATGTTAGTATTATGAATATATTCCCCCACTCACTCGGCAATGAGTCATCAAGGGTTAATTCTACTTAAAGATTTGGATCAATGGAGAAAACAAGAAGTGGGATGAATCAACATCAATTTTTATGAGACATCAAAAACATTATGTGTGACATTATTTATAGTTGAACTAGTGACTAGGTTGAAGGTGTAGCATTTACTTTCGGAAGGAGACTCTCACATAATCAGTGCCTTATAAAAATTTAACTTTAACTTTGATTCAAACATGTGTAACTTTAAATAGAAACGATGAAAGATATAACATTGAATACAATGCACAAGCAAACACCATATTTACATGGAAAACCTAATGAGGAAAAATAAATATTGATAATTAACTCACAATGATAAATTTTTTGCAAGAGGCTCATTACCAAACTTACTTCCAAGATACATTATATTAGGAAAAGACACAAAGGACCTAAAGATAAGACTCACTGTCTCAAAATAAGATACATGAGATGAATTATTGAAATGGGCCTTCAAATAACCACTTCTAACATTCTCTTTAGACTGTAGATTCTTTTAACATCATCTCTTACGAAACCATTATCAATTCATACCAACAACTTCCACCATATTCTTCTACTTATTCAAATTTGCATCTTCCATAATTTATACCACACACACTTTGCATCTAATTCAATATTCTATTTATACCAAATCTAAATAAATATGAATATCAATTAGCTCAACTAGAAAAGGGGACAAGGGGTAGTCCCAACTTGTTAGCCACCAAAAATTAAATGTTACAAAAGTGGTCCTTTCTAGGTGATAGAGAGACCCAATCATCATAACATAATATCCAATTTGATCCAAAAAATGTCAAGATTAGGTAACATGTAAGAATAAATATTCGACCCTAGAAGAATCTTCAATATGAAAACACTGAATGTCTATCCCCACATAGAAAGGTGAGACCCAAAATCAAATCAAGGTAACCATAAAAATTTGTGTCACCCTTTAGGCTAAATCAATAGTTTTGGCCAAAAACGGGTTTGACCAAAATCAATATGACTAAACCAGTTATGGGTGGACCAATGTGGCAATGATTGTATGTGGTGCCACACACATGTTAAAGATGTGATTTGACAGAACATGCAAACGGAGTGTATATAAGTGAGATATTTTAATCAATGAATAATTGGTGCATATTTGTATAAAGGGGGAATCAGGTTTGACCAAACCCATTTCAGCCAAAATTGCCTATTTATCATCCCATGTGGCAGCCAAATCAACAAATTTCGTAGAATTGTAGAAATTTAGACTTCTAAAACCAAGTTCATAAAAAACTAAAAATATCCTTTTATAGAGCTTGAATTCAGGATAATGCTCATATAAATTTTATAGAGTTTTGAATACATATAATATATTTTAATTACAAGATATTAAAAGTGGTTAGTTTAACATTAAGAAGATTCTCATTCAAAAAAAGGAAAATAAAACTAGATGATATCAAAAAAATTAAAAACTATACACTACCCTAGAGAAGAGATTCCTCTTTGATAATGTATAATCTTTTCTTTGATTGACATAGATTTGATAGGGAACATATGGTAGGAGGTGAAAATTTGACATTGAGTAGTTATACTAGACAAAATATACATCATAGACCAATCTCTATTTTTTTGTACAAGCTATATATGTCATCTAAAACATATTTTAAAATCAGATGAAAAAACCTTTATTAACATATAGTTTTATGGTGGGAATTATACCCCCTCATTTGCAATATCTTTCAACAACTAAAAAATGGACATTAAAATTAAACTAATGTATCAAATTTTAAACTTAAAAAAATTAAATTAAATTAAATAGGGATAAACTTCATCTATTTCTACCCATTTTATCAATTTACATTATCTTTTAATTTTGAACACAAATACCACTTTTAAGCCATGTTGAAGTTTAACAAATTTGGTGTTGTTAGCCTTTTTCCTTCATAAAAGGGTGGCACGAGTTTGCACTTTTACCTACCAACATATCAAAGACCATAACCAAGAACACGACATAAAAAAGAGAAAAACCCCTATGAGTTAGATAGTCATAAATAATCTTATAATCCAACTTCACACATGATGCAAGACCAAAGAGCTCAATTATTTCTATTTGAATCAAGTAGAGATGTTCCTTGAACATCTAACACAATTCCCAAGATCGTGTGTCATATTTACTAAATGATCTAGGATATAACATCTATTCTTGCATAAAATTCTTCAAAATTGGACAACAAGGAAAGCATAGTCATGAAACATATAATAGAAGACATTATTGTGGTACACATATCTACTATAAAACTTTAATTGACACAAATTACATAGATATTTTGAATATTCCCTCCAAGGAACAACACTACAAACTTTAACGAGGAAAAATTCAGAGAGAATTTATTGGACCATTCCTAATAGGCAATATAATTGCCAACAAATCACACTCTTCATGTCATTTGTGGAAACACTAGGAACCTAAAAATATAGAATTTCCACATTCTTGAGGAACATATAATCTACATGTCAAACTAAAATGATATATAATCAAATAGGAAGAGTGCAAAATATTCTTCTAGGTAGTTTCTAGAGTGCTTCTTTGAAAACACACACTTCGATATTCTATAATGATTAAAAAAATACCTCAATTGTTCATCAAAAACATTATGCTATTCATGCTATTGTAATATTTCTAATCCCCTTCTTAACAATATCATTCTTCTAACCCTCATCTGAATTGTGACTCTAATCATTAACACATGCATATCATTCTTACTTTAACACTTTTGTTTAGCCAATAATAATATTACACAAACACCACAACATAGAGAAAACCAATACAAGTTTATACCACCTATAGTACCTCAATACCAGAGTAAAAATACATATAGTACACCAATTTGCATTTTAACAACCATATCGTTTCTTTTATGTAGAATAACTAGAACTATTATAAATAGACCAACCATGATGAAAACAAATATTTTAAAAAACTATATATGTAAAGGTTTTTGGTACACAAATATATGATTAAGGAAGGGTACTCCCCCTCTTACCACAAATACACACAACAAAATAGAGAAATAGCAACAAATTGCAAGAACATGAAACTTGTTTAGAACTATTATCTCTAATACAATGGAATTACAACATTAAAAAATGTGACATGAAAAACCACATGGGAAC
The DNA here is from genome assembly GCA_028749045.1 of Cupressus sempervirens. Lineage (NCBI taxonomy): Eukaryota > Viridiplantae > Streptophyta > Pinopsida > Cupressales > Cupressaceae > Cupressus > Cupressus sempervirens. The sequence continues at coordinate 432,170,399 of CM053786.1, read as the reverse complement.
TTTGCTTACAATATTCTACAAGCTAGAGCTACTATATCATGGACCCCTAGAACTGACTTAGACAATCCTACATGCCTTATTTTTATCAGCAATTTTTAATCGCCCAAGAAGGCTCTAGAAATCTTAACCCTAAAATTTGAGGTTGATCATCCCTAAGATATTATTATTCATATTTTTCTAGATTAGAACAAGCCCCAACAAATTTCATAAATCCAAAGAAAATTTGAAGGAATTTCATTTTCTTGTATTTAAGGTAGCACAATTTTAGAGACCATAACACATCACCAATTGTCTCAATAGGATATTATAACCCCATTTCAGAAATGACACGAACTCCACTATAATGCTCAACTTGTGAAAGATCTAGTCATTTGATGTTTTACCCCTTTTTAGAGCCTTTAAATCCTTAAAAGTTGACTTCAAAATTTATGTATCCTACTACTAATGCACAAAAAAAAAAATCTTCAAAACCAAACTTGATCTTGCAATGAAACTTTAATGGTAGATTGATGTATCTAAATGGAATCTCCAAGTAATAAATAGGTGTTATCATAACATAGCATCATGACTCATAGTTTAACCTTCCGATAAATAGGTGTTATCATTTATTCATTTATCCTACTCATTTATTTACTAACCATATCTTACTCATTTATTCACATAAATAGGTGTTATCATAAACATAGCATCATGACTCATAGTTTAACCGTTCGATAGAATAACAAAATTTAATTCATACTATAACACATCTTTTACTCAATCAATATTTGGTAACATGCTAAAAATACTACATCAATGAAATCCAAATAATTGATTTACCTATTATCAAATCAGTATGAATGCATCATAAACTCATCATGTAACACCACTTCAACAATCTCTTAATCAATTGTGCCAATAATCTCATCATTAATCAGTTATGCCAAAAAAAGGGATTCCATAATATTGGAGATCTTTGGGATTGCCATACTATGTATTTGCTATCATGATAGTCTATTAATATTAATCTATAAGTACAATTAACATAAAGTCTTTTTCATATTTAATCAATCTTTAGTATTGTTGTAAATGAGTATGAAACTATGCATCCCTATTTAGTGTAGCTACTACAAGGATTGAATGATTGAATGAAATACTTTAATAATGTTTAGGAGGCCAAAGCAGTCTATATGAATCCCTAGAAAAAGAAAACACCCCAAAATGGGGTGATAGAACATCTGACCCTTTGTAGCTTCTTTAAATCTCCTTTTCGACAATGAATTTTGATCGCTAAGTCTAATGTCATGTCTAGGTATATGTTTCCTTAAAATAACTACCTACATTATCTACTTCTAAAATCTCCTTATAGTTGGAGCGATTGGAGTGAATATTGTTCTATATTGGGATCTCCTTGATAGAATGTCACTTTGTCTCTACAAATCCCATGTTGTAAAATAAATATATTCTCTCCTCTCATTCTTCCTTGGTATCGTCCATCTACTTGTTTCATGTAATTAAAAAATGTTTTATTAAAGCCCTAAAAGTGAAACTTCTTGGTGAGTGTCATTGTGATTATTAAAAATAGATTACATTATATCTCCAAATGTGGAAAAAAATGGCATGTCTAACTCTATCAAAAATGATATGAACACATAACCCCAAGGGTTTCTTTCCAATTAATTTTATGTTCAAAGATAGTTGGTAAATCATTATAATCTAAAACCATTTTGTCTCCTCCAATTGATCATGGTTATCATCATAATAGTTTCTACATTTTCCTTTAATAAAGGTATATTTACAACTATTTGCTAGTTTTCCCTTTAAGTCAAATTGCAAGTTTGATGACAAATATAGGTAAGCTATCTGCTCAAATATAGATATCAAAAGTGAATTTAATTGCTTAGAAGATTTTATATTGTAACTTCCCTCAAACATATGATAGCCCAACCACTTTATTGTCCATTCTATCAAAGGGCTGAAAACATACTAAACATATGTATAAGCTTGTCAAGAAACAATGGTTTTTAATTGATTACTTGGAATAATTTATATGGAAAACTGCATACAGTTTATTTTCCCTCTAATCTAGGAATACCTCTTGGCTTTGTTATATTATTGCATATCTTGTGTTTTCTTATTGCTTTGTTCATTGCGAGTGAGCGTTCAAGCATAAACAAAAGGTACAACAGAGAAAAATGCATTGCAAGGATTACTAGGTATTTTGTTGGATCTCTATAACACTTGGATTTGGAACTAAAACGAACATCTCATGTGTTTGGCTTGAGTGCTTTTACATGCTTTCATAGATTCACACTTCATTTGGTGCTCTAAAATTGGATCTAGATTTGCTTTCATGCATATATGTTTCACATAGTAATTAGGCCCTATGAACACTATTTGGGAGATCTTGAGAGACTAAGCTTCATTCGCTTGCTTTACATGCGAAGCTCCTCTTGACGACGGATCCCCTTGTAGGTAGGGAAGGATATTTTTTATTGTCTCACTATTCCACTTGGGTTTGTCCTCAACATCCACTAGTACTTTCTCTTTTGAGACTGGTGGTGTTTGTTGTTGGATTTTCCAAAAAGTTGGTGAGGTGATTTCAAATTAGTGTGTCAAAGAATCTTGTTTGCTATGTTTGGGTAAGGTGAAGAGGTTAGAGGAGTATGCTCTGTTTCCTTTTGGGCACATCAAAAACTTGGAACCCTTAAATCCAAACCAAGTCCTCATGTGGTACAACTTTGTGAGTCTTCTTTGATTAGAGAGGGTTAAACCGTAGTGGACATTCCCTTTATTGGGTCAACCACGTGGATGGTACCTCAAGCGGTAATAGCCATTTTTGACGTGGTAGTAGCAACTGCTATATAAATGTCCTTGTGGGAGAAATCCCCACAGGTGTAGTATTTTGTTGGGTTGTCAGATCTCCTCAGTATCTCCTCAGTAATTCTGATTGATTAAAAATCATAGAAAATTACATAACTTCATTAGACCTTGATAACTAAATAGACTTAATTGTGGAAATCTCCATGGACTTAATGATGGGAAAACTCCATAACTTCACTACGTGAAAATGACAAAATCATGAAAAACTACATAACTTCATTATGTGCAAATGACCTCAAATGGCCTAGACATTGATAACTAAACAGACTTAATCATGGAAACTTCCATAACTTCACTATGTGAAAATGAACACTAAGGACCTTAAACACTATGGACCTTGATAACTAAATGTACTTATCCACGGATACAGTAAAATGGGCTTAAGTCATGGAAAACTTCACAACTTCTCTATGTGAAAATGACCTAGACCTTGATACAATGAACACTATGGACCTTGATAACAAAATGACTCAGATCTTGATTGCTAGGAAGGCAGGAGAATTACATCCCATGTTAGTTGTACTCAAGTTCATTCAAAATTATTTTAAGCTTAAATTAATGTACATACATAACACAACACCTAGTATTAAAAAGTAAATTAGGTGATCATCTTTAATGACACAATAAATGAATTAGTTAGTGATAAATAATGATGAATTAGAATATATGACTAGTGGACTAATCATATTAGATTTTAATAACTATAGATTTATAAGTGACAACATGATTTCCTAGTAAAGGTTTTGAAATTATAGAAATTTATTTTCTATATAAGAGGAATTTTCTTATTAGGGCAATATGAATCATGTGTCCTAGGCTTGCAGTAACATGCATCTCATTACTAGATAACAAGATTGGAAAAATATAGAATAAAATATATAATATCAACTTCTAATATAATTTTGAGAAATCATTTCATTGATGGTATAGTGAAATATATCATATCGAGGATATAATTGTATTTATTGTGATTTCAATATACTAATTGTTTTATCGAGGATATATGTAATAATTCGTATTAGTTTTTTTTAACATGTTTCAACAAGTTAAGGATCACTAACCATATTAATATTTCTTAGAATGGATACAAATTTTAAATGGCAATCACTCATCAAACTACCTGTGCAAGATGTCCCCAATGAAGGAAATGATTTTTCAAGCGCACAACTAGAGTGGACACCTATTGGACATCATAATGCATTTATGGATTTATGTGCTGCTATCCCTCTTGAGAGACTATCTCACTTTTTCAAGGGAGAAGGTCTACTGGATGGTATAGAAACAACGTTCATACGAAAAGAACATAATGTGATGAACTTGACAAACCCTAATAACCAAGCTACCAAGATGTATTCAAGGTTTGTTTAGATTTAGTATAATAATTAAGCATGCAATATTTTAATTTTTTAAACTTTATTGATTATAAATTGGTATAAATATATTTGTACATGTATATACAGATATCAATGTGCATTTGGACCGAATGATAATAGAAGAAAATGCCAAACAAATATGCAAAGGTTACCAAGGTTTGCAAAGAAAAGGAGTTGTAAAACACACTTTTGTGTTAGAGTTATGTATGGAAGACCAGATATTGCCATCATTACTTATAATGAGTTTAGTCATCAAGATGCTAATGGTGAATTTTGTCATGGAAAGGATGACCCTTCTGGGGATCCAAGGAGTATGGTTGCACCGAGATTGTCAAATGAATATAAATCTGATATTGAGTCATTGTTATTGATGGGTGTGGGGGTTTCCACAATATGTGAGCAACATTATTTGGATCCTATTCTTACGAAGTTAATGAATAAGAGGGACACATTTCTACTAAGAAAAGATGTAATGAATGCATGCAATAGGGTGCGTTCCCTTCGATCACAAAAAAATGAAAATGATGCCAAAAGTGTAAGTTTATGGCATGCAAAGGAGAAAGACAACTTCTTCTACTATAAAACACCCAATAGTGGAGAAAACATTCAATTTATCATAGGTATTCAAACACCATGGATGTGAGAGATGATGGTGAGATATTCACATAACTCTATTATAGCAATGGATTCCACTTTTTCAACAAACAAATATGCTGTGAGTTTACCAATGTCAACTATATTAATATATTTTAGTTTAGTTCATCTAAAATTTATCTAAAATCTTAATTTATTGATTTCTTCATGTGCAGTATGAGTTATATTCATTACTTGTATTTGATGAACAAGAGGTCGACATACCTATTGCATGGGCCATATCTTCAAGAAATAAAATTGATGATATACATGGGTGGCTAGCAGAAGTTAACAAAAGAGGCAAGCAATGTAAAGATGATTGGCAAGTCAATGCATTCATGACCGATGACGCTAGTGCTGAGATTGAAGCAATTAGGTTTGATTATCCTCCAATTATATTTGATATATAGGTTTTCAAACTATACATTTCATTATTTAAACATATAATTTTAGTTTAATAGCTGATTGTGTTTGAATGCTACTTATTAATGCTTATAATGTAACTTGTAGATCATCCTTCAATTGTCGAGTACTTTTATGTATCTGGCACGTACGTAGGGCATGGTTGAAGAATGTCTACAAGTGAGTCATTTCTACTTAAAATACATGTAAAGTTATATTTTTTAACATCATAGCTTGATATTATCTTTTTTATTATAGGTTTGTAAGCAATAATGATGTTGCAACAAATATGTTCACTAGACTAGGTGAGATAATGTATGTCATAAGTGATGATGGAGATGTCACTACTCATCTAATAAAAGAATTTATGGATGAATTCAAAGAACAAAAAGAGTTTATTCATTACTTTAGAAAGACTTGGTGTCATGATGAGAGACGCATTGGTAAGATCATATACATTATTCATTACATTATATTTTTATTTTTATTACTTGGTTCTTTTATTATATATATGCTAAGACATTATCATATTTTTGTCATAGAAATGTGGGCAAAAAACTTTAGAGGTTTCTCTCATGAAAATCAAGATACTAATGCTTCCATAGAGTCATACCACATGCACATCAAGAGTCACCACTTGACTGACAGTTCTAGAAAATGCACAAGGAGAATGGATTGGCTCATTCATGTTCTTCTTCACAGGGTAGAGCCATACTATAAAAATAAGAGATACTTGTAGTTATCTGGGTTTCTAACCAACTTCAAAAAGGAAAGATACTACCTAACTTCTTTAGAGAGATCAAAAAGAATAACAGATATAGATTACTACCTATATGACCTTCCTAATACATTTAAAGTTAGAAATCAAACGATTTCAACCAAATGGTATCTTGTAAGAAATTTTGGACCAAATTTGCAAGTGTGTGATTGTGAGTGGGCAAAAAGAGGTAACACATGCAAACATGTGCTGAAGATTTTAGATCTACTAAAGAGAACCAATATAAACCAGCAAGGTCAAGTGGTTGGTAAGTATCATTTGAGAGTTAATTTTAATTATTTATATTATATAGTTGATTATTATATTGTTAAGACCTACTTAAACTGATCTTAAATACAGATGATGTTACTGCATTGGTTGAGGATTACGACAAAGTTGGAGGGAATTTTGGTCATAAAAACTATAACATTGGTAATAAGAATGTGTGTTTACAAGTAAATATTAAATTATTTTATGGATCAAAAAGTTAAGTGATTTTTTTCCAATTGCAGATGGTCTATACCTTCAGAAGATCAAGATGTGCTTGGAGTCAACATTGGTGAAGATGAGAGAACTGGTAAGTTTTAATACCAATTTTTTTCTTAAGAAATATATAGTATTTTAAAATAGTATTTTGACTTTACAATTTTATTTTTTTTACTACAGATTGTGTGAGATCATTTGATACTTCTCATGATGAACTTCAAAATTGCATTGATTATGTAAATTCATTTATCCAAAATTTGTCAACTAGAGAAGAATATGAAAAACAAATATTCATTCAACATGTTGGGAGATTTGGAAATGAGATACATGCATCTCTTGCTTCAAGTTCCAATTTTGAATCAATTCCTGGTTCAGAGAACATGCCTATGAGGTGAAAGAAACCATGGTTTAGCCCAAGCAAAATGTGTAAGCGTCGATTTATTCATAAAAAAAAAAACCTATGACTCAAAACTTAAGTAAAAGAGTTGATGAGCATGAAAATTTTCAATTCCCCTCTATATGCTCTAAAAAGAAAAAGGGAAAAAAAGCCATTAATCGTTCAGGCATAGCAATACAAGGAGAAAAAGTTATTCTGTCACAACAAGGTGAGTACATTTATTTAAAAGTACTTTATTACTTTCAACATATAGCTCAATACTTGTTATTTTTATTTCATATGTTGAACATGTGTTAATATAGGTTTGGTTGATCAAGGAGAATCTCCACGACGTCGATTGCCTTTCTCTACTGATTTGAACCAAACAATAACAGATGACACACAAGTACTAGATGGTAATTTACTCACTACTAACTTTTTTTATTAAAATTGATTACTTAGTTCACATTTATAATTGCATTTAATGCTTTATCAAATAACCAAGATGTAGTTTGTGGAGATCAACCATCAATGCCAAAGGTTATTCATCCTCAAACATTTCAACAAATTTGTGGAGGTAATGGAATTTTGATTTTTCTTACTGTTACATAATGTGATATAGATTATGAGAACAATATTCTCATTTAGAATTTGTTATGATAGAAAAAATAAAAATTTGAAATTATATTTGAGTTTTTAGTTTATAATTTAATTTTATCTAAATGGATGTGTTAAATGTGAATTGTTGTATTAGATGATCAACAAACTAATCAACAATATGGGTTGCCCTTTTCTATTGATCTTAACCAAAACACAACAAGTGGAGATGGTAAGGAAATTATGAAATGATATTCAATTTTCTAAGACCTTATTTTTAAATGAATTTTATAACTAACTCATTCATTTTGTAGGTATTGATGATATCTATATGGAGGATTATGGCCAATAAATTTTAAGACAATCATTAAAGTCTATAAAATTTTATATAAACGTATTCATGAGTATATTTGTACGGACACTTTATATGGCTATTTTATAAAGCCTTATTAATGTTCCAATATGTGGTTAGAGTTTGAATAGCTAAAAGATATAAGGGAAGCCTTTTGGGTTTCTTAACAATTTTAATTTAGGGATTACACTTTACACATCTTGAATATTATGAGTAACGAATGAGGGTTTTCTTTTTGGTTCTTTCCCTCAGGAGCTCTTTTTGAACCAGTTTATTTATTATAATATATGGTGATATTCTACTCTTGTTAAGAAAAATAATAACACTCATTGAAATTAGACCACTAGTATGTACATGGAAATTCCACCTCTTATTTTTTATAACTAGTCAATTACTTTTAATAGGTCATCTCTCTCTCTCTCTCTCTCTCTCTCTCTCTCTCTCTCTCTCTCTCTAAATTAATTAATTAATCTTGAGATAATCATTATAGTTTATCAAACTTTATATAAATGAATTCATGATTATATTTGTATCGACACTTTATATGGTTGTTTTGTAAAGCCTCATTAGTGTTCCAATATGTGGTGAGAGTTTGAGTATCTAGAGGATATAAGGCAAGCCTTTTGGTTTCATCGACAATTTTAGTTTAGCGATTACACTTTGCACATCTTGTATATTATGAGTAATGAATGAGAGTTTTCTTTATGTTTCTTTCCCTCAGGAGCTTTCTTTGAGCCAATTTATTTATTATAATATTTTATGATATTCAATAAGTAGTGTAAAATTGGATCCATTCAATATTCAATAAGTAGTGTAAAATAGTTGTCCAGATACATTATCCAAAATTATGGATGAGGAACACAAATTATATACTGAAGAAATAATCAAATCATAACAAATTGAAGGTAGCTCTCGAGTCTACAAGCAATACAAAGTTATAAGAGTGTATATCTATGAGTTACATTTTTACTCTCTATTTGAAAGTTTTGGGGGAAATTCAACATTAAAAGCAATATGATGAAGTTTTTTATATCACAAATATTAAAACAATAAATATGAAGGATGTATTTAAACAATTAGAGTTTGACATAGAATTGGTAAGACATGATTAAACAATTGAGAGCCATTCAAAAATTGGGCTTAGAGATTCGAGATTCTAATTGAACCCAAGTAACAAAACATAAATGCCACTTGTCGGTTTGAATTTATTCATTATGAAACTATCAAACTAATAAAAAATGAAAAATAATTGAAAAAAGAAACACAACTATTGCAAGTGTTTAAATATAATGAATAAAACACTAAACATTAATTCTAAATATGTAAATAACTTTTAGAAAATAAAATATATATAATTTTATAACGCATTATTTATTGCAATTCTCATTAGTATTTTGCTTAAATAACATTTTCATTATAACATATTAATTTTATTTATATAATAGTTTCAACACTATTAATTTATACCACATTAACAAGGATACTATGCCATTAGTATTCTTCAATAATTAATTATGACAACTAATAAAATATCACCCTTAGTATTCAAGTTAGTCTACAATACTTTTACCTAGTAAGGCAACGGCTATCTAGGTAGGAGGATAGACTGCCCGGATGCCCGCCCTTTCCGTCCTTTCTGACACTACAGTGTCCTTCCTGCAATGATGCCTACACGGACATACTCTGATGTCTTTTCACACTCTTGCAAATATGCCCCCTTTGCCAAATCTGACAGCCACAAACTGGCGGTGAAAAATAAATGTTAGATAATTTTATTTTTTTGCTGCAAGGAAAGAAATGAGGGTGGTGCCCAAAAAACTGGTTGCTCATGTTTTTGAACTTAGATTAGATATTAGGAGTAAGCTATCTATAAAACTTCTATCAAATAAATTTGTGATATTTTGTTGTATGTTAGGCACAATGAAGAAATACACTGTTGGTTTTGTGATGCACAAAGTTTATTTTGTTAAGTTAAAATTCTCTATTTTTTTCCTTGATTCGGTAATGTATTTGATTCATATTCATTTAAACATTTAGGTGTGTGACTTTTGTGATCCAACTTTATAATTTATTTTCTAAATGGCATAATTTTTAGGTTTTAATATTTGAGACATTTACAAATATTTAAAAGGAAATTTTTCATGTTTGAGGTAAATATTAGTTTAATTTTACTAGTTATTGTTCTTAGAAAATATTGTTAGTGCATTTAGATTTGCTTGATGTAATTGCTCATTTGAATCTATATAACAAGGGTCAATAATTGTAAATATATAGTTAGAATTATATTTCAAAATTTTAACAAGATTTATAACATTTACTAAATTTATTTTTATATTTAAAAACAAATGTTACTAAAGTTTGTCAATTATAACATTATTGAATTTAATATTAATTTTTAAATATGTATTAAAAAAATTGTCAACAAATGAGTTTGAAATTATTAATTAATATAAGTTTCAGTTTGAAATAATTAAATTATTTATGTATTTTTAAAAATATAATAAATCTTTTGAATAATTATATATATTTATATATTTAGCTTAAATATATAATAAATTAAATAATATAAATTTAGATTTACATATAACAAAAATATTTTAAGCATGGTTTATTCATAATTTGACATTTGAAATATTTGTGAGTAATTTTTTCAACATAATTATGTTTATTATTATATTATGTAAACTATAAATATAATATGTATTTTAATAAAACTTATAATTTTTTTATTAAAAATAATATAATATAATTATGTATTTTATTATTATATTTGGTAAGTAGGCATTCTTAAGAAAAACTATTCTATTAAAATATTTTTTTCAACATAATTATGTTTATTATTATATTATGTAAAACTATAAATATAATATGTATTTTTTCTTATAAAATTTTTATAATTATGTTTATTATTATATTATTTATTAAGATCAAATTTTTTATAGTTTTAATAAAAAAAATATTTATTAAAATCAAAATTTGTAAGTAGGCATTCTCATTAATTCTATAAATATAATATATTAAAAGTACTAAATCAGTGAACGAACTTAATTGGGCTATAAATATAATAAATCTTGTTTGGCGGCGATCGTATCTTAGCATAAATCTTGTTTGGCGGCGTGTAAATTTTGGTTGGTGCTGGCAATCCCATCTCAGCATAAATTGCTGCCTAAACTCACCACCTTCGTTCCTCTACGCGTCTATACTTTCATTTGTCAGAGTTTGTTGCAGAGTACGACCGCGGGATGTCATGGGCGATGCCTGAACGATGGCATGAGGCATGAGGATGGGGGGGGGGGGGGATACCCAGGTAGTTGATCCTCCTGCCTGGGTAGTCCTTGCCCTCCCTCCTCACGCCTCACGCGACCCAAGACTTTCCTTCTCCCAACATGAAGGTGGCGATGAGCTGGTTGTACGGCCCTTGAGCCAAGTGCTTAAGGAATAGGAAGGCGCATTTTGGGAGGAGCCTTTGGGACTTTGATATTATTTGTTTATTTTATCATCCCTTCCTCTTCCCACGTCATGTCCCACCATGGACATTATTAAAATAGGTTTTATTTCTTATCTACCTTAGTTTAGAGAATTGATGTTATGGGAAAACTATGAAAGGTTCTAAGGAATATTCTTAGGATTAAAATATTGCCTGTAATTGGGAGGGGAATTATTTCCTCAACCATACAATTTTTGGAGGGCTAAAGTCCATCTACAACAAGATTTCACTAAGAGTTTTAATGCATTATCCCCTATGGTCCATTTAATATGATATGAATATGGGTTTTGGGGTGACTTAACTATTATATTCAATTGTTATATTGAAGCCACTTGAAAACATAGGTAACTAAACCTGAAAACTCAAGTACTTGCTCATACTTGTTCTTTGATACAATTCATAAATTTTCTAGCTTACATTTGGACAAGATCCATTATAGCATCTACTAGTGTGGTCCTTATAATGAAACTCTAAATGAAATTTCTTATTCAATTAATTACAATATAGGACTCCTTTATATGAGCAATCACAATTGAATGTATTTTCCATCTGTGGTGCAAAATAATCATGATTATTTCTTTACATGATGCTCTCTCTTTTCTTTCATATATGATTATGATGATGGACAACTTCTCTATTCCAAAGTAAACTAAATGCCAAAAAGAAAAAATGAATTCTTCCAATGCAACTAGAATGTCCATATCCCAATTTCTTCATTCCTAGCACCTAGACCTAACACAAAGCGACTTCTAAAGTTGCTAATTTAGTTTTGAATGCATGCACTTGAGCTTAATAAGACTCTTATTAGGTTGATGGATATGCATAATCAAACTCAAGTTGTAGCTTTAGAAGCCAAAACCTTCATCATTTGATCATTTTAGTTATGTGTGGATGAATGTGTGTATTTGAATGCATGCATATGAATAGTGGATATGTGGATATGCATGTATGTAAGGTTGGCAGTAGGACTTTGAGTAGCTACAACATCATGTACATGCGTATGCATGTGTATACTAAGTATGTGTAGGCATTTAAACACATGTATTCATGTGAGCATGAATGTGATGGGTGAATTATGAAGCTTGACAACATAAACCAACAACTTGACCAACCTAAACTACAAAGCAAGAAACTAACCTAGGACAAAAAACAAAAACTGACATGTACTTGGATAGCACTTAGGGAAAACCAAAAAAACACCTAACCTACCCTAAACTAACCAGAACAACAAATGATCACACAAATCCATTCATTGGATAGTTAAAATAGCTACCCTTCCTCTTTAGGATATAATACTTTACATGCATGAGGGCAGCTAATAAGAAATGGAGTACATACAGTTGTGTGAAGAACTAATGCACTACCTCTTGAAGAACATGAATAAATTGACTCACCTCCACCAATAGATTTTTCTTTCCATTGTCAAGGTGTAGATAAGTGAGTTGATCTTGTTCTTGCTGAACTATACAATCTCCTTCAGCTTTAGCTTCATTTGAACATTCATGCTTGAACACAAACATGACTGGTTTTTCATGGTTGGCCTCCATTCTTGCTAAGTACCTCAAAGGGCAACCCCTGGAAAGAATGAACTCAATGCTCTTTTTGCTACTTTTAGGCTTTTTAACTGCCATTTCGTGTTGATGAGATTCCTCTTTTATATCATTTTGCTGATCAAAGTGAGCTAACTCAGGTGCCTTAGGTGCAATGGGCCAAGACATGGTTGATTCTATTATTTCATCATGCTGATTACTAACTTCTAATTTTGGGAAAGTTGGTCTATCATCTAGATTTAGACAGAATTCCTCCAACTCATCCCAAAATTGGTCTTCCTCCTTACCTTCATCGTTTTGCTAATCAAAATGCTTAGCAGCATGTTTTTCCTCAAAAAAACATACTCTACTCAATCCTTCAGCAACTGAGATATGAGACACATTGGAAGTATTATGCCTTTCAACAAAACAAGGTAGCTCCTTAAAGAAATCAACCTCCAATATGATGGTCTGCTTAGCAACAATCTAAGATTCATTAGGTAACTTTGATATAGTTTCCTTCCTTTCTTTACAAAGAGCTTCTTCAAGTTGTATCTGATGATCCTTCTTATCATTCATACCCTTTAGAATCAAGAACTCTATTTTCACTTTGTACTCTTGTAATTCTTTGTCATGAATTTCATCATGTGTTGGTAATGTTCTCTAAAAATCTTCTTCTTTTGCAGCTGTAGCAGTAGCAACTTTTATCAATTCTTCCTCACAAACTTCCTACAATGTTGCAAGATTGCTTGTAAGGACTGCCTGACTTTTTTGCTCTCCTATAATGACTTCTTCATACTGCTTGCATTTGGCATCAAATTTCTCCTTTTCTTGTGTTTGCATATGCCTTTTATGTGTCTCCAATAGCCCTTCATAGTATTTTCTTTGCTCTTCCATCTCTTCATGGTATTGCTTCTGAATAGCCAACATCTCTTGTTGTTGGTTATGAGCTTGAAAACCAACCTCTTGTTGCTGCATAACTTCACATTGCTCTTCCAAGTAATGCATCTCTTCATGAGGCTACTAGTATCCACATTGATGCTTCCATGATCCTTTAGCAGGGGTGGGTGGGTGGTAAGCATGAGAAGAATGTTTTCCTTCGAATTTTGGCATGAAACCAACAATACAACTATTTTGAGATGACTGAAATTCAAAGAATGGAGGAAGAATTTCATGAAATGGAGGATGGTAATCCATTTTAAGCATTGAATCTACTTAAAACTAGTAGATATGATCTCTAAGTTGCCAGATATGCAAAATAATGACCTCTCAAAGGTCTGCAACCTATTGGATACATATCAAACTAGTAAGAACTATGAGAACTATGACCTTTGTGTCCCACCGGGCATGCCAAATCTATTAAGTATCAGAATTTGCACCCAGTACTGAACTAAAAAAGTTCAGTAATTTTGACCTAACATGGGAATCACTTCACTATGTGGGACATGCAAATGAAGTGAGATCTTCGGGTTTTAGGTCGACACCTATAAAAGATTTAGTGAAATCTCCATCAACTTAATTTAAACTTGTAGGGAAAAAGGAGAGAGATTACTGGAAATAAACCTAAAACCTACAGTTATACTAACAAATGGGTGATACACCAAAAGAGCTATGAAAGTTTAAACACAACTAATAGAGAAGGATTATTCAGCTATTGAAGTACAAACAAAACACTTCTTTCTGTAAAGACTTGCATAAATAATTTACAATAAGGTTTGAGGAATGAATTAGCAAAAGGAGGAATACAGATGCCTCTCTCTTACCAATTTCATCTTTAAAAACACAGATTACAACCTACAAATAGAATTACTTCTCTACAACTAGGTGTTGGGATGAGACAAAAGAATAAGGAACAAGAACAATCCATTAATTGATTTATCAAATCATTCTGATACTACACACAGAATTGCAGAAAGAAAGAAAGTTTAACAATTGACACAAAATAGCATAAACACAAATGTTGTCACCTGTATTAAGCTTTCAAAACTGAATCACAAACTCTACAAATAAAGTTAAGGACATATAAAGTAGTCACATAAACTTCTCTGCATCATCATAACTCTCCCCAAAATGAGTTACAAACTTCACTAAATACCAATCCGACACTTGGGTCGAATGGAGAAATAAAGCCTAGAAATGAGGACTTAGAAACTTCTAAAAATGAAGTTTCATTACTCATAAGACTTTACTAACCCATAACTACCCTCATGACTCATTAGAAATTACCCCAAAACACTCCAACTGATCATAAATACCTTGAAACTGCCAGGGTAAAAACAAATTCGACCCCCAAACTCAATATTCCCTCCTATAAGGACTCCTAATGTTTTCAAGCCAACTCTTTCAATTAAGACCATGAAATATGGAATTAATTCAATTACCCTCTTTTTGCATTTAAAATAGAAAATATATTAAATGACTTATAATTTATCATTTAAATATATTTTCTTTACAATGATATACCTATGCAAAAAGAAAATAACAAAACAAAGACCTTGCATAAAACTTAAGGTATTGAATAAAGTTGAAACCCCCCCCCCCCCTCCCCCCCCGACCCTTCTTCACAATAAAACAAATACTTTAAAAAGGAATTACAATCCCATATAATGCCTGCGAACTTCAAAAAAATATGAAATGTGAAAAAGGGCATAATAAGGTTTCGCAACAATAAACATCACTCATTTCGCATTTTCAATGTGAAGAACTATCGATGAAGAGGAAATACAAGAGTCTACAAGGTTCTTTGTGGTTATTATGAAAGATTTACTGGTTTTCTTGCCGCCATTAGGAAGGATTTTCTGGAAGTTTGAAGATGAAGCCACCATGGAAAACTATTGGAGCTTGGAGCTTTGATATTTTGTTATTTCCTCTGTAGCGAAGGGAAGGTTTAATGATTCCTCTTTTGCTGCTATTGTTGAATCTGTTGAAGCTTCAAACTTTGTCTTCTCTAGAAAGAGAAATTGTATGCATATATGAAATATACATTCCATCTTTCAACATTTTTTTACATAAGGGTTTTTAGTTAAAACTAAATTCTGGAAATTGCCATAAAAACTCAAATGTTTTTTTTTCCTTTCAAAACTTATTTAGCTCAAAAGTTTACTCATGAATCTTGCTATTTAGACATTAAGGGTTTGCTATTTTTTGGGCATCAATGCTGGCCACCATTGTCAAGTCTGCTAGAGCTAGAAATGAAGCTCGAATTTTTGTCTTCTCCAGTAAAAACTGTGAGCATTTGTTTGTGTCTTCCTTAGTCAACTTCCCCTGAGATACATTAGTTGAATGGCTTTGATGCCTTTGTCCTCTTGCTTCCATTGTCGGTTTGTAAGATGACAAATAGAAGGATAGCATGCCACTGAAGATGCTACTACTAAAACCTGGATTCTTTTGTGAACATCAATATATTCATTTGTCTCATCCGCAATTTCTTCTTGCAGAAGCTCTTCAAAAAAATCTTCAAGTGTGATAATACCTATGACCTCTCCTTCTTCAATGTCATTTGGAATCTTTCTCTCTCCAGTGCTCAAGGCATCATGGCCTAGCAAATGTTGTGGCTTATTCAAGTTTGAGTCTATTGTTCTCTTTTTAGATTTTCTTGAGACTTGTCAACAACATAAAGTTGGGGCTTATGTTTTCTAGTCTTGACAACAGCAGCTATGTGACTGCTTCCTTTCTTAAATTCATTTAAGATATCATAAAGTGGCATATCTACTAGAATCCTGGGTATTCTCCTTAGTGACACAACATAGACAAGAGTTTTTGTTTCAACACATACTGTTAGGAGACTCTTTAACCAAAAGAAGTCCTATTATATTCTTAGGGTCTCCAGAGTACACAGGAACCCGACTGTGACCTTGAGCCAAGATCTTCCCCATTGCATCCCAATCTAGCTTAGAATTGACATCCAGAGGAAAAGTTGATTCAATTGGTGTCATGGCCTCCTAGGCAGTCTTCTCAATTAGATCAAGTGCCCCACTTATTATTGTTGTCTTGTCATGTGTAAACTCTCTGTCTTTGCCAGCCTCTTGCCCATGAATTGAAACAAGAGCTTTTAATTGTGCCCTCCATGAGCATATTTCTTGTGGGAAAACCTTGCCAAATGTGAGGACAAAGGTAACAAAGAGAATTAATGCAACAATAGGGTGGAACATCTTATCCAAATATATTGGTAGAACCTTCATGGCTACAACATTACAAAGAAGTAAAGTGACAAGAAGTTGATGTTGTCTCTGGACGATAGGAAAAATAGTAGCATGTAGCTGTGAAAGTCATATATAAGACGTAACTTATGGTTCGTAATGAATCCCAACTGCAATGTCCTATAGTCTTCCTTTGTAGCAACTAACTCTAATTGACATCTCCTAGTATTAGAATTTACTGAGCTAGATTTTTCTTTATGAAGCACCTTAGCCTTTTTTGCTTAGATTTTCATTAAAATCTTTCATAGTTGCTACATATGTTGCATTGAAACCAGGCAATTGATAATGCTTGATCTCCTCTTTTACTCATAAGTAAAGTTTTGTTTTTCACCTTCATGTAGCAAGTTATGCAAACTCTTCATCATATTCTGGAGCAACTGACTAAGTGCTGAATTATCTCATTCCATGATATTTAAAAGAATATTTTATGAGGTTTGAGCATGGGCTCGTGACACTTGAAAACTATTCTTTCATGATTTGTACTTATTCCTTATGAGATTGGCATGCTTGTTTCTAATTATAACAAAAGGTTTCATATCAGAATTAACTTTTTTCATTTAATATTACATTTTCTATTTTTGATATGTATTCAGAATGAGAAAAATATTACATGTGTAGGTACATAATTGTAGGTACTCAGTCATTGCTTGGATCTTTCGAGATCTAACTCTATTTAATCTTGTGTAGGAAGATGAAGATCGGGATCTACCAGACTAAGGGCTGGACTAGGAGCAGCATCAAAGACCACTTAACCAGTCAAAAGCTAAAAAGGCAATGAGTGGTTATCTCTAACTCTACCTTCCTATGTTGTATTTTTCTTGTTCTCAATATGTATGAAAGACAGTAGTTAGACTCTCGACCTGTGTGAGATTCTCATTTCCAACATTTTTCCATTCATTTCATACTTTGTAAAATTGAAAATTGTACATATCAGTTGATGATTTATACAATGAACATTGTATCTCCTTTTGCTCATGATTTCTATATGATTGCAAAATTATGAAATGTAGATGAATAGAAAATGAATGATGTTTTCTTATGCAATGTTACTATGTAAGGTAAAATTCTAGAACGTGTAGAATTTTAGTAACAACTATCAAATACATCCTCCTTATCATCAATACACTTATACCTCCCAAAATACAAAGTCTTCTTCATGGCTATCAACATACACTTATACCTCCCATATCAAACAAGGCATATGGCTTCAATGGAGCCCATACTCAGTGAACAACAAAACCCTCTACAAGAGGAAAATCTCTCAACTTCAATGTTGAGCTCAACTAACCCCTTCACCTAAGGCATCTCTTCCCTCCCAAGGGTAAGTGAAGCCTTCACACCCATATACATTCAACACTAAAAAACAAAGAAAATTTTCAAGAGAAATCCATCACAAAACAATGGCACATACCAAAGATCTCAACACAAACACAACACATGGATTTTAACACAAAATGAGCAATAACAATATCCTTGAGAAAATGCAATGAGAGTTATGGCACGGGCACCAACCTTGGTCCAAGCTAAAGGCAAGAATGAAATTTGTTGCAGAGCTCCCTTCCCTTAGTCCTCCCTCCTTTCAAACCCTAATTGTCTCTAAACTTAGAGAGTGGGTGAGCACCCTACAATTTTGTCACTCCTCCTCTAAAAGACTCTCCAACTGTCTCTTTTTGGAAAAAATAGCTAGCCACTACCTCTTACACCTTTGTCCCTACCAAATATGCCACTTTTGACTAAATGGAAAAATGGGGAGGAACTAATGGGACAACTCAATTTTCGAATTGGTGGAAGAATGTATTAGTGAGGGGGTCCCCTAGGCTAGGTAAGCAATAAAATGGTCAAATTCAAGCTGCTAACATGTTATGCTAACATATGGGTACCTTATTTTCACAAAAATGGCACTTTGGGACCACTTAATGACCCTTAAAAATCTTAGTCAAGTTTGGATTCGAATTTCCATTGATGGTGACCCATCCTATCCTTTCTCCAATTGGGTTTGCTTAATCTTATGAAAGGTAATTAATTTAAGGTTAAGTGTAACCATGACCAAAACCCTAGGTGACATGTCATTAGCACACAAACAATTACAAGTGTCAAGGGACACATTTAAAATACAATATACATCACCATGACATGTCCCTAATGTATTTATGAGATTAGATTTACCACACACATGCAAGCTTACATTTACCAAATAAACACATCACAACGAGGCTTTTGAATCTTCCAAAGATTCGCTTTGGATAAACTATGTCTAATAAGTTTGGACCTTGTTTCGCCCAAATAAATTCAATGGTTCAATTTCCTATAGACGAAAATCGAACATCAATAGCCCAATGAAAAATCATATAAAATGCATCTATATAGGTGCATGACAATTCCATATTAATCATAATCAATTTTTATTTTCTAATCATTTTCATATAAAGCCTTAAAAACATTAAAATATCATAATCTGCATATCGACATTAATATTTCCCTATCATGATCAATTTAATATTTTGAATCACATTATATTCCATTTTCTATTATGGTGATGAAATGTTGAATCTATACTATTAAGTCGACCAATATACAATTTAGTTATGAATACATATCTTAGGTCAAAATCATTAAAATGTAAACATCATGACTAGAATCATTTTAATTTAATGTAGTTTGATTACTAACAATGTCCCATTATCATTATGAGATAAGACACATAATAGGGTGTATCACTTATGTCAGGTAAATCAGGATGGTTGCATAGTCATGTAGTTTTCAAAATCAAGCATAGAATAAATCTGTTACATTTTATTGGGCCATAAAATTTGTCCTCATGAATATCAATATATCCACCTAATACTACTTGCACCATAATTAACTTATTACATTACGCCATATTGAGTTCCACCATGTAGACCCTTATCTAATCTTGATAACAATTTTCATCTATGACTATTAGTAATATCATAAGGGTGGGTGTTGATTCATCTTTCCATAATAACCATTTAATTCAATTATTTTAATAGGTCATAAAATATCACAAACCCATTAACATAGTTTCTAAGTTGTGACACCTCAAGACTTTATTTCGTAGGGTCTTAGCTTATCAACCTAATGTAATTTTGAACATGATAGTTAGCACAACAACTAAAAATATGCATTGGTCTTAATAAGATTCCAGGTTCATTGTTAATCAAGGAATACTTAGATTCTAAAGCCTTCTCACCATCATTCTATTATAAGGTGTATAGTAATAGTCTATAATTCACAAGAGATAGAACATAACATCTCTAAGGATCTCTTATCCTCCTCCTAAGGATCTCTTATCCTTCTCCTTAGGATCTCTTATCCTTCTCCTGGGGATCTTCTATCCTTTTCCTGAGGCTTATCCACCTAGCTGTTAAGCTAACTTAGCAATGTAGGATGTCAATGTCTAATACAATGGTAAGAAAGTATTAGAAAGGTTTTGACTTGATAAAGATTGCAACTCTAACCTTGCAGATTTTAGATCTTTCTTCGGTTCTTTTCTTTGCTCGGCTTTTCTTCCTTGCAATGCTAACAACTTGTCCACCCTTCAAGATCTGTCTCCTTGAGTTCTTCCACTCGTTAGGCCAATGCACTCTATGGTCGTTTGATCAACTCAGAGTCTTGATGCTCTGTGCTTACTCCTCACTGTGTCCTCTTCTTGACACTTCACACTAGCCTTCTCTTGGCTTCTTGACACGACCATGACCTCGGCTTTGATCTCTAACCTATAACTCATTATAAAGAAGTTTTGTTCTACATTTCCCGCTCAAATCTTCCTGCTCATCAATTTGATTTGCTCTAGGAGAACAATATTGTTTTCCCTCCAAATTGTTTCTTCCAGAAACTTCATGATAAGTCCATCAGTATTTGCCTTGAATTGGTTTGCATGGTTTACATAAAATTCTATGACATCTACTCATCATCCTTATCATCCAACTAATTCACAAAATTCACTGTAACAAACTTATCGTTACTGATCTGGCGAATCTTTTGACTTAGCAAATAATGCAGTAACTCGACATCATTGGTTATTTGATGCTTGACATTAACTAGGTTACTCAGCTTCTACTGCATTTACTGATGCTCAGCACCTGAAGAAATTTCCTGAGTTACTCGGCACTTGAACAATCTTATGTTACTCAACACTTGAACTATCCTATGTTACTCGACACTTGAACAATCTTGTGTTACTCGACACCTGAAGGATTGATAAGTAGGAGATTGCTCGACACCTTTTATGTTGCTTGACACCTTCTATGTTACTTGGCACCCAAAGGATTGCTTGGCACACACTGAAGTTGAACTTGCTCAGCTTCAACTAAGAATTTTCTCGGCTCTAACTAGCTTGCTCGGCTCTCACAAATGAACTTAGTCAAGTTCTACAAATGACTTAATTAAACCTTACATCTTTGATGTGTCTTAGTGTGTCCATTCCCTGTGTCTTAGAGTATGTCATCAATAAACTATTTCATCAATGGCTTAGCTGATCCTTATACTTCATTACAACATCATAACTTCAACCTTTCTCTAGGTTCTCTAGTTACATCTTATTGATTGCCTCCTCTTTGTCAATCAACCAATTGGTAGTATTTGGATCACTTAAGCAATTGTCATTCCTGCAAGTAGCAAGTTTGACATCAATGACAAAAAAATGATTGAAAACATTCTTTATCAATTCCATCATTCTTCATTCATGATCTTTTCAATCATTTCCAACAATCTCCCTCATTGGCATTGATGGCAAACCAAACTGATCAATTGATTGAGCTGATCAACTTAGTTACCACCAAAATTATATACCAAATAGAAAACTTATTGTCGTTACATATCTTCCTTCTTGTATCATGTCTCCCTCTTTTGCTGATACAAACTAAATCCTTTGCTCTACTTCTCCCTCTTGACTGCTGCATCCTTACTCTGTATTCTCGATCCTTCCTTCATAGCTACTTGCTGATCAGTTACTTATCTCTTCTGAATCTCTCTCTTTCATTTCTCCTTTCATACATTCTCAGACATCTCCATATCTTTCATTGATTAGTTTCTCATAAATCTCCCTCTTTGACATAAATGCCAAAGATGTAGCATCTTCAACATGTTAAATATAAGCTTTACATCTCATGTTTTCTCCCTCTGTCACCATGCTTGTGACTGATTTGGAGTTTCTGCTCTTGTTGTCATCCTCTGCATCATTCTTCTAATATTTCAATGATCTACTCCTATTGATAAAGGGCAACTTCTTTGTTGCTTTAGACTGCTTGAGTTAGGGGCAATAACCCTAACTTGCCTCTAAGATATTCATAAGTATCCTTGGGCAATGGTTTGGTGAATATATCTGCAATTTGTTCCTTTGTGTGAATGTACTCCATCTTCACTTGTTTTTCTTCCACTAATTCTCTGACATAGTGATACTTGATTGCAATATGCTTGGTTTTTGCATGCATTACTGGATTCTTGGATATGTTTATAGCACTTTTATTATCACAATACAGTATCACAGGTTTGGTTACCTCTTCTTTCATTCCTTTCAATAGATGTTTGAGCCACACAATGTTTGTGCAATTGACTGTTGCTGCCACATATTCTGCTTCTGTAGTGGACTGAGATGTGCATGTTTATTTCTTGCTAGTCCAAGTAACTAGCCTTTTACCTAAGAATAATGCTCCTCCACTTGTGCTTTTCTTGTCATCAATGTTGCCTCCCCAATCTACATTTGTGTATGCATTGAACTCAAACTTCTCATTCTTTTTGTAGTATAGGCCAAAATCATCAGTTCCTTTGAGATACCTCATTATCCTTTTTACTACCATGAGATGATTTTCTCTAGGATTAGCAGAGAATCTAGCCACTATTCCAACTGCTAATGCTATGTCTGGTCTGCTATGTACAACATATTATAGTTTTCCAATCATGGATCTATACATTGTTTGATTGACTTCAGCTGATTCATCATTTTTGGATAGATTATGTCCTATTGCCATTGGTGTGCTGACAGGTTTGGAGTCTTCCAATCCAAACATCTTGAGTATCTCTTTAATGTACTTTGATTGTGTCATGAATATACCATGTTTTAGTTGATGTACTTGCAATCCAACAAAGAACTTGATTTCTCCAAACATACACATCTCACTCATGTTTCATTTTGTCAGCAAAAAATTTGCAAAGCACTTCCTTTCCTCCAAAAATTATGTCATCCACAAAGATTTCAGATACAAGGATATCCTTACCTTCTTCTGATTTGATGTACATGTTGTTGTTATCATCAGTTCTTTCAAATCTTATTTGCACTAGATACTTGTGAAGTCTCTCATACCAAGCTCTAGGGGCTTGCTTTAATCCATATAGAGCCTTGTGCAATTTGCATACCTTATTTTTGTTATTTTCATCAACAAATCCTTCTAGTTTCTCTATGTAGACTTCCTCTTCAAGTATACCATTCAAAAATGTGGACTTAACATCCATTTGATAGACTTTAAATCCTTTGAAGGTTGCCTATGCCAGTAAGGTCCTTACTCCTTCCATTCTGGCAACTGGAGCAAAAGTTTCTCCATAGTCTAGTCCTTCTTCTTGTGCATACCCTTTACAAACTAGCCTTGCCTTGTTCTTTGTGATTTCACCATTCTCATCTAACTTGTTTCTAAACACCCACTTGGTTCCAATCACATTCTTGTCAGCTGGTCTTGAGACTAAGGTCCATGTCTTATTCTTTTCAATTTGTTCTATTTCTTTTTTCATAGCATTGTACCAGTCATCATCTTTTGTGGCTTCACTTATTATTTTTGGTTCCATTTTGCTGAGCAAACATGTCTCACTTCTGAGTCTATTCCTTGTCATTGGTCCTGCCTCTTTGTTCCCAATAATTTGATCTTCAGGATGATGTCTTCTTACATACTTCGCCAATACTGGTTCTTTCCTTGTTTACATGTTGTCTCTTTCAGAATTTGAATCTTCATTTTCATTAGATATGTCTTCATTTCCTTCATTCTGATAGTTCTCATAATCTAAGTGAACATTCTCTGTATTCTATAGCTCAGCTTCTGAATGTGTCTGTTGCTCGACATTCATTGTCTGTGACTCGGTAGATACTGGATTTTGTTGCTGATTGTCATTCTGAGTTGCAACTTCACCATTACTAGGTATACCTTCATAAAAGTATACAAAGGTCTTGTATTCTTCTACTTTCTTGGTGTTCTCAACATTTTGAACTTCTGCAAGCTCATCAAATTTCACATTTGTGCTTTTTACTACTTTGTTAGTATTAATATTCAAGCACTTATAAGCTTTTCTTCTAGTAGAATAACCAAGAAATGTGCCTTCCTCACTCTTTGCATCAAACTTTCCATTTCTAGACTCTTTATATATGTAGCATTTGCATCCAAATATTTTGAAATGTTTTACATTAGGAGAATGCCCATACCATAATTCAAAAGGTGTTGCATTTGTACCTTTCTTGACTTGAACTCTGTTGAGTGCATAGATTGCAGTACTTACAGCTTCTCTCTAGTACTCGAGTGCAACATTTTTCTCCATCATTAAGGTCCTAGCATAGTCAATAGCTGTTCTATTCCTTCTTTCTGCTATACCATTCTGAGGTGGAGTGTTGGGTGCTGATGTCTGCCTTTTGATTCCTCTTTCTTTGCAAAATTTTTCAAATTATTTTGATGTGAATTCACCTCCTCTATCAAATCTGAGACATTTTAGGCTCTTCCCAGTCTCTTTCTCAAATCTAGCCAAGTACCATTTGAAAATTTGGAATGCATCTGATTTTTGTTTCAGGAACATGAATGTCATCATCCTTGAATAGTCATCCACAAATAGCATTATGTATCTATCACCTTTGTAGCTTTGCACTTCAATAGGACCACACAAGTTAGTATGAACTAGCTCTAATACTTCATTAGAAGTATAAGCCTTTCTTTTGTAGGTTGACTTAGTCATCTTCTCTAGTTGGCATTATTTGCACATGGTGTTATTAGGCTTCTTCAACTTTGGCAGACCTTTGACTTTCTTCATTTTACTGATGCTTATCAGATTGTCAAAATTTACATGATATAGCATCTTGTGCCATAACCATACATCATCAGTTTGAACAATCAGACAAGAAGCATCTTCCATGTCTAGGTAGAATAAATTACTCCTAGTTTGGTCACCTTTTCCTATTAGACTTCCTTTAGAATCATAGATCTTGGCAACTCCATTTTCAAATTCAACCTTACATCCTATGTTGCCTAGCTGTGAGACACTTAACAAGTTATAATTCAGGCCTTCAACATAGTATGCATTATCACATGATATATTTTCAGTAAGCTTGATACTACCTTTCCCTTTGATCTGACATGGTGCATTGTTACCAAATCTAACACTATTTCTTTAATATCAAGTAAAGGAAATGAACTTACTTTTATCTCCAGTCATGAGATGAGAGCATCTGTTGGCTATGATCCATTTGTTATTCTTGTTTATGCAGGTTACTAGGACAATTGCTTCATCTTCATCTGATTCATCTTTCATAGCCATGTAGACTACTTCATCATCATTCTCATCAAAGTCTTCTTCAACAATGTAGCATCTTTTGCCTTTACCTCTGTAGTTGTTGTTGTCTTCTTTCTTGTTCTTGAGATTGCCTCCATCCTTGTAATTTTTCTTTTGTGTGCATCTGGCTGCAATGTGACCAACTTCATTACAATTGAAACAAATGATTAGCAGTTTACCTTTGAATTTGCCTCTTCCTCTGTGAAATCTTCTTGCTAGTAATGCCTCCAATTGGTCTACATCATCTTCATCAGTGCTGCTGTCACTAGATACATACTTTCTTTTTCCACTCTTTTTCTTTGTTTGCACCTCCTCGTTGTCTTTTATTGTCATCTTGGCTTTGAATGCAGATTCAAAGTTTTCTAGCTTGTAGTTGTCAAAGTTGGATAGCTCAAAGGCAGCGAGTCTTCCAATCATTCCTTCAAATGACAATGTGTTGCTTGGCACACACCTTAGCTCTTGGATGGCTAATACTCTTATAGCATAGATAGGAAGAAAAGTTCTCAAGTATTTGCTACATATTATTTCTTTTGATAACTGTCCTCCTAGGCTTCTTATGGCAATTACCACTTCTTTCATCCTTGCACCATATTGAGCAACATTCTCTCCTTCTTCCATTTTCATGTCATCAAACTTTCCTCTTAGACTCTCTCTTTTGGCTCTCTTGACATTATCATCTCCTCCATAGATGTTTGATAATGTTTTCCACATTTGATGTGTAGTATCACATTCTTTGATGTCATCATACTCCGCATAGCTTAGTGTTGAAGCAATATCTAACATCGCTTGATTGTGCTCCTTCTTCTTGCTCATGTCTTCTGCAATGAGCGGTCCTACAGGGTCTACATGATCAACTATGATTGAGGTCTATGCATAGTCACCTATTGATCCAAGGTGCAACTTCATTAGACTTTGCCATGCAACAAAGTTGTCTTTGTTTAGCTTAGGAACTTCTCTCTTGGACATCTTGATTTTCTTGCTGCTAGTACCTTGAAACAAATCAACAATGGGCTCTGATACCAATTGTTAGAATTCTTTTAGAATAACTGAGAGGGGGGGGGGGGTGTGAATCAGTTATCCAAGGTCCAATAATCTCTAATACAATTTTTTTTTGTCAAATCTTTAATGGCATATAATTGAAATTATCATGCATGCAATTAAACATTAAACAATCATGAAAAGTAAACATGCATCACCACATAACACAATGGATTTTGGTGACCCAAAAACCCTCCAGGAATAAGAAGGTAAAACTGGGGTGGGGATGACACCCACAAAATAACTGCGCAATTGATTTCAACCACTTCTGATGGTTTTCCTTGTTAAAGGCCTGCCCTGTTAAAGGCTTTACACACTGTCAGATGTGACCCTATTAAAGGATTTCTAAACCTTGTTAGGAGTGTGCCCTATTAGAGGACTTAAGAACATTCAACTTAGAATGCCACCCTATTAAAGGATTTACATAGAGCTGTTAGGCTCACCCAAGTCCATGGGATTTACAGTCACCTTTTCAAAAGGATCTTTTATCCCTCTCTAAGGATCTTTGAGCCTCCTCCTGAGGATCTCTTATCCTTCTCTTGAGGATCTCTTATCCTTCTCCTGGGGATCTCCTATCCTTTTCCTGAGGCTTATCCACCTAGCTGTTAAGCTAAGTTAGTAATGTAGGATTTCAATGTCTAATACAATGGTAATAAAGTATTAGAAATGTTTTGACCTGATAAAGATTGCAACTCTAACCTTGCAGATTTTAGATCTCTCTTCAGTTCTTTTCTTTGCTTGAGTTTTCTTCCTTGCAGTGCTGGCAGCTTGTCCACCCTTCAAGATCTATCTCCTTGAGTTCTTCCACTCGTTATGCCAATGCACTCTATGGTCACTTGATCAATTCAGAGTCTTGATGCTCTGTGCTTACTCCTCACTGTGTCCTCTTCTTGATACTTCACACTAGCCTTCTCTTGGCTTCTTCACATGACCATGACCTCGACTTTGATCTTTGACCTATAACTCCTTATAAAAAAATTTTGTTCTACATTTCTCGCTCATCAATTTGATTTGTTTTGGGAGAATGATATTGCTTTCCCTCCAAATTTTTTCTTCCAGAAACTTCATGATAAGTCCATCAGTATTTGCCTTGAATTGGTTTGCATGGTTTACATAAAATTCTATGACATCTATTCATCATCCTTATCATCCAACTAATTCACAAAATTAAATGTAAAAAACTTATCGTTACTAATCTGGCAAATCTTTTGACTTAACAAATAATGCAACAAATCAACATCATTGGTTTACTAATGCTCGGCATTAACTGGGTTACTCGACTTCTACTGCATTTACTGATGCTTGGTACTTGAAGAAATTTCCTTAGGTACTCGGCACTTGAACAATCCTGTGTTACTTGGCACTTGAACAATTCTATGTTACTCAGCACTTGAACAATCCTGTGTTACTCGGCACCTGAAGGATTGATAAGTAGGAGATTGCTCGGCACCTTCTATGTTGCTTGGCACCTTCTATGTTACTTAGCACCTGAAGGATTTCTCGTCACACACTAAAATTGAACTTTCTCGGCTTCAACTAAGAATTTGCTCGGCTCTAACTAGCTTTCTCAGCTCTCACAAATGAACTTAGTCAAGTTCTACAAATGACTTAGTTAAACCTTACATATTTGATGTGTCTTAGTGTGTTCATTCCCTGTGTCTTAGAGTATGTCATCAATAAACTATTTCATCAATGGCTTAGCTGATCCTTATACTTCATTAAAACATCATAACTTCAACCTTTCTCTAGGTGCTCTAGTTACATCTTATTGATTGCCTCCTCCTTGTCAATCAACCAATTGATAGTATTTGGATCACTTAAGCAATTGTCATTCCTGCAAGTAGCAAGTTTGACATCAATGAAAAAACAATGATTGAAAAAATTCTTTATCAATTCCATCATTCTTCATTCATGATCTTTTCAATCATTTCCAACACACACTTATTAGTACTATTCACAAGAAAATGTCTCATAAATATCTTAAATCCAAGATAAAAATAGCCAATTCAAGAAAAACAAACAAGTGTGGCCACAATGGTAAATCCTTAATTAAACTAATCATGTCCCTAAGGAAAAATGAGATCATAAACAAGAAATAAATGCAATAAATACTCCACAAAGTTTTCAAAATATACCAAAAATCGAGGACAACAATGATTTTGTTAGAAACAATAGTCCACCAAGATAACTGGGAGGGGGGGGGGGTGTGAATCAGTTATCCAATACTTATTTTCATTAAAAAAACTTAACCATTGAATCAAAGTAAAAAACAACCATACAAAGATGCACATAGACATTTACACCAAATATGTAAACTAGGGAAACCCTTGATTAGAGGGAAAATCCCGGTGGGAATGATGCCCACAGAATGATGTACTAATATAAATATTCCTTGTTAGAGGATAGACCCTGTTAAGAGTCTGTTACACTATTTAGTACAATGAGTCCCTATTAGGAGACTTTGAATTCCTATTAGGAGACTTTGAATCCCTATTAGGAGATTCCAACCCCATTAGGAGTTGTGGTATAATTTATTCAAGAAGAGCACAGTGCCCAAACATGCAATTTCAACTACAAGAAGAGCTCACTGCTCAAACAAGTAATTTACTAGTATCTTCTTCTTTCCTTTGTACTTTTCTCTGTACTGTCAACTGGACCAACATTTTCAGAGCTTGTAGACTAGGTCACAAACCTTGGATCCAAATACCAAACCTTAGATCACTCAGAAAAAACTCAAAAATGAAGTTTCCTTCACTTCTGCATTGTTCTACTAAACTTTGCATTTTGTAATGCTCTGCAACTTTTCGAACATTTCCAAGTCACATAAATATGTATAATGATAAAGGAAAATATCCTTCCTTTATACCATGTCCATAAAACAATTTTTGAGTTAATTCTAGTCCTTCTCAACTAATTATTATGGGACCTCATTAAGAACACATTACACTTAGCGATAACATAAATCTTCCACCTTGCAACTTGAATAACTTTTCGTACACTCAATATTATGATGAGCTAGCTTAGCCATATTATCGCCAACATGTCTTCTTCATGTCCTCAACCTTGATCATCAATATATCAACTCTGCTAAGAGATATAACTAGTTTACTAGAACATGCCTCTGTAAACTCTATCTCAAAACAGATATTACCAAAACTTACATAACTTCTTCTAGACTTGTCTTTTCTACTTCCAACATTAACTACATATACCAAATACTCAAAAGTATCTCTCATAACCTTGGGTGGTTATTATGCTCAACTAGCCATTCATACTAACTTAATCTTTCTGTTGTTCTTCTATCAAATACCACAGAAGACATCAAACATGCTATGTTGACATCAATTAAAAACTCAGTCATGAATGTAAAATATCATCATCAAACCAATCTTCCAACAAGATTTCCAATTTTTAAACAATCTCCCCCTTTGGCATTGATGGCAACATAGATGAAAAACCATCTAGTTCAAAGAATACCAACAAAAGAGAAACAATCTTCAAATCTTCTTTATCAATCATACTCCCCCATTGATATACCTCAATGTGCTCTATACCAAACTATAATTCCAAATTCATGCCACATTTAAAAAATCTTCTTAGTATAATGTTTTCCTACAATACTTCTCCCCCATAGCATAATTCCAAACTCTCCCATGGTATGATGTTTTTCATGCCAAACTCTCCCCCATTGACATCAATGTCAAAGGTTTCTACAACCAACATCTCTGCATGAAACTCTGTAATAATTGGTACTTATTCAACTCAAGTGTCAAAAGACATTATTCAACAACATCAACAACATTGGTAAGAGTCCTGAGTGACTCTATCCATCATAGATACTACCCTATATAGGAAGCATCAACATCTAGTCCAGATGAACAATGGTGCCCTATTATCCTAGATTGATGCACTCTTGCATCTTCTTACTCTGATGTAGGAAGGGGCATAACCCCATGCATACCTCACAAATACTGAAAAGTCTATTTAGGAAGAGGCTTAGTGAATATATCTGCAATCTTCTCTTTTGTGCTCACATACTCCAATCTAATTTCCTTTTCTGCAACCTTTTCTCTCAACATATTATACTTAATAGAAATGTGCTTAGTCTTTGAATGCAATACTAGATTCTTAGACATATTTACCATGCTTGTGTTATAATAATGAATAACAACAGGTTCACTAATTTCTATCCTTATATCCTTCAGCATCTACTTCATTCAGATTACTTGATTGCAATTATTTTCCGTTGCAACATACTCTACTTTTGTTGTACTTTGAGATGTACAATCTTGCTTCTTGCTTAACGAAGAAACTAATCTTCCTCCAAGAAAGAAATCTCCTCTACTGGTGCTCTTTCTGTCATTCATACTTCCTGCCCAATCTACTTCAGTATATAGCACTTAGAGTAAAATCATTAGATCTATCATAACATAATCCAAATTCTAAAGTTTCTTTCAGATATTTGAATATTCTTTTCACTGCTACATAATGTGCTTCTCTGGGAGCAGCTTGGATCTTGCAACAATTTCAACTGCATTTGCTATATCTGACCTTGTGTGAGTCAGATATTGCAAACCTCCAATCATAGATCTATACTTCTTCTGCTCAAGAGTAGGTGTCTCATCCTTTGTAGATAACTTGTGTCCAGTTACCATAGGTATTCCAACATGTTTCAAAACCAAACCTTTTTAGTAAATCCTTCAATTACTTAGTTTGATAAATAAAGATTCCTTCTTTATTCTGTACTATCTATTAATCTTAGGAAATATTTCATCTCTCCTATCATACTCATCTCAAATTCTTTCTTCATTTCTTTAGAAAACTTCTTACTTTCTTCATCGTTTCCTCCAAGTATGATATCATCAAAAAATATTACCAAGATCATCAAACCATTATTAGTTTCTTTCCAATAAAGATTGCTATCTGCCATACCTTTGCTATATTTGAGCTTTATCAGATGCTTATCCAACCTTGCATACCAGGTTTTGGGTGCTTGCTTCAATCCATAGAATGCTTTCCTTAGTCTGCATACTATGTCCTTGTCATTGGTCAAAGGACATCCTTTAGGCTACTCAATGTATACCTCTTCTTCAAGTTCTCTATTTGGAAATGTTGACTTGACATCCATCTGATATACTTTGAATTTCCTCTATGTTGCATAGGCTAAGGATAATCTTACTACTTCTATTCTAGCGGCTAGAGCATAAGTCTCCTCATAATCTATTCCTTCTTGCTATAAATAATCTTTACATACTAATCTCACTTTGTTTCTTACAACTTCTCCTTGCTCATTCATCTTGTTCTTGAATACCCATTTGGTTCCTATCACATTTTTATCTGTTGGTCTGGGAACCAATTTTCATGTCTCATTCTTTACCATATGATCCAATTCTTCTTTCATGGCTTGTTTCTAGTAATCATCTTTGCATGCTTCATCTGCATTCTTCGATTCAACTTGAGATATCACGCATAGTTCTTCTTTCACTTTGCTTCTTGTCATCACACCTTTGTCTCTATTTCTAATGATCTATTTTGATGGGTGATTCTTTACCATGTTCTTTCCTGAAGTAGGAGTTATTAACTCAACTTTTGGCTCTACTGAAGGTTCTAAGCTTTGTTCCTACCTTTTCTGTCCTTCATTCTACAAATCAATGTTAGTCTTAAGAAATACCTCATCATTCCTTGGCTTAGTAACAAAATCATCATCTAAATTGTAATAAATTATTCTCTTTTGTACTTTGAACTTTTCATCAATTCTTACATTAGTACTTTCCATAATAGTCTTAGTTCTCTGATTGTAACATCTATAAGCTTTGTTTTTCAATGAATAACCAAGAAACATACCTTCATCACTTCTAGCATCAAACTTACCAATATCATCATCTCTCTTAATGTAACACTTACTTCCAAATATTCTAAAATACTTAACTGTAGGTGAGTGACCAAACCAAAATTCATAAGGTGTCTTGTTTGTATCTTTCTTGATTTGAACTTTGTTCATAGTGCAGACTGTTGTATTTATTGCTTCTCTCCAAAATGTCTTGGATTTATTATTTTCTACTAACATAGTTCTAGTTGCTTCTGTTACAAACTTGTTTCTTCTTTTTGCAACACCATTCTATTCAGGGGTTCTTGGAGTTGATAGCTATCTTTTAATTCCATTTTCCTCACAAAACATGTTAAACTCATTTGAAGTAAATTCTCCTCCTCTATCTGATCTTAAACATTTAATCTTTACACCAGATTCATTCTCAACTCTATTCTTGAATGTCTTAAACTTATCAAATGCCTCATATTTCTCTTTAAGAAATGCAACTCACATTATTCTAGAAAAATCATCAACAAGAATCATAAAATACCTTTTACCATAGAATCCTCTTGTCTTTGTAGGACTGTTGAGATTTGTGTGTACAATCTCCAACTTCACTATAGTGGTAAACTTCTTGCTAGGAAAAGAGGTTTTGTTATGCTTTACAAAAATACACTCTTTGCAAATTGTGTTAGTAGGCTTTACAATCTTCAGGAAATCTCTAACAACAAAAATTTTGCTAGTCCTCACAATACTATCAAAATTTATATGATAGAATCTCTTATGCCATAACCAACTGTCATCTACCTTTGCAACCAAACATGTCATTTTAGTAGGATTCAACTAAAATACATTACCTCTAGATCTAGTTCCTATTCCAATTACCTTTCTATCTTTATCTCTGATCATGCATGTCTTTTTTGTGAACTACAACTGATAACCTTTGTCTACTAATTGTCCAACACTCAAAAGATTTTGTTTTAAGCCATCAAAAAATTATACATCCTTATTATTAGTTTTACCATCAAGATTTATAGATCCAATACCTTTTACTAGGCATGTTGCATTGTTTCCCACTCTAACAATTCCTCCATCTTGACTTTTGAAATCAACAAACTTGTTCATATCACTAGTCATATGATGTGAACAACCACTATCAATTATCCAATTAGATTTCTTCTCAACATGTGATACCAAAGCTATCTTCTATAGAATTTCCTCTTTAGTTGCCACAAATCCAATTTCATCATCACTAGCACTTAATGCTTGATCATCAGAATCATTATCTTCATTTGCATACAAACAATCTCTATCTTTTGTAGGCTTATGACTTCCCTTATACTTTTTCTCCCTTTTTGGACACTTAGATGCATAATGAGCATATTCATTGCAAGTCCAACACCTAAATATTTTCTTACCTCCCTTTTCTCTTCTTACTAGAAGGGCTACTGCTTCATCAACCTTTCTTTCTTCTTTAGATCTACTGCTACTAGCAAAATCTCCTCCAACACTTGTGCTCCTTGATAGGTTAGGTTGAATGTTTAAGGCACTGAACACTATTTCTATTTTGGTTAGTTCTCCAAACTATCTAAGTTCATTCTCAACTGCTTCAAGTCTTCCAAGCAATGACTCCTTTGTGAAATCTTTGGTACATGATATCAACAATGGAGGTGTTAGAGTTTTCAATATCTTCCATATAACCTCATCATCTTCTTTGTTTCCTCCTTAAGCCTTAATACCTACAATAATTTCTGATATCCTACCTATATATGTTCTTACAAATTCATCTTCCATCATCTTAGCATCTTGAAATGCACAAATACAACTTTGTAGCCTCAACTTCTTAGAATGTGCATCACCTTCAAAACTATTTTCCAAAGTTTTCCAAATCAAATGTGAAGTAGGAAGTGATTTTACCTTATTGTGCTCAATTTCAGGAATTGCAGTCAATAGTGCTTCTCTAGCTCTCATGTCACACATGAAAAGATCTATTTCTATCTCGGTGCAATTTTCCAAATCTTTTTCTTCAATGATTGTCTTTGCTGATTTTGTCAAGATCCAATATATCGGACCCATACACAAAAAACGTGTCTTCATATTTGACTTTCAACTATCATAGTTTGTTCCATCAAACTTCAGACTATCTTTCTTGAACATGTTTGCCATGGATCTCCCAAAGCTATTAAACTTTTTGTTCAAGGACTTGAGGCTATGATAAAAATTGTTAGAAACAATAGTCTACCAAGATAACTGGGGGGATGGGGGGGGGGGGGATGAATTAGTTATCCAATACTTATTTTAATTAAACAAAATTAACCATTCAATCAAAGTAAATTGAAACCATACAAAGATGCACATAGACAATTACACCAGATATATTGACTAGGAAAACCCTCAATTAGAGGGAAAACCCCAATGGGAATGATGCCCACAAGATGATGTACTAATATAAATATTACTTGTTAAAGGATAGACCTTGTTAGGAGTCTCTTACAAAATTTAGTACAATGAATCCCTGTTAGGAGATTCCAACCCTGTTAGGAATTGTGGTATAATGGATGCAAGAAGAGCCCATTGCCCAAAACATGCAATTTCAACTACAAGAAGAGCTCACTACTCAAACAAGTAATTTACTGGTATCTTCTTCTTTCCTTTGTAATTTTCTCTATCTTGTCAACTAGACCAATCACCTTGTAGACTAGGTCATGAACCTTGGATCCAAATACCAAACCTCAAATCACTCAGAAAAACATCGGTAATGAAGTTTCCTTCACTTCTATATTGTTTTGCTCAACTTTGCATTCTGTACTACTTTGTTGCTTTCTGAACATTTCCAAGTCACATATATCCATATAATGATAAAGGAAAATATCCTTCCTTTATACCAAGTCCATAAAACAATTCCTAAGTCGGTTATTAGTCCTTCTCAATTAATTATTATGGGACCTCATTAAGAACATGTTACACTTAATGATAACATAAATCTTCCACCTTGCAACTTGAATAACTTTCCATACACTCAATATTATGATGAGTGATCTTAGCCATGTCATCACCAAGATGTCTTCTTCATGTCCTCAACCTTGATCATCAAGATATCAACTATGCTAAGAGATATAACTAGTTTAGCAGAACATGCCTCTATAAACTCTATCTCAGAATAGATATCACCAAAACTTACATAACTTCTTCAAGACTTGTATTTTCTACTTCCACCATTAACTGCATGTACCAAATACTTAGAAGTATCTCTCATAACCTCTGGTGGTTATTATGCTCAACTAGTCATCCGTACTGACTTAATCTTTTTGCTATTCTTCTGTTAGATACCATAGAAGACATCAAACATGCTATGTTGACATCAATGACAAACTCAGTCATGAATGTAACATATCATCATCAAACCAATCTTCCAACAATCTTGCTAATCTACAAATAGATTCACATCAAATCAAATTTCTAAGAATGATGCAGTCCTACCAAGGTTTCCTAATGGGAAGAAAAGGAAAGTTGCCTCATAACTACATTAAAATCAATGGTATGCGAAGAAAACTCTCTTGTATTTTTCAGTCATTTCCCGCAATAGGTAGGAATGTGATCCAACTATTATTGTTGATGGGGTTCTTGAGTCTAGGAGCTCATTCTTCAATTGACTATGGGTTCTTATCTTTCTACCTATTATTATCAAGAACTACTTAAAGTTGTCTGGAGGCAAAGATTCTACACCAATTATACAAATGGCCCTTTGGCTATACAAAAGGGATTAAGGATTGTGTCACACACCTTAGAATATCATACTAAAGGGTCTTGACTAGAAGAACCCATGAGGTGCCTCTATATTAATCTAGCACACTTTCCTAACAAGCACCATTCAAGGTGTAATGATGAATTCTTTGAGGAATAGGTTTGCACTAAGAATTTATGATAGGTATGCTAGTTTGTGGTGACTGATCAGAGAAGTACTGTACATACTTTATAATTCTTCGGGGGAGAAAAAATTTTCGCTCCTATTTTATCACGCCTTATTTAGATGGGCATATTGTAACCCTAAAGCAAGAGTATATTATATAAGATAGCTTAGGGTTGGGGATTGTGTGAAACTATGATGTATAATGAGATCTAGATTGTTCTTATGGTTTTCTTCTTTTGTTTCTACATTTAACTATTTATTCGTATATTGTTCCGAGTTTGTCAAATCCTAACAAGGTATTACATATAGGTGTATTATAGAGATAGTATCTTTGAAATATCACATTGTAAGGGAGATCTCCTACTCCCTATCCTCATGTATGGCTTTCATTATCGAAAAAATATATAGAGTCACTGTCATGATAGTTGAAACATAAAACATTCCATTACTGTATAATATTTGATCATTGTTCACTACAACTTCATAGTAGGGTAGTTATTCACAACACTATGGTTTTCTTCTATTTGTTATTTTTATTGATTTTGATTAAGAGCATTGTATCAACCTAGGTTCTTGAAAATTCATGGATTTGACTTAAGTATAATCTATCTTTATAATTCATAAATCCACTGGATCCTTTCAAATCTTGGTATGTCCCAAAAATTTCTTTATGTGTGATATGATTATGGTCCACTTAGATCTTATGGATATCATGGGGTGTTAAGAAGGTTTCCTCATTCTCATGTTATTTAAGGGTTATAGTCCTTTTACACACTCTACATTAATACTTATCTTGCTTTGTACTTCAACCTTTAGAAGTTTCAAAATTTAGTGTTATGACTAAGTAATATTACCCATTTAAGGCCTACGACTTACTTCTCATTTCAAGAAGATAATAGCTATTATGGCTTGATTCTCTTAGGAGAGCATCCTCTCCTTTGCAATAGCATATTATTATTTACCGCATTATTATATCTTTGTGTCATTATTACAAGGTCCTTTACTATCAATTAATCATTTAAGATCACTTAGCCTTGAGTCTCTTACCTAAGGGCATTAGATTTTCACTCGACTTGCTCATTAAGGTTACTAGCTTGAAAGACAAGCTCATGGAAGTTCTAATTTTCTTAAGGTAACACTTGAATCAAGTACATTTGTTCATGGATCCATTAATGCCCAGTGTTGCAAAACCTAGGCTTTGATACCAGAATGTCATGCTCAAAATTTATAGTGCAAAAACACCACTATTTTTTTTTGGTATCAGAGCCTAGGTTCTAGGCTCTGATACCAAAATGTCATGCCCATTTATAGTGTAAAAAAACCACTATTTTTTTTTGAAAGGTAATTAGGTTACATTCACACAAGACAAGTTGTGGTTAGATTTTATGGATTAGTAGACCAATAAGGTAACTTACTCATGTTCAAACTAGGTTATTATATCAAGTCTCGCTCAACACACTTGATATCATTATCCAAATCGAAGGTGATATCTTAATGGTTCAATATAAAGATTAACATTACTTCAAGGCTCAACCTAATGAGTGCCTTAACTGGCGCACCGCTACTAGCACTAGTATGATTAGCAACAATATCTTGATGAGATCCTATTTTGATAATAACATTACTGCAAGGGTACTCCTCCCTTATCATGAAAAAACATTCTTAGGTCTAAATTATGTTGGCATAACTTTCATTTTCTTAGGTGGGCCATAGTGATCATTCTTTTAAGGTATGTATAGTAGTATGTGATATTTAAAAAGAAGTTGAGATCATTGTAACATTCCATGCAAGTTCCTAATTGATGCAATTCAATTCATATGTGTGAATTAATAGATGACCTATTGGCAATAAAATCTTACTTTCAAATAGATGAATTAAAGTGGTCCTAAAACACAATGACAATACTGGATGGATATACAAGAAATAAGGGGAACCAAATTGATTCCTATATGGTTTGGTTCCCTCATAGGATTTACCACATTTAAAGATGTTAAGTTCTAAATAAGGAACACATTAAAAATATTGTAATGAATGACAAGATAGATATGTATAAACCCTTATTAACATCTAAGCAAATATATCCTACAATACATATTATATCATCGTTACATTAGTTTTATATCTTTGAGTGAATTGATTTTGGATCATGATATGTATTAATTGTAATATAATAAATTTCAATAATAAATTAAGTACATTAAAAATCATAAAGGAATTCAATTATAACATATAATATATACATAGATATATAACATATTCTAAATTCTTAACTAACTAAACATTTACTAACCACTAACTAATAACCTAAAAAAAAAATCTTAAGTACCATCTACACTTTCCACTAACAATGAATAATACTAAACACGTTACCTACTCCTAATCACATCCCTAAAGCTTTCTAACCACACTTCATATTAATCCCTTTTTCCTTTACCCAATAGTAACTCCTTTCTTAAATGTTTTCCTAACATAAAACCTTAATAAATAAAACACTCATCTTATCCTAAATAAATAATAAAAAATTCCACTTATCCTACCAATATAACCAAACACTCATAACCAATCCATACTCTAGCAGCATGCATACTTCTAATATTACCTATAGTTTGACTTTTATCCTATACACTAACTGACCACCCATTAATCCCTAATACCTAACCCCATATCATGCGACTGACCCCTACTAACTCATGGCTCTCCCTCCTCATGCGTCACATGACCCAAGACTTTACTTCTCCCATCATGAAGGTGGTAGTGAGTTGGTTGTACAACCCTTGAGCCAAGAGCTTAAGGAATAGGAAGGCACATTTTGGGATGAGCCTTTGCGATGGTGGGGTCTATTGCCCACCTTCCACATACCTTTCTATGTGGGTGCCCCTTCTCCATCACTACCACACAATTTCCTCTA
Source organism: Cupressus sempervirens (assembly GCA_028749045.1). Taxonomy (NCBI): domain Eukaryota; kingdom Viridiplantae; phylum Streptophyta; class Pinopsida; order Cupressales; family Cupressaceae; genus Cupressus; species Cupressus sempervirens. The sequence continues at coordinate 432,131,140 of CM053786.1, read as the reverse complement.
TGACTTGAGGATGATGGTAGTCCCACCCCATCATGTGATCCCAAGAAGCCAATTGCATAGGAATTTCAAATGGGGAGAGTGGGCTTATTTTTATATTGTAAGATTGTTTTAAAGGTGTGAGCACTTTCTATGACCGATGGTAGGGGACTTTGATATTATTTGTTTATTTTATGGTCCCTTCCTCTTGTCACGTCATGTACCACCATGGGCGTTATTAAAATAGCTTTTATTTCTTATTTACCTTGGTTTAGAGAATTGATGTTATGGGAAAACTATGGAAAGGTTCTAAGGAATATTCTTAGGATTAAAATATTGTTTGTAATTGGGAGGGGAATTATTTCCTTTCCCATACAATTTCCAGAGGGCTAAAGTCCATCTATAACAAAATTTCACTAAGATTTTTAATGCATTATACCTTATAGTCCATTTAATATGATATGAATATGGGTTTAGGGGTAACTTAACTATTATATTCAATTGTTATATTGAAGCCACTTGAAAACATAGGTAACTAAATCTGAAAACTCAAGTACTTGTTCATACTTGTTCTTTGATACAATTCATAAATTTTTGAGCTCACATTTGGACAAGATCATTATAACATCTACTAGTGTAGTCCTTATAATGAAACTCTGAATGAAATTGCTTATTCAATTAATTACAATATAGGGCTCCTTTATATGAGCAAACAATTGAATGTATTTTCCATCTATGGTGCAAAATAATCATAATCATTTCTTTACATGAAGCTCTCTCTTTTCTTTCATATATGACTATGACGATGGACAACTTCTCTATTCCAAAGCAAACTAAATTCCAAAAAGAAATAATGAATTCTTCCAATGCAACTACAATATCCACATCCCAATTTCTTCATTCCTTTCACAAGGATATTTTCACAATAATATAAATATAAATGATGATCCTTCTTTACAACACATTTCACAAAACAACAATGGAGGACTTTTTTTTTATCACAACTCAATACATAATAGTTTGAAGGAAGAATGCTCCTTCCAAAAGCACTACATGTCACATCTTTGCTTCACCAATGCAAGGGAGGATACCTAATTTTATTTCATGGATCTAAAAGCACAAAACCTACAAAAAAATTTACACAAGAACTGTGGAGGCTCACCTCCCATCCTAGGCTTGTAAGTTGCCACCCATCGAGTAGGGGAAACAAGACTCAAATGGGTTACACTCAAACATTTCACAATGATTACAAAACTTAATATTACAATACATTTACAATTCCCCCAAGGTTTAACACAATGATTCACCATTTGAATCATGAAACAATGGGTGAAGGTGGGCTCTCCAAAGAGGAGAATGCCATATCCATCTACACATATACATCTGCAATTGCATAATGCCTCTTCAAGGCTATCAAATACATCCTCCTTATAATCAATACACTTATGCCTCCCAAAATATAAGTTCATCTTCACAACTATCAACATACACTTATACCTCCCATATCAAACAAGGCATATGGCTTCAATGGAGCCCATACTCCATGAAAAACAACACCCTCTCCAAGAGGAAAATCTCTCATCTTCAATGTTGAGCCCAACTAACCCCTTGACCCAAGGCATCTCTTCCCTCCCAAGGATGAGTGAAGCCTTCACACCCATTTACATTCAACATTCAAAATCAAAGAAAACTTTCAAGAGAAATCCATCACAAAACAATGGCACATACCCAAGGTCTCAACACAAACACAAGACATGGATTTTAACACAAAAGTAGCAAGAACAATATCCTTGAGAAAATTCAATGAGAATTATGGCATGGGCACCAACCTTGGCCCAAGCTAAAGGCAAGAATGAAATTTGTTGCAGAGCTCCCTTCCCTTAGTCCTCCCTCCTTTCAAACCCTTATTGTCTCTAAACTTAGGGAGTGGGTGAACACCCCACAAGTTTGTCATCCCTCCTCTAAAAGACTCTCCCACTATCTCTTTTCAGCAAAAACATCTAGCCCCTACCTCTTACACCTTTGTCCCTACCAAATATGCCACTTTTGATTAAATGGAAAAATGGGGATGAATTGATGGGACAACTCAATTTTCGAATTGGTGGAAGAATGCATTGGTGAGGGGGTCCCCTAGGCTAGCTAAGCAATAAAATTGTCAAATTCAGGCCCCTAACATGTTATGCTAACATATGGGTAGCTTATTTTCACAAAAATAGCACTTTGGGACCACTTATTGACCCATAAAAATCTTAGTCAAGTTTGGATTCGAATTTCCCTTGATGATGACCCATCCTATCCTTTCTCCAACTGGGTTTACTTAATCTTATGCAAGGTAATTAATTTAAGGTTAAGTGTAACCATGACCAAAACCCTAGGTGACATTTCATTAGCACACTAACAATTACAAGTGTCAATTGACACATTTAAAACACAATATAAATCACCATGACATGTCCTTAATGTATTTATGAGATTAAATTTACTACACGCATGCAAGCTTACATTTACAAAATAAACACATCACAACGAGGTTTTTGAATCTTCCAAAGATTTTCCTTGGCTAAACTATGTCCATATAAGTTTGGACCTTGTTTCCCCCAAATAAATTCCATGGTTCAATTGCCTGCACACTAAAATCAAACATCAGTAGCCCAATGAAAAATCATATAAAATGCTTGTATATAGGTGCATGACAATTCCATATTAATCATAATCAATTTTTATTTTCTAATCATTTTCATATAAAGCCTTAAAAACATTAAAATATCAAAATTTGCATATTGACATTAATATTTCCCTATCACAATCAATTTAATATTTTGAATCACATTATATTCCATTTTCTATTATGGTGATGAAATGTTGAATCTATACTATTAAGTCGACCAATATAAAATTTAGTTTTGAATGCATATCATAGAACAAAATCGCTAAAATTTAAACATCATGACTAGTATCCTTTTAATTCAATGTAGTTTGATTGCTAACAGTATCCTGTTATCATTATGAGATAAGACACATAATAGGGTGTATCACTTATGTCAGGTAAATCAAGATGGTTGTATAGTCATTTAGTTTTCAAAATCAATCATAGAATAAATCTATTACATTTTATTGGGCCATAAAATTTCTCCTCGTGAATATCAATATATCCACCTAATACTACTTGCACCATAGTTAACTTATTACATTATGCCATATCAAGTTCCACCATGTAGACCCTTATCTAATCTTGATAATAATTTTCATCTATGACTTTTAGTAATATCATAAGGGTGGGTGTTGATTCATCTTTCCATAATAACCATTTAGTTCAATTATCTTAATAGGTCATAAAATATCATGAACCCATCAACATAGTTTCTAAGTTGTGACACCTCAAGACTTTATTCCGTAGGGTCTTAGCTTATCAACCTAATGTAATTTTGAGCATGATACTTAGCACAAAAATGACTGAAATATGCATCAGTCTTAATAAGATTTCAGGTTCGTTGTCAATCAAGGCATACTTAGATTCCAAAGCCTTCTCATCATCGTTCTATTATAAGGTGTACAATAATAGTCTATAATTCACAAGAGACAGAACACAACATCTCATCTCCTTTATTCCTCCTAGTTCTTACCATATTCATGTTATTTAAGATTTAAAATAAGGAACTAGGGAAGGGGCCTTACAACAATAAAAAAAATAAAAAAGGAAATCCAACATCATATATTTTATAAGCCCTATCCATGAAACTCCTTTATGTAGAGACTTTTTGCTCAAGTCCTTATAAAGAGATTATCCACACCCCTACATGCTTGGTCTTTCTTGAAGTGACTCAAATCCTTCACTCCTGACTAGATGAGCTAGCATCTAGGTTTAATAAACATTGACCTCACTGTAGATAGGAGGGTGTGCCTAATGGATTTTGAAATCATGGTAATTTATGTTAGTCTCCACATTATCATTAAAAAAACATGAATTTAACTCTTATTTATGGTGTTTTGTATATTACAATCTTTAAAATGAGAGAATACTAGTTAAAGAAAACATTGTGATGTAAGATGAGATGAATTTGAAGTTGGTTGACAAAATAGAATGCAAAGGTTTTCTTCCAAATATGATAACCCTAGGTTAACCTAATACTTTCAAAAAAATACCCTGAATGTACTTGGTTAAGATGAGAGCCTTATAATTATGATATCTTGTATAACTCTTATTGAACAAGCCATTGAGGTATGCACATTTATTTTTATTCATTTGGGTATGTGATACTTAGTGTGACAAGATTGGATAGGGTGTGGAGAAGGCCTTAGAGAATTTTTAGAGTGTCTTGCATGTGGGGCTGAATAGGACACCATATGACAATGATAATAGGGATGAGTTTATCCTAAATGTTGATAAGATAAAATAGAGCTATCAAGTTTTGGTTTATGAGAGAACATATGAATGTTGATCAATCTAAGATTGGAGTTGAAGGATATGTTTACATGTAGAGGGATGGTGGATCTAGGTGTAGAAAAATACCTTATCAACCACTCCTCACCATCCTCACACCATCTATTTATCCTATTGATCATACTGATATTATTTCATACTTCTAGTGATTGTCCTCAACACAACTCCAATATACCCTTTAATTTACACAATATTAGATTATATGTTTGGATCCACAACCCTACCATATGGCTCCCTTGACTCATAACAATGGATAATCATTCATTTAAAATTTAACTCTTACAACATATCAACTCACCCATACACATTCTTATTTTTATTTATATCAATATTATTCACCTTGACTAGGTTTTACTTGTATCACTCACTATTACAGTCACATTAAATGTCACTATAATGTGTATCCCTTTCCCCTCCTATGGAAGACACATTAGATAGCCTCTAAGGCCTTGCCCACTCTTTTCCAACTTAGATTCATTAAGTAACATACACCCAAGTAAACAAAACAACTTTACCCTTTCACTATCTTATAGTGATAGTTTAACAATGTTTACAAGTTCCTTTTGTTCAACCCAATACTTAACATTCTTAGCCTTCTTGAAACTTTTTCTGTATACCAAACACTTATTCACACTCCTCCCATATCCCTCATAGCCACCTTTTGCTTCAAATTAGTGGACAAAGCCAAACTTCCCTCCCTCACCATCAAACTCCCCTTTGTCATCAATCACAGTCATATTTATTGACCCATTGCACATGTTTTTCCTTGAATGAAACCCTACAAAAAATTTGGACAATTATAACATTTACTTTCCACCTCATATAATTGCCCCAAATCAGTTTCTTGTCCAGAGTACATCATGTGATATATCATATTTTGAAGGTTCTCAGCTTAACCTAACCAAGGGTTTATCAGTAACCTTCATAACCCAATATCTTTATAAATATCATATGAATATATTTTTAGAATTAAATAAGATTTATTAAATCTACAAAGCCCTATACATGGGAAATTATTGATTTAAGGAGAGTTTGGAATCAACAAAAGCACATTTTTTTTACAATGCATGTTTTATGTGCTTGCTAACAGACCTTTTTTGTGAAAATTTTCCTCGACTACATGTTTGTTTTGAAGGATTCTTATTGGGGGATGAGTAAAAAATAAAGATAATCCATTTATGTATGAATGAAATTGTTTTAATTCTTATATTTTAGAGATAATTTCTTTTGTATTAGATTCATCTAACCCTTAAACTAGGTTAAGTCGAGAGTCTTAACAATGTGATATCTTGCATAAATCACATTGAACAAGTTAGTGAGGTTTGAAGATTTTTTTTTGTTCATTTGGTTATGTGATACTAAGTGTGATAATATTGGATATGGTGTGGGCAAGGCCATAGAGAATATTTGAAGTGGATCCGAAACCTTGACATATGGTTCCCCTATGATATAGATGGCAGTGGCCAACCAATGACCTCATTAGGAAACACCTATCAACATCGTATTCACCCTTATAAATGGATCAAAAAAATGGATCCAAACCACTCACTATAGACATATTAATGGTCAAAACAATAGTCTTACCACCACTGGGATCTACACCTTATCAACCAATTCTCACCATCCTTCTACATGTAACATTCATCCAACTCTGATCGTGACTTGATCATGTCAGCATTTACATTACCCATAACCCTATTGAACAACTTTTGTCATCCTATCAAAAATTTGGATTAAAAACCAACTAAAAATATTATTGTATCTCTTACCCCATAGTTAAAGACACATTAAACAACCTCTTGATGTTTTTCCCATACCCTATCCATCAATTTTGACTCACTAAGTACATCAACATTCAATGAAACAAAATAATATTACCATATTATCCTAATATGATAGTTTGACCCATCCTACCACTATCTTTGTTCCAATCCCCTCCTTTGGATCCTGTGTCATCTCATGGGCTTTTAACACATCAAACACTCCTTCATACATCCCTCACATGACATTCATAATCACCTTTTAATCACCAATCAATTGACAAAGCGTTGATCAATTTCTATCTCTATCAAAATCATCTTTCAATGACCAAATGCGTGTATTTTTCCTTTCATAGAACCTTGAAAATAATTGGGATAGTTAACATACATTCCCCTCCTCATCACTACCCCAAATTAGTGGTTTATTCAATGTGGGATCTAAAAGAAACCACACCCTTAATGTTCTTGAGTTATCTTAATCAAGGGTTTATCATTTATTATTCAAAACTTGATATCTTTTCAATTATCGAACCAAACTTATTGCTTCAAAGTTCAATTAGTAGATGATTCAATGCATTAAGATGTTGACATAGCAAATCCTTAAGCCTAAAACCTTAAGATTGTGAAAATAGATTGAAAAATACAATAAAAATTGTTAAAACATACAATTGAACAATAACACTTCAAACTTTATTATTTTCAATCCCTTTACATCGACTTCTCTTGCATGTTTTGGGTTTCTCACCCTTCAATACACTTATTTCAGACCAAAAAGGACAACCACCAACTTTAACCACTTACTAATCAAACCAACTCCTTTAAAAACTAATTGTTTATGTTTAATATGCTGGTAGGTTCATTTGACCAACTTGTTTACTTGTATTTAGGCATTATATAATGAAATGAGGATGTTGTCAAGTTGAAAAGTAAGTGTTAAAATTAAAAAGTACATACTAATTAATCCTTATACATGTTTCTTTCCATTTCACCACCTTTAAACACTTTGACCCTATCAACCTATTAACCATTAAAGGCTTTATCATCATCTTAGACACCATTATACTCTATGGTCCCTATTACACCAATTCATGGCCATATTATTCATATTGTATGTTTTATTTCCCCTCAAACCTACTATAACTATAAATCCTCATATCCAATAACATCAAGACCTTGATAAGGTTATTTTCCTTATCATGGAAACATTGCATACATAGACCTGTCATGACTCAATTTACATTCCATTGGCACTAATGGCCCAAGTTAAATTGATTTGAGACCTTGTAGGTCCTTATTCTCTTTGTTTTCTCTAGATCATCCAAGTGACCTCCTAATATCCTTCCATGTCCAAGGTGCACATGAACCACCCTCACTCCTAACAGTGGATAACTATTCATTTATACCTTGCATTTAATACCAAACTCTCACAATATGTCAACTCACCCTTACACATCCCCACTTTGGATCCATAACAAATGAGGACTCTTATTGCCCTAACTCTATCAACATTATGTCAATAATAACCTTTGAGATAGTCACAATTAATGTTTCTTATTTAGTGTCCCTTCACTTCCCTCAATGAGACACAACTCACAAACAATACCTCACAAAGCCTGTCCACACTCAACACACTTCAAAACCTCTTAAGCAATATTAGTAACATTAAAATAGAGGCAACTAATCACCCTATTGTCATTTATGATATTCAATATATCCCCTTACAAATATATTTGTTTGGTCCATTAGTTGGACTCTTAGACAACTCCACCATCTTCCTCACACAGTAGACTCCGCCTACTTAATTCTTCAACCTCATCTCTTGCCATTACATCCTTTACCCTAGTGGAAAAACCAACTATCCAACATATTGCTTGATTCAGGCTTCCATGCTCTTATAAAGTCATTCCCATGATTATTTAACCAACTCTCATAACTACCAAAACTTCCAAATACCCGAGTCGTTCATAAGTTTTAGTTTGTGTTTCCAAGTTGTCAACTTTGCCAACTATACATATTTATAACATAAAGGTATTATTACAACCATACTGATCTTTTGAAAATTGTTAAAACACTCAGCCCTTACAACTATCCCTTTAGGTCTTATTTTTCCTACATGGAAATATTACATTTTGTGCTTTTTATTACACCCCATTACATATTGGGGCTCTATTGGCCCAATTACATTGGTTGAGGACATTTTAGGTCCCATTTAACTCCATAATGCTTGAAACCTCCTTGTGCTTTTATAAGTGCCCCTAGTTTACCTCAAGACCTTTTCCCATGTTATGGTGCTCCTACACCATATTCCCTAGTAGCCCTCTTTTTCCTAATTTTTGGCCTTTTGACACAAACCTTCCAAAACACTTTCCAAATAAATGATTTATCCTGATACTCATTAAAGAGTTACATAACATGTCATAAGTTCATATGTGGTTGTGTTGGCACATATGTAAAATAAATAATGTTTTGATAATTTTCAATGGCTAATTAGCCCACCTTTACAAAGAATTGATGTGAAAATATTGACACCCAACTTCCTAACTTTCTACAATATCTCAAATTTATACCAAACAATATATTTTGGATTTTATTTGGTCCTATGTCAATATTTGATGAGATTTTTACCCTTGTATCCTCCTTAACATTGGTGCCCCTACACCATATAGGTCATGTTTGTTGAAATAATTAAATTTCTTAATGTTGAAATTTTTGTAAGATCATTGGTTCAAAATGTGTAACCAAATTGTAGAACCTAATATAGTTCCAATTCAACCATGTCATGTAGTCAAGCCCAATTGTGTGATATGCAAAAAAATTTAAACATGGAAAGGGATTTTTTAAACATAGTGTATATGATACCTTGGAAATATTTTTTAGGTAGAAATGGTGGGATACCATCTTTTGGTTGTTTAGCATTCTTATTCAAAGGGGAACAATTTCCTTTCTCTTTATTATTGTATTTGGATGTTGAGATTGTGTTGCATTGATTAGGTACATCACATAATTGAGTGGTATATTCAAATGAATTAACAAAGCTTCAACCCTCTCACTTCCAATAAAAAAATTAATCACATGGATCTTGGACATTGGATGAAGATGCTCATACGTATATGGGACTACCAACACGAGTCATTTCTTGGCTCATATAATCTCATAATGCATCTAACCTTCGTAACACATCATAATTGACATTTACTGACATTGTACATGATTTTTACCCTTTCATGGGTCATTGTGCAATTAATAGCCATGTGGATCTATTCAAGGACCTAGTTGACAACTTAAGTAGTCTTCTACAACTTTGACAAAAATGGATCACAACCTTACAAATAGATCAAAATATATTCAATAAAAATTTATTAGACCAATTACATTACAATGGTAAAATAGTGACCTTTTTTCTCTATATGATTAAGCGATCGTACACCACACCCCTTCAATGGATCTCTTTGTAGATGTGTAGGCTCTTTCTATGAATGTAATTGGTCATGTGGAGTCTAGTATGGTGGAAAGTAACTTTCTTTATAGGAAGGTTTCTTTTGGAAAGATTTAGACTATCTATGTATTAAATACTCTTTGATCATTATCTATATAAGATGTTATAAATAATAATAAATTTAACACCAAAGGCATGGTTTAATATGTGGGTTCCCCAATTTCTCATTGAGTCTTCCCAACCTAAATAGTTTTCTTAAAATCTCTTGGAGTTCTTTAGTGTATGGTAAGACCAATTTTTTTTAGTGTGCTAATAGGTTTTTTTAAGTAATTTGTTCTTCATCTAATGATTGAAATATGTTATTAGGAAAATCTTGGCTTGGAAAACCATATTTCAATTGTAAAAAATCCTTATCTAAAGGGGATCAATGTCACTTCTCATCAATATTGAAGATACATGTAGAGGTTGCATCACATCGATTGGGTACACCACATAATTGCATGGTATATTGAAATGAAATACAAAACTAAAACATACTCGATTCCAGTAAAGAGAGAAAGTACATGGGTACCTGACATTGGGCAAAGATGCTTCAAGACTGAAAGATTGTATCCTATTATTTGTACCTAAACACAAATTCCATGATCCAAAATGTCCTTCCAATGCATTATGATCATCCATATGCGCGACTAACAACATGAGTCATTCCTATCCTCATGCAATCTCATAATGCATCCAACAAATAAGCCATCCAATACATCCACTGTAACACATTTCTGACATCTCATGAAGAGTTAAGACTCACATTCATAGTTCATAGGATATGGCATATATGATACCTTGGAAATATACCATCTTTAAATTATGTAGCATCCTTATCCAAATGGGATCAATGTCATTTATCTTCAATGTTGTAGTCAGGTGCAAATGTTTCTCTACACTGATTGGGTACATTGAAATAAAGTAGCACAAATTTTACACACTCGATTCTCTAAAGAGAGAAAAAAATAGATCCCCGACATTGGATGAAGATTCTTCAAGACTAAAAGATGATAATAAGTAATTTAGTGTGATTTTGGGGGGCGGGGGGAGAAAATGAGCTTCCACCTTCATCTGGTTGGCCTTGTTAAGTAGAGACTATTTAAAATATTCTTGAAACTAAGAGAATATCAATAATGTAATACACTGAAATGAGATGATGCAAAGTAAGGTGGACTCTTAGCTAAACTTATAAATAGCTTATTTTTTGGGCATTTGTTTTGTAACAACACCCTATAACCTTATTCAAATGGATCGCTCCCAAGATCCAATTGATGGAACACTCAAAATCCTTTGAGCATTATTTTTAAAATGTATTAGGAAAGGATTTTTCACCACTTCATAGGAAATGATTTGACAACTCACAAAATGAAGAAGCTTTGCTAGTTTCCAAGAAGTAATAAGAATTTTTTGCTACAATAGAGATACTAAAAAGTAACATTTTGAAATTGTAATTTTACAATCCTAATCAAGGAAGCCCACAAAATAACATTTTTTTGTGAGATTGATGACATGAAGAATGATGCGTACGAATTGGTAAAAAAGATTAACAATAATAGATGAAGGCGTATTCTTTCATTACTTCACAATTGGTAGACTTTGAAGGATGAAAAATGATAATATAATGTTCTTTTTGATGCCTTGTAAGTACATAAAATAATAATTAATTGTCAGGACATATATGAAAAAATCAAATAATGCCAGGATCTTATATGCTTGGAATGTTGTTGAAATGACATTTGAATTTAATGAGAATTTGATGCATCTTTTATATCAACATGGAGTAACCCAAAGTTTCTATCATCATATGCATCGAAGCATAATGGTAGAAATATTACAATTACTAGATCACATGTTTAGTTAGAAAATTCACAAAAAAGAATATGCAAATTCAAAATCATCCAGCAGATGAATAACCAAAGCTTGTAGTACAACTAGACAAAAAATATGCACAAGAAGACCAACTCGATATAACAAACAATTTATATGTAGTGGATTGGGAGTTATGCAAGAGCCATGCATGGTTCCTAAGTGATTGCATGGAGATTGAGAAGGAGGAGGATTGTAGGAGATGACCAATGTGCTTAGGAAAGGGAATTGTGATGGTAGGAACAAAATGTTGGATCTTCTACAACTGGTTAGAATGATTTAAAGAATTTATTATTTTAGTTAGTTTTTAAAAAATATTTTGTGAGCAGATGCATTTAGTTATTTATAATTTTGAAAAGGTCTAAATCTATGTTGCGCACTTTCATTTTCTATAAGAAAGGGTACTAGGACCTTTAGAAAATATAATATAATAAGATTGAAGCGATAAAGATAATACATAATAGTGACATACTCTATTTCTGATACATTGTTACTAAGTTTATGCAATTGTTCATAGGCTCAATTGTACATCCATTTTGAAAATCAATGCAAAGTCCTTTTTGTTTCAATAATTGGAAAATAGTGATCAAGGTGTTTGTAAGACTATCCTCGAGGGATTTACTGATCATTGGCATCAATTACTATTATTTAAAAGATTTGAATTTTGTGTGGAACCCAAAATATCAAAGTTGCAAGAAATATATGTCTTTGTCTAGCTAGGCCTTCCTTATTGAAGTTAAATTAAACTATATTAGGTTTTATATTTCTAGTTATCTTTCATTTATATATAATAATAGATGGTAAAACTTATTGTCTTCTAAGATTCATACGTGGGTGCCTAAGGAACCTAGACTTTATCTGGGTTAATATTGGACAAGGGACTATTTTGATATATGTGGTTCTTCTTAATGCTGATATAATTTTGATCTTTTGAAAGTTCATATCTTATATAATACATTGTCAATATAGTAGCATCACATTTCATATCTAAAGTTTTAAAAAATATTCTCATAATTCACATAAAAATTTTCAAAAACATTTTGTTCAAAGTTCATTTGCAAAGAAATCTAATTCATAGGGTGTTCTTGGTTGAGGAATTCTTTCCAAATCTTGAGGAGAATTATCAAGTACTCTTGAAATTATCTTCAATAAAAATCCTTAAACCATTTTGAAGGTAAAGGAATAGGTATACATTCCTAGGTCCTACAGATCTTGAAGTGCAAAGGAATTGGATCTTTAGTGATCATTCATGTCAATTGGCCAAATTGAGTAGAAAGATCCCAACATTGAGTTGACAAGCTCATACGAATCCCAAATAGTCAATTTGGGCAACAACAAATTGATGACTCTCTTGGGGAGATTTATAATAAGTATTATGAAGTTACACAAATATTCTTGTTTTGTAGACCAAAATCAGAAGATATTTTTACTCTACTAGAGGGAAGAACCTATAAGACCTAAGAAACTATATATTTCTCAAAAGAAGTGGAAACTCTATTAACAATCAATAGTTTTACTAAGAAGACCTATAGAAATTTTTATGAATGATCGATTGCTCTTTATTGAAAAAGGAGAGGTTGTACAAATATTTATATCTTAAGTAAGATATATTCATAGAGGGAATGAATACTTGGAGTTAATTAAGCCCCAAGAAGATTAATGAAAATAAAAATATATAAACCTTGGATATGTCTTTCACCAAATAGAGAAGGTTTGCTGATCAAGAGAGGGAACCCTATATTGAAAATTATGATTGGATAAATAATAAGACCCCATAACAAGAGAGAAATACATTCTTCAACATAAGGGGTCTTAATGATAAGAACCAACCAAAAATTTATTAGTAAAATATGAGGTGAGAGAAGAAGAGGATGATGAAAATGATGAAGAGGCTGAAAACTTGGGTACAACATGTAGTATTTTACCTACAAAGATGACTAAGGCCCTAAGGAGAGTGCCGAGTGAAATAATAGCGAGAATAAGGATCAAAAGAGATGAAATTGTCACCCCTAGAGGGATTGAAGATAATATAAATAGGGAGGCTAGTAAGCCATCAAAATACAACCATCCTCATCTAAAAGGTAAATAATCTATTTTCAATACCTCACATAAGAACCCTTTATATGAAGACAGTAGAAGGGAAGAAACAATTGGTCAATGGAGACATGATGGAAATAGAGACAATGGATATCACAATAGGTAGAAATAAAAATAACCTAAGGAATGATTACCAAAGAAATCAAAAAAATATGAGTAATAATCATAGGGGGTGAAGCCTTCACCAAAAATACATGTGTTCAGAGGGGCCCAACACGGTGATTAGAGATATAGGAAGCTTGAATTCACAAGAATTGTAGAGTATCCCAACCCGATTGCAAATAATTTATGGACTCTTATCCTTGAGTTTTCTGGAAATGAGGTCCAATCTTCAGAATTAAATGTTATTAGTTTAAAGAATATTATTAAATAATTGGAAGAAAATCATGAAGATGTCTTCATAATTTTGTTTGTTCAATCATTACTTGCTAATGTTGTTGAATGTATAGGGGGCTTGCTGACATATCAATATCCAGTTGGTAGAAGTTTTTTGACCTATTTGCTAAATAGTCTGTTGATCATAGTGATGCATCTTTTGCATCACATGAATTAACTATTTTCAAGAAGAATTCTGATGAATCAATTGTGGAATTTAACAAAAGGTTTAATAGACCCCTAAATAGAATATCAAGGGACATCAGACTAGTGGACTCATTCTTAATAAAATTTTGTCTTAGTGCCTTTGATAGAAAAATACATTATGAAATAAAGTCTCATAGATCCAATACATTATAAGAAGCATTCAAGGTAGCAATGATAATTGAAAATAATAGAAAAGTTGTTGGAAAGATTGGAAAAAGAGAGGATCAAAAATTATATCTAAGAGCACCCAAACAAAGAAAGGATGAAGAGAAGATTAAGAAGTTACTAAGTATGGTTAAGGAATTTCATATCAAATAGAATAAAAAAGAGAGCCTCCAATCAAATAGGAATGATTGACCTTACTTCAAAACATTCTAGATTAGGTTCCAAGATATACCATGCAACACAACTTGGAAGGATGGCAAGCCAATGAGTAATAATGAAACTCTTGATCCTCTAAAGAAGACCAACCACTATGTTGAGGATGGTCCTTGGTGTGAGATTTGAAGGTTATACACCTGATCAATGCCTAATTGCACAAAACCAATCAAATGTTGAGAAATCCATCATGAATTTGTTATCATCTAAACCTCTTTATGGGGATGATGATTCCTAAAAGGATGAGCATATGTCTAATGTGAACATTATGAGAAAAAGTTAATAAGTTTTAAAACAAGTTTTCTCTAATGAGGATGAAACCCCTAGAATAAAGTGATCATTTGATGAAGAAAGGAGAGCTTGTACTATAAAAGAAATTGAGCATGCCATAAGTAGTTAAAAATTAAGAAAAAATTACTATCAACCTAGAAATGGGAAAGCCTCTAAGAACTTTTGCTAAGATACCACAAACCAGCTTGAAGAGGACAAATAAGGTGAGATCAACATCTAACAATAAACATGTGTTAGAACAACAAACTCCTCCAAAGGTAACTGCTTCCATTGATAAACCAATAAAATGTAAAAAAATATTAAGTAATAATTATTTCATGTCAAATTATTTATCTTAGATTAAGATTCTAGTTCCATTCCTTGAGATTCTAAAAATTCTTGAATATGGAAAGGAAGTGATGTGAATCATGTCTAGAATTAGTGATGAACCTAAGAGAAGTTGTATAGAGAAACAAAATTCTAATGAATAACCCATTATGTACCTTGGAATAACAACTATTGAAAGGTCATCATTGGTTGATCCTTCTTATTTGACATTACTAATTAACAAAAAATTGGTTGGAAATTGCATGATTGATTTAGGAGCAATAGTTAAAATTATTCCAGCAGATATCATGAGAGAGCTTGGATTGTTAATAGATACACAAATTTGGGAAGTGCTATGAAATGGAAAATAGGTTGATTCTTGTGGTAGGGATAATGAAAAATGTAGACTTTAGATTCCCTACTTTTCCAGATGTATCATAAAAACATGATGTGACTGTGGTGGAGGTATTGACTTATCATGGCATGCTTCTTTCTATACAATGGTCAAATTTGGTAGGTAGAAATGTCCAATTGGAATCATCATTTGAAATAATTACCATGGATGGAAAAGAGATCAAAATCAACAAGGAACCAAGGTAACCTAATATAA
This sequence comes from Cupressus sempervirens, assembly GCA_028749045.1. Classification (NCBI taxonomy): domain Eukaryota; kingdom Viridiplantae; phylum Streptophyta; class Pinopsida; order Cupressales; family Cupressaceae; genus Cupressus; species Cupressus sempervirens. The sequence continues at coordinate 432,115,355 of CM053786.1, read as the reverse complement.
TTGAAAAAATAGATTCATAGAGGATTGCCAACTTCTATCATTCAAACATGGATAATTTTTTGGTAAGTATCACTAAACTTGATCTAAATGGTATTGATCCTATTGAAACACATATAATAAATAATACTAATACTAATGAAGTGTGGCACATGTATTCTGATGGGGCCTATAGAAGATCAAAAAATTGGGTAGGAGTAGTATAATTAGTATCTCCTCATGGAAAATAATTCAAATATTTCTTTTGCTAAGCTTTGATTGTATTGACTATGTTGTTGAGTATGAAGCACTTATATTAGGAATATTGCTATTAAATATGGAATTAAAATGTTATCTATTCACATATATTCTAACTTGATAATATCTCAAGTAAGAGACATATTTGCTACTAAGAATTATAGGTTGAAACAATATAGAAATATGATATATGATACTATTCAAATTTTTGATGTGTTTTCAATTAAATGGATTGATAGGTTATTGAATTAGATTGCTGATTTTATGGCTAACCTTTCTATTAAACATAGTGATATTCCTTTTGAAGAAATTATTCAAATTGAAGTCAACTTGAGGCCTGCTATACTTGATAATATTCAAAATTGATAATTTTTTGAAGATGATAAAGACCTACTAAAGTTTTGCACATGTGAGGATTAGTATAAAAATCCTCAAATTGATTGTAATAAATTTGTAGAAGAACATGATGAGGAGAAAATAGTATTTGGTAAAGAGATATTCCAATTGAAGATAAACAAGATCCCGAAAGGATTGGTAGCCCTGGAAAGAGTATTTGAGAATCAAGAGAGTTAACCTAAAAAGATGAACTCAACCAATTTCAATGATGTAGAAAAGGTGAATCTTGGAACAAATGCTCCAATATATATTCTCATACGAAATAATCTTACTCCCAAGATATGGTTTAAGATTATTAATCTTCTAAGAAAATACAGGCATGTGTTTGCTTGGTCTTATGATGACCTTAATGTATAGAGAGAGGATTGCTTTCAACATTTTATCCTACTGAGACTTGATGCAAAACCTTTTAGGTAAAGACAAAGTTAGCCCGCAAAATGAAGGAGTAGTTTATTAAAATGAGAGATGCCAAAACTATAAAACCTATCAGACAATCCACTTGGGTATCTAACCTTGTTCCTTTAAGAAAAAAGAATGGAGATATAAGACTATGTGTGGATTTTAGAAATTTGAATATCCCATCCTTCAAAGACAATTATGCTTTACCTAAAATGGAAACATTATTACAAAATATCATAGGAAATTAATTACTCTTCACGATGGACAACTTTTCAAGATATAATCAAGTGAAAGTCAAAGAGTCTAAGAAGTACAAAACAACATTTACTACTCCATGGGGTATATATGTATATGCCAGAATGCCCTTTGGATTAACTAATGTCGGATCCACTTATTAGAGAGTTATGGATGTTTCCTTTGAAGGCCTAATTGAGTTCATTTGGTTTTCTATCAAGATGATCTTACTGCCTACTCTAAGGAGATAAATGATCATTGTAAGCACTTTAAAAATATCTTCAAGAGGCCTCTTGAATATGAGATATCACTCAACTCTAGGAAGTGTCTTTTTAGGGTCACTAAGCGAAATATTTTGGGTCATATCGTATGTAAAGGAGGAGTGAGAAATGATTTAGAAGAGTAGAAAAAATTAATAACATTTAGATACCCAAATAATTAGTGAAAGGTGTCCAATCATTCTTTGGTTAGATCAACTTTGTAATGAGATTTGTTTCTAACTTTGCAAGAATTACCAAACCTATTGCTAAGATGTCGAAAGAGGGAGAAAAATTAATATGGAATAATGATGCCTTGGAAGCATTCTAAGAAGTAAAAAATTCAATTAAAGTGTCACCAATACTGAAGATTCTTGATTTCAAGAAGTAATTTCAAATCTTCTTATTTGCATCTTATCACATTATATCTTCTATCATGTTGTAGAAAAATGAAGCAAAGCATGAACAAACCATTTCTTTTTAAAGAAAAACCTTACAAGAATCTAATCTTAGTTATGATATTAATGAGAAGTAGGCTTATGGATTGGTTAAGTTTGTCAAATCATTTAGATCATACTTGGTGGGTGTAGAAGTAATTACATATATACCCAATACAGTAGTCAAAGACATCTTCAGGAAAATATTAACTACTGAAAGGTGGTGCAGATGGATACATTAAGTCCAAGAATTTAATATTGATATTAAAATGAAAAAATAGGTGAGCAGGCAAGGATTGGCTAAACTCAAGGCTAATGCAAATTTGGAGGTAGTGTAAGTGAGCCAAGTTGATCTTGAGCACACAAAATTTAGTATAGAGAGGTGCCCTTGGTATAGTGGAGTTGTGTACTATTTGAGAAATATGAACTACCATGATAATTTAGATGAGTATCAAAAAATAATTGTGAAGCTCCAAGCATCAAAATATGTCCCAATTCAAGGTTACCTCTATTAGAAGAATAGAGATGGAGTTTATTTCTTTTGTTTGGACACATGCTAGGAAGAGTTCATCCTCAAGGAACTCCATGCAATAGTATTTGGTGGTCACTTTTTAGCTAGAACTATAGTACATTAGTTATTATACACAAGGTGTTGTTGGACCCATCTTTTTAAAGACTTTCATGCTTATGTCACTACTACATTTTGCCATATTTTCCAATGTTACTTTCTAAAGGAGGGGGCACATTTTATGAAAATGGTATTTTGTTTTCAAATTCACTCCAATGTCATTGTACATATAACTACTTAGGCTATGGCCATCAAATTTTAGATGATAAAGGAATTCAAGAAAAAGAAGACAAACACAAGTCATTTTCACACTCGATCATGTGTGAAAGGGTACTATTAGAATTTATCATTTGAGCACAAAATTTTCTTGCTAGCAGCTCAATGTTGCAAGTCAACATATCATTGACTTTATTAGGGTAAGGACATGTACTACCTTAAGTTTATGTGATTTGAAAATTAAATTGCTTGAAACCTTATTTATGTGATTTGAAAATGAAATAGTTTGAAACCCAATTTATATGATTTGAAAATGAAATTTCCTTGCTCGAAACTTGATTTTATTTTAAAATAGAATTGCTTAAAACCACAAAAATGTGTGTTAAAATACCATCAATTACACCCTAAGAATACTGTAACCCTTGACGTATTTTAGTACCACAATTTGTGGCACCAATATTTTTGGGATAACTTCCTAATTTGTAGGAAAATGTGACCCCCTGGCCCAAATATAGAACACATCTTTTGCCATGGAATTGATCTATTCATTTAGTATTTACTGACCCTGATTGTGTTTTTTTTAAATTTCTAGTCTATGTGATTTTGATTTATAAAGATAGGTGGGATTTAATTAAAATAGTAAGGATTTTTTGAAGGTGGGTAAGAATATAAAAAATCATGAATGACTAGGCATTGAATATTGTAGTTCCTTGTTGTGCACGCATTTGATGTGGTGTTCTAACTGTAAAATCTTTACACTCTCCTCTTTACATACACACAAATCAATGATAAAGAGAAACCATGGGGCTACACAATGGAATATTTTATTGATTTGGGGAAATGGAAGGGAAACTAAAAGTCATTAAATTTTGATTGTTTGTATTAAAACTTATGCCCCCACCTAGTTTTTCCATTCATTCATTCATCTAGGATTAAGTAGTGAACTTATATTTTGTCTCTTTCTATGCCCTTGTGATCTATGTCTCTGCAATGATATTTTTTTGTAGAGAAGGAAGAAAAATAAAAGGAAAAGGAAGGGTCTTGTTGTTGAATACAAATGATTGTGTATCATATTTGATGTTATACAAAATGTCAAATTATTGCTAGCTAGTGTATGTCAAGCTCACTCAGGCATTGAAGATAGTTTCCTGTGTTTATTGAGCATTTTAGAGTTCAGAAGACAGTGTCTACCAAGTTCACTTAGGTGTCAAAGGAAAGTTTGTGGAAGTTGAGTGTTAACCGATCTCACTCGATTAATGAAGGAAATGTTGGATGGAACCAATGTTAATCAAGCTCACTTAGTTAGGAAAGGAACTTTGTGAATATGCAACATTAATCGAGTTCACTTGGTTAATAGAGTAAAATCATTTCTAAGTTAATGTCTACTAAGTAGGGTCGGCTAACAAAGGATTTTCTTGTTTTGGCATATTGAGTTCAATTGATTTGTCTATTGATTCTAGTCGATTGAGAAGATGAATATTAGTTATTCTAAGTTGTATTCAAGCTGACTTGATAATATGAAAGATATACATATAAGGTCAAGTTGAGGATTAGAAAAAAAGGATAGTGGAACATAATTGAAGATTTGATGATGCCAAGAGGAAGCGAATTAGAAGGATAAGCAGAATATCCTTGATGAGATGCAAAGATACATTTGATCAAGAAGGCTCAAGTATATAAGTCAAAATTGAGATTTGTAATCAGCAATTTAGTTGCATCAGGAATCATGTCATCTCATTGTTTCTTTGTAACCATTGTAGCAGTGATCTAAATATCTTAATAGAGTTGGCTTAAGAGCTATTTGTAAATCCTCTAACAAGGTGACATTCTATTGAATTGTCTAAAGACCTCTAACAAGGCCACTCCTAATAGGGTGATTAAATCCTCTAATAGGGTCACATCTAATAGTGCATTTTTAAACCTTTAATAGGGTTGGCTTCTTACAAGGCTCACTTTAGAAGAGTGAAAATCAGTAACTAGTTACAATTGGTGGTTTTTTGTTGGGTTTCTACATTAAATCTTTGTGCCAAGTGTGTTCATGCTATTTCTTTTATGTGTTTGCAACTAAGTTAAAGTAATATTAATCACATAAAATATCTTAAAGATCTTCATGTTAAGCATTTTTTGAGATATTTCAGTGTTTACTAATTTACAACATTTTTCTGTATGTCTGTCGAGCTTCAACAGAGTTCAGTTTTAACAGAGTTTGTTTTGTATTGACATCTAAGGGATCTAGGATTTATTTTAGTGGTAACTAATTCACCCCTCCCCTCTTAGTTACTCCTCTTATATTTACAACAATCAGTATCAAAGCATTTGGTGCTTGCAAAGAAGGTTTTAAGGACAAAAGCTAAAGATAAGGAGGTCTTACATAAGAGAGATTCCCAAGTTGAATTGAGACAACTTTGCAGCATGGCAAGGACTTATGAAGTTACATTTGGAAACTATTAGTGATTTAGGTTGTATCTTGATAATGAATACATGACTCCTACTGGAACATTATTAGTTGAAGATATTTCTAAAAAGAGAAATCTTATCATGATGATTGAGATTGCTTCTACTCTCAATTATGTTGAATTTGATGAAGTCAAAAATTGCACTACAATTTATGATATGTAGATCAAATTAAAAGATATCTATGGAGGAGATGATAATTTAAGAAGAACTAAAGCTAAAACTCTCAGAGGGAAATTTGATTAGATGAAAATATTGCAAAATATGTTGAGAGAATCAAAGCAAGTGTGAGTGCAATCAAAGCATCTAGAGGAGACTTGATGACAAAACAATTGTAAGCAAAGTAATCAGAACCCTTATTCCTATCTATGACATTAGAGTGTCTATTATTCAAGAGATGAGATGTGATCCAAATAGAAAAATAACTTTGGATGCTCTAGTTGGAAGAGTGACAACTTTTGAGTTGGATAACTATGATAACTATGTCCCTAGTTCCAAAGGTATTGAGTTTGCATTTGAAGCCAAGCTTTCACTCAAGAAAAGGGTAAGAAATCAAAGGCCAATCAATCTAAAAGTGATGATGAAGAAGAAAATTCAAACAATGATCTTGAAGTTGTTGAAGCTCCACTTGCAAGGAAATATTCCAAAGGCAGAGGAAAGTACAAAGATAAGATTACTCTAATCTATTTTTCTTGTGAAGAAGTTGTTCACATTGCTGGAAGGTGCCCAAACAAAGAAGACAAGGATGAAAATAAAAGCAATAAGTACAAAGGAAAGAAGGAATTCAAAAACTACAAGGACTACAAGGACAAAGGTAAGAAATCTTATTTTATGGCTAAAGATTCTGATAACAGTGAAGATGAAATTGTATATATAGCTGTAAAAGATGAATCTGATGATGAAGGAGATAAAATGACACTTATCTCTCATGTTAGCAAAAATGACACATGGATTATTGATAGTGGCTACTCACATCATATGACTAGAGACAAAAAAAAGTTTCAGCACATGGAACATTATGATGGTGGTAGTGTGAGATTTGGAAACAATGAACCTTGTTGCATAAAGTGAAAAGGATGTATCTCATTAACCAATGAAGTTAGATGTGAAAATGATTATTAGGTTGAAGGAATAAAACATAATCTATTGAGTGTGGCACAATTGAATAACATTGGATTCAAGGTATAATTTATGAGTGGGAAGGCCAAATTGCTAGATGGAAAAAGGAAATATGGTTGGATCTAGAAAATGAACAAAAGGTAATCTATTCTATCTAGATCTTAGTGAAAGTTCATATTTTATTGCTCAAGTAGAAGAAAGCTAGTTATGGCACAAAATATTATGTCATGTGAACTTTGATAACTTGGTTAAGATAAGTAAATATAGAAGAGTAAGAGGTATTCCTAGCTTGAGGAAACCTGATATGGGTCTATGCAAAAATTGTCAAATTGGTAAGATGAGAAAAACTAGTTTCAAAAGCAAGAACTAACATTCTGAAGAAGTCTTAGAGCTTGTACATACAGACTTATGTGGACCTATTGGAATAGAAATTTTCAATGGAGATAATTTTTTCATTCTTTTGTTGATGACTATTCTATAATGATGATTGTAATGTATCTGAAAGAAAAATTTGAAGCTTTTAAAAAATTCAAGTGGTATCTAGCAAGAGAAGAAAAATAATTTGGAAAGAAGTTGAAATGTTTGAGATTAGATAGAGGTGGTGAATTCATTTCCAATGAATTCTACATTAAAAAAGGAATTAAGAGACATGTATCAGCCCCTGGTACACCTCAACAGAATGGTATAGCTAAAAGAAGAAAAAAATCCGCCATAGATTGTGCAAGAACATTGATGATAGAAAAGAATGTTGTAATCAAATACTGGAAGAAAGAAATCAATACTATAGTGCATACCTTAAACATAGTACAATTGAAGAAAGACTCAAATCAAACTCCTTATGAACTATGGTATGGCTACAAACCTAATGTAAGTTACTTGAAAGTATTTGGTAGCAAATGTTATATCTTGAAAGAATCTAGGAAAGGTAAATTTGATGTTAAAGGTGATGAAGACATATTACTAGGGTACTCCTACAAAAGTAAAGCATACAAATGTTTGAATTTGTCTACTTATAAAATCATAGAAAGTGCACTTGTGAGAATCAATGAGTTTGCAAAAAAGAGTGAAGAAGAAGGCAACAAAGAGCTTGAGGATTACAAAAGATTTGTTTACTATGAACCTGATTCTCTATCAAATCTATCTAGAAGAAAGGAGGCCTCACGTCCTAAGTCCCCAAAATCTCCAAAAACTACCGAGTTGCAATTAGTATAACCAGAGTCACAGTCTGAAGGACCCGAGTCGCAGTCAGAAGCTATTGAGCAAACCGAGTCTGATGGACCTGAGTCATAGACAGTGGAACCCAAGCTTATCACATAAGATCATGAAGAAATTAGTGAAACAAACTCCAAATCCAAAGTACCTATGCTAGCAAGATATGTCAAAAGGCATCATGCACCTAATTGAATCATTAGAGACAAATAAGATGGAACTATAACAAGAAACAAATTGAAAGGTACATGTTTACTTGCTTAATTTGAACCTAGAAATATTAAAGATGCTTTGGATAATGAAAGTTGGATTGAAGCAATGAATGAAGAAATAGAACAGATAGAGAAGAGAAAACCTTAGACTCTTGTTCCTAGACCCAAGGATAAAAATGTAATTGGCACAAAGTGGGTATTCAAAAATAAGCTAAATGAAGATGGAGAAGTTTTCAGAAACAAAGCAAGGTTAGTAAGTAAAGGTTATTCTCAAGAAGAAGATATTGATTATGGTGAAACTTTTTCTCTTGTTATAAGATTAGAAGATGTTAGAACTTTACTAGCATATGCAACACACAAAGGTTTTAAAGTTTTTCAAATGGATGTAAAATCTATATTCCTAAATGGAATTCATGATTAGGAAGTCTTCATATAACAACTTGAAGGTTTTGTAGATCCTAGCAAAAGAGATATGGTCTGCAAATTACACAAAGCATTATATGGTCTCTAGCAAGCTCCTAGAGCTTGGTATGAAAGACTTCATAACTACTTGATACAGATTGGTTTTCAAAGAACAAATGATAACAATAGTTTGTATATCAAAGAAGGACAAGATAAAAATATTGTGTTGGCAGAAATATTCATGGATTACACTTTATTCATAGGAAATGATGACTTGTACAAGACATTGTAAGAAGAAATGAGTAAAGAATTTGAGATGTCTATGTTTGGAGAAATAAAATTCTTTGTTAGATTACATATCCAATAGAAGAAAGATGGTATCTACATTACTCAATCTAAATATATCAAGGCGATACTAAAGAAATTTGGAATGGAAGACTCAAGACCAGTTGGAGCCCCTATATCTACTAGACATAAGCTTTCCAACAATGATGATTCCAAAGAAGTCGGTTAGACCACATACAGATCAATGATTGGAAAATTGTAGTATGTAGTGCATACAAAGTGTGATATTGCATTAGCAATTGGTATGGTGGCAAGATTTTTAGCGAATCTCAAAGAAAATCACATGATAGAAATCAAAAGAATCATGAGTTATGTAAAAGGTATTGAACACTATGGTTTATGGTACAAAATAGGAGTCAATTTGGATTTAAAAGTATTCATAGATGTTGACTAGGTAGGAAGTATTGATCATAGAAAGAGCACTAGTGGTGGAGCATTCTTTCTTGATAAGACTAGTGTCTTGGACAAGCAAGAAACAAAATTGTATTTCTTAGTCCACAACAAAGGTAGAATATGTGACAGCAACAATTAATTGTTCTAATATTGTTTGGTTCAAACAACTGTTGGCAAGTATGAAGATAGAGATCAAAGATCTAGCAATTATATACTGTGGTAACACTAGTGCAATTAATATATCAAAGAATCCAGTGATGCATACCAAAACAAAACACATTGCTATAAATTATCATTTTTTGAGAGAATTGGTTCAAGATAAAGAAGTCAAACTAGAATATGTAAATACTAAAGAACAAATTGCATACATATTCACCAAGCCATTACCTAATGATGAATTTCTATATCTAAGAGCTAAGCTAGGGGTCATTCCCCCATTTGGAGCTCACTAAATGAAGTTTAGTGATGCATCAACCATAGCATATTGAAGATCAATCAATTGGTGTAGTATTGAAAAAGGGCATATTGCAAATGAATTAGTATATAAGGTACATTTATATTCACTAAATATTATCTTTGGCATGAGATGTCAACTAGGGAGAAGTTTGATATCATATCTCATAGAAATTTTATAAAGAAAAAGAGAAAGAGATGTCAATAAGGGAGAAAGAATGTGGTTTGATATCAAAGACAAAGTTTTCTATCAGAAGGGGACGTTGGAGATAGAATTTTTTTGACAGAGGAAGAAACTAAAGATAGAGGGAGTTCACACTAATAGAGGTAGTTCTCATGGATGAGAATCAAAATGAAACTAAGGATATGTTCCTTACTTTATTCTTGCTCTAAAAATTTCATTGCATTATGACATATTGTGTTGCCATCAATACCAAAGAGGGAGATTGTTGAATACAATTGATTAATTGTGTATTATCTTTGATGTTAAACAAAATTTCATATTATTGCTAGTCAATGTATGGTGAGCTCACTCGAGAATTGAAGATAGTTTCTTATGTCTACCTAGCATTCTAGAGTTTTCCAAGTTTAGAAGACAGTGTCTAACAAGCTCACTCGAGCGTCAAAGGAAATTTTATAGAAGTTGAGTGTTAGATGATCTCACTCGATTAATGAAGGAAATGTTGGATGGACCAGTGTTAATTGAGCTCACTCAGTTACCAAAGGAACTTTGTGAATATGCAGTGTTAACCAAGTTTACTTAGTTAATACAAGAATTTTTTTTTTGAGTTAGTGTCTACCAAGTAGGGCCGACTAATGAAGGCATTTCTTGTTTTGGCATATTGAGTTCAATTGATTTGTCAGTTGGTTCTAGCTGATTGAGTAGATGAATATTAGTTATTCTAAGTTGTATTCAAGCTGACTTAACAATATGAAAGATATAAGTATAAGGTCAAGTTGAGGATTAGAAAAAAAGTATAGTGGAACATAATTGAAATTTTGATGATGCCAAGAGGAAGCGAATTGGAAGGATAAGCAAAATATCTTTGATGAGATGCAAAGATACATTCGATCAAGAAAGATCAAGTATACAAGCCAGAATTGAGATCTATAATAAGAAATTTAGCTACATTAGGAATCAGGTCATCTCAGTATTACTCTCTAACCATTGTAGTAGTGATCTAAATCTCTTAATAGAGTTGGCTTAAGAGCTATTTGCAAATCCTCTAACAAGGTGGCATTTTTATTGAATTATCTAAAGACCTCTAACAAGGCCACTCCTATTAGGGTGATTAAATCGTCTAATAGGGTCATACCTAATAGTGTGTTTTGAAACCTTTAATAGGATTGTCTCCTAACATGGCTCACTTTAGAAGAGTGAAAATCAGTAATAAGTTGCAATTGGTGGTTTCTCCCAAATTGGGTTTCCATGTTAAATCTTGGTGTCAAGTGTGTTCATGCTATTTCTTTTATGTGTTTGAAATTAAGTTAAAGTAATATTAATCATAGATAATATCTTAAAGATTTTCATATTAAGAATTTGCCAAGCTATTTCAGTATTTACCGAGTTACAACATTTTTTTGTGTTTGTTGAGCTTCAACAGAGTTCAATTTTCATAGAGTTTGTTTTGTATTGACATCTAAGGGATCTGGGATTTATTTTAGTGGTAACTAATTCAGCCCTCCCCTCATAGTTACTCCTCTTATATTTCTAACACTTGTATATACAACATGGAACAAGTGGCTTACATACAACCACATTAATGAGCAGTAGGAGGCTAGGTCAATTAGTAGTAGTGATAGCACTAACTGTACCATATTTTAGTGTATAAAGGAAAACTATACTATGATCATAAATGATAACTAGGCCTAGGCTTAATCATGCCCTTCATATGATCATGTAGTAGGAAATCCAAATAATCATTTATCAATCTTAGCTACAAGACCACAAACTCCTTTCTGTTCCCATGTAACCTAATTTTGCAATCCAAATATTGGAGGTAATTAACTTTGGTTATAGTCATGATAAGGGTATGCACAACTACCTCTTAGATTCAAGTTCCATCCTGTCAATGAAGAGCTCATAAAACATTATCTCATGATAAAGATTTTTAAATAGTAATTTCACAAGAAGTTCCATTGGTGAATTGTCATACTCATTGCATCATAAGAGATTTTTCTTCATGTTTGATGATTTTCATTGACATATGTGCTTGCATTATTGATTGATGTCTCTGAATTCATATTCTTCATGTTCTTGGTTTACAATTAGTTATTAAAAACAAAATAGAATGATATCGAGGGAAGAATTAGTTTCCCAAAAATACACTATTATTTTACCAACTTGTCTTGACCAAACCCTAGTCTTTTTTTTTTTTTTTTTTTTGTCTTGGAACATACCCTAATTGACATAACTCTTCTTCTCAAATAGAAAACCATTTAAAACTCAACAACACACAACTAGCATCCTTGATGCAATGGTCAACATTCCTTATACTAAAACATCATTTCATAATTTTCAGTAGTAGTGGTAGTGGTAGTGATAGTACTAACTATACCATATTTTAGTGTATAAAGGAAAACTATACTATGATCATAAATATTAACTAGGCCTAGGCCTATTCATGCCCTTCATATGACCATGTAGTAGGCAATCCAAATAATCATTTATCAATCTTAGCTACAAGACCACAAACTCCTTTTTGTTCCCATGTGACCTAATTTTGCAATCCAAATATTGGAGGTACTTAACTTTGGTTATAGTCACGATAAGGGTATGCACAACTACCTCTTAGATTCAGGTTCCATCCCACCGATGAAGAGCTCATAAAACATTATCTCATGACAAAGATATTTAAATAATAATTTCATAAGAAGTTCCATTGGTGAAGTGTCATACTCATTGCATCATAAGAGATTTTTCATCATGTTTGATGATTTTCAATGACATATGTGCTTGCATTATTGATTGATGTCTATGAATTCATAATTCTTCATGTTCTTGGTTTACAATTAGTTATTAAAAAAAAGATAGAATAATATCAAGGGGAGAATTAGTTTCCCAAAAATACACTATTATTCTACCAACTTGTCTTGACCAAACACTAGTCTTTTTTTTGTTTTCTTGGAACATACCCTAATTGACATAACTCTTCTTCTCAAGTAGAAAACCATTTAAAACTCAATAACACACAATTACCATCCTTGATGCAATGGTCAACATTCCTTATACTAAAACATCATTTCATAACTAATATTTCAATTTTGTTGGTGTAATTAAATATTCACTAATTACACTTACTTAAGATTACTTAAGATAAAGCATTGCTTAGTAGTTTTTGATTGAGACACTTAGGAGTTTGTACCTCAATTAAACACATAGTGTAGGAGAGTTCCACTCTAGGTGGTCATAGTTGTTATCTCAATCTACCTTTAGTGCACATATCACATTATCATCCTCATCATCGCACATACTTCATTGCATAATGGAGGATGATCCACCTTTGGTGGACATGTGATTCCACCTTGTGTGGGTAATAGCTTATCTTCTCCTTATCATTGTCTATCAACACAAAATGGTTCAAGCAATGCTGAGGTAACCTTAGATGAAATCTCTCATATCCCCTGATCCTAAGATGGGTGAATTTGGTAAATTGAGTAAAGAAACTACAATAAATATTAATCAAATGGGTTGCTTCTTTTGTTAACCTCATGTTCTCCATCCCTTTCAATTCAAACACCAATTTGGAAAGGAAAGTGTCTTGGACTATTTTGAAACCTTCAGGGTTTTCATTGTTTTGCAAGAGAGGATAATACTCATAAATGGGTATGCTTGGGTTTGAGTTTGAGTGTGGTAAGCCTTTCCATTCTCTACCGCAAGCTAGGATATAAATTAAATAGCAGATCATATAAAAACCAAAGATTCCAGAACCTTCAGAGAGTTTTTCCTATAGCATAGAAGCTATTATATCCACGCAATCAATGAACTTATCTTCCCCCAAAATAATCTAGATGAAAAATACATCTAATTCTCCAAATGAAAAGCATGTAGGTTCCCTTTCACCCTATTAAATAACATAATGATATCCTTAACCTCAAGGATCCTATGTTCTCTGGTCAATGGTCATGCAAGGCAGGAACCCCCTCTCTTAGATTTGAAAAGCCAACTTTTCGTAATGTTGTTAAATTCAGTATTATCAATGGAAAATTGGGCATAGGAAGAAGTAATGGTCTAGTCTTCATAAATTTCACATGGGGAATTCTCAAAGCACCCATTACAACAACTCAACTAACATACACTAGGATGTCACCCTTAAAGTTGTGAATACACTTTTTGGTGGTATTGTATCTATCTCTTCATTTTAAGACTAATTTGGGATAGGGGAAAGCTTTGGGGAAGACAGATGCTTGCAATAGACCATTACCTGAGATATGGAATCGGGTTTTGGGTTTCAAATCTAGCTAGTACTTTGCCTATGTCCTCTTTAGCTAGGAATGTGTCTTCCATGTTAGGCAAGATAATACTCAAAATAGACTCCCTAACCTTATCAGGTAGCTTTGGGTGGAAAGGAGTGGTCATGACGAGAGCTTAACCAAAATAGAACAAAAACAAAAAGAATGCACAACCTTAAAATAATGCAAAAAGAAATGGCACCTAAAAGATGAAAGGCTAGAGACTCACCGTGTTGAATGTATGCAACCTTGTAGAAATATAAGCTTAAGCTATCTCCACCTATATCTAGACAAGATGAAACAATCCTTACCAAAAGCATATATGATAGGGGAATGAAAACAAGGCGGCTTCAGTTTAAAACATAAAACCTACACTTAAAGCATGTACATGGCTGACAAGACTGGTGATGGGATAAGTACTTTCAATCATTAAAATCTTACACAAGTTACACACATGCCATGACATGCCTTACCATAATTACCTTTACTCCCAATTAATACAAATCTTTTCCATAGATTCAGTAAACATTGTCCTTCTGCTAAGCTGTCAGCTTGGAAACGTGGCATCAAAGGCATCAATATTTATGACCAAGTGAGCACGAACAATTCAACGAAAAAATAGTTCAATATTCAAGTTCAATAGTCATGATATATTGGAAACCATGCTCATGACAATAGATTGGAAATGAAGGTGAATGCATGAACTTGAACTTTGAACAAAGTGTTCAATGTTCAAATTCAACTTTGACGATGAGCGATAGTATCCATTGGATGATTCACTTTCTTGAATCAACCAAGAAAAATGATGAAATTATAAACCTTGAGCATTGAACAAAGTGTTCAATGTTCAATTTCATATATTTGTTTAACCAAGTGACTTACAAACAAAGAACACCGAAAAGCCAATGTTCACAATGGGACTTCAATAGGAGACCATTTGTTTTACAACAACTTAACTACTACTATGATCATAATATAAGAAATAAATGTGGACCATTCATGGGTAACAACTAGCTCTGACTAGGGATTTAGATTGTGAGGGACTGAAAAGGAATTCAGATATCTCTGGTTTTGCACCAAGAGTAACAAAACATAAAGGAACCTAAACTAAGGCACAACGAAACAAAAAAGAACCTAAACTAAGAAACAAAAAAATGGAAAGGAACCTAAACTAAGACACAACAAAATTGTAAAGCTTAACAGGAAACACTAAAGTTGGAAAAGCTTCAAGTCTTGTTTATTATAAGACATGGCTATATCAGTTCCATCTAGGTACCTGAGCTTGAAAGAACCTAGTTTGAGAACTTTATTGATTTCAAAGGGCCCCTTCCAAAGTGATTCAAATTTTCCACGTGCACCTCTTGGTTCTCTTCTTTTATCCCATAGCAAAAATTTATCATTCTCCATTAAACTTCTGGGCCTGGACTTCCTATCAAATATCTTCTTAACCCATGCTTGATGAATACTTATATGATCAACCACCTTCTCTCTTTCTTCCTCGATCTTTGTGAGATAACAAATTCTTTTCTCTAATGAATTCTAAAACACTTGATCTTTAGTTACCTTTTGCAGTTTGACCGTAACTAGTTCCACTGGTAGAGATAGTTGAGCTTCCACACCATATACCAGTTCAAAAGGTGACACCCTGATGGCTCTCTTAGGAGCAGTTCGATCAGCCCATAGAACTTAGAAAAGGTTTTTATGCCAAGATCTCGCATTATAATTGACCAATTTTCTCATAATTAAAATCAGGTTCTTGTTGGAAGATTCTACTTGACCATTACTTTGCAAAAAGTAATCAAAAGAGTGTGAAATGTGGACTCCATTATCATAGTAGAATAGCTGAATTTCTCTTAAGGAGAAGTTCTAGGAATTATCAATTACTATTTTTTCAGGTACTCCAAACTTGACCAAAATGTTTTCCATTAAGAAATTAATCACCACTTTAGAGGCAGTCTTTCTAATAGGTATTGCTTTGACCCACTTGGTGAAGTAGTCAGTGGTTGTTAAAATATGGGTGTGATCTATGCTTGAGGGTAGATTGAGGGGTCCTATAAAATCTAAACCCCATTTTAAAAAAGGCTCCTCTATGATGACAGGTTTCAAAGGGAATGCAACTAGTATACATTTTCCAGCAAACAATTTACACTTCTCACATTTTCCAACCCTCTTATATACATTAACAAATATTCCAAGTTAGTAAAATCTATTTCTTAGTATCTTGAAAGTTATCACCATGGATGAGAAATGCCTACCACAAGATTCATTATGAAGTGAATGAAGTAATTGCTCTTGTTTATCTTTGTCTAAAAATCTCAGGAATGCATCGTCAAGACCTTTCTTATAAAGTACATTGTCAACAATGGCATATTTGAAAACTTTCAATTTTAGATTCCTTCACATCGTACCTGTGAGGTGTTTTAGGCATTCGCCATAAGTGAGAAAATAAGCAATGTCAAAAACCAATCATCCTTAAGGCCTACTAATAATGCACATGAGTTATCTTCAATTTTATCCTCCTTAAAAACAACCGTTAGCTTACACAAACCCTAGTCTCTTACTAGCTTGGTAGGTTTTATTTCAAGATCAAATTCCTAAACCTTTGATACCTAGGCAACTTCGTTATTGACTGACACTTCCTGTTGGGTGAAGATACTCTTAACTACTAAGCTTGGAACAAAAATTGTTGAGTGTGAATGGAAGATATAATACTTGAAGTGTTTTGCTACTTTCATGATAGAGAAAGTCTTCTTTTCCACTAGATAATATCTTAATTCATAATTCTTCAATGGCACACTCATAAAAGATATAGGGACTTTGGATCTTGATGCATCTTCTTGCAATAAAACTATAGACATTGTATGTTCATTGGCATAACAATGGATGACAAATTCTCTTTTATAATTTGGGTGAGTGAGGACTAGTGCTTTAGCTATTGCAATTTTTACCTCTTCAAAAGATTTTTTGCCCTCATCGCTCCACTTGAAAACCAGATTCTCACTAAGAAAATTCACAATGGGCCTAGTCTTTTCAGCAAAATCAGGTACAAACTTTCTCAAGTTAATTTGGCTGAAGAAAGAATGAATAGCATTTCGATTAGATAGGAGGCACAAATGCTGAATAGCTTCAACTCACTTAGGGTCTATCCAAATTCCATCTCTTGATACTAGTTTTATAGGAGCTTTCCTTTAGTAACACAAAAAATAGACTTCTTGGGATTTAAGGAGATACCATGTTCTCTGCACCTTTGATAAACTAACTTTAGATCAAGCAATTGTTTCTTTCTTCTTCTTAAGAAAAACATCATGTCATCTAGGTAAATGACAATTATCTTATTCAAAAAGTTTCCAAAAGATGAATTCATCACCCTCTGAAAAGTGGCACCTGCATTGATGAGCCCAAATGACATCCTACTATATATGAAGGTTCCTCATGACATGGTAAAAGTGGTCATGTGTTGGTCTTCTAGGGATACACTGATCTAGTTATATCTAGAAAAACTATCAAGCATGGAAATCATTTCTAAGCCAACTACCATTTGTAGGATGTGATTCATGCGTGGGAGAGAAAAATTATCCTTCAAAATCACCTGTTTTAAATTTCTAAAGTCGATGTAGATCCTAATCTCACTGCTCTTCTTTTAGAGAGGAACTATATTTGCTACCCATGTGGAGTGAAGAATGGGATAAATTATGTGTTCTTTCAACATATTATCCACCTGTTTAAAGATCACATTAGCTACCATTGGATTTTAATTTCTAAGGTTTTGATGGAAAGGAACAACATTCAATTTTAGAGGAATCTGATGTTTGAATTTCCCTTGGCAGAAATCTTTCAAATATTCATAGGACTAGGTGAACACATCACCAAACTCTTTCAATAGCTTTAAGAAACTATTTCTTTCTAAATCGTTGCAATATTTACCTAAGTTAAGCCACTTAGGATTATCCTCTAAACCAATGTTCACCTTCTCACATTCACCTAAAATTCCCCTTGCATCTCTCAACAATCCCTTCGATCAAAGAGTGACCCCAATATGACTATTCCTGTAGGGATGTGATTTTATTTCAATTTAATAAAACCCTTTTAAAGATCACCTTCAAGGTTCAAAGGAATCTCATAATTCTTAGAGTTTGAGCCCTCATAGTGAAGATATTGAAATGGCTCAAATCCTTGGAGGAATGCATTAATGTGAGAATCATTATTAAATTTTTTTAGGAAATTTCATTATTTGGTACACTCAGATGATGAAACAATTCAATTCTATAAACATCATTTTGAAAATTTGGGTGAGGCATCATAAGGGATGTAGACCCAGCTAATGAATCAACTTTGGTATTGTACTCTCTAGGTATAGATTCTATGGAAAATGCTTTGAAACCTTTAATTTCATTCTAGACCCTGTCTCTATAATGCTTCAACTTGGGATTACTTATAGAGAATATATTTCACACTTGTTTAACCATGAGTTCAAAATCTCCTTTAGCTCTTAAAAACTTAATCCCTTTCCTTTTAGCTTCCTCAACACCTAGAAGTAAAGCTTCATATTCCACAGTATTGTTTGTGTTCTCAAACTCAAGCTTGAAAACTTTAGGAATAATCCCACCTAAGGGTGGAATTAGAACCACTCTGGCACCTAAGCCAATTGAAGAACAATTTTCATCCAACTCCAAAGTCCACAGACCTCCTTTAGGCACCTCTCTAGAACCTATTGATTCCTCAGATGAAACCAAAGAGTTAGCAAAATCAGATTCTATGTACAAGATCTAGGATCTCAGATCTATGGAGGCTAGGACTGGTAGTCTAAGACTAGTCTAATTTGACCTCCCCTCCCAAGTCTTTACAAGATATTCTACCTAGTATCATCTCATAGCTGGTAGGGATATTTGCGACTAGGATGGTTAATTTTGTAAGAATTTTCCTTACGAAAAGATTCACCCAAAACCAAGGAACTCAAGCACAAGAACAATAGTAGACCAAAAGAGTATGATTAGAATGATGATACGATATTCATTCAATATGCATTGTTATGAAAGTACACTAGGAGTGCCTGTATATAAAGGCCTCTGGAATGCTTCTAGAATGCCTAGGAGTTAGCAACATGATAAGTCATACAACTAGGTACATGTCCACCAGATATGGTTACCCTCCATTAAGCACAAGAGTAAGTGTGATGATGAGAGGATAAGCCTACAAAGGTGTAGCATGCAAAATAATGTTGTAGACACCATGTGATAAATTAGGAGTCTGAATAACTATGTTGTCTACATGACAACTAGGTTAATTATGCAAACTCCAGTGTTGTAGACACCATATGCTGAATTAGAGTTGCTCACTCTAGTGGTGTCAACATGACAACTCATAAGAGTACACAAAATCCTAAGTGTCTCACCTAAGAGCTAATCAAATGATGCATAATAATAAAATAATGCATTAACCTAAGTAAACTTAAGTAATGTGTAAACATAAATGCTTATTTACACCAACACCCCCCCTTAAGTGCAACTTAGGGGAATGCACTTAAGCTTACAAAAGCTAAGATGAAATGCATAATGGGTCCCGGATACTAGGCCATGTTAGGTACCCATGTACGTAATGAAATGCAATCTCTCATAAAGTAGAGAAAGAGGGAAAACCTCATGGGAAAAACCCTCCCCCAAAAAGAGAGATGAAAAGACAAGATGCAGGGATGGATGGAGTAATCAAGACCCCCGCCCCCCCATTATGACATACATCAAGTATATACAAAAGAGAAGAAGGAAAAAACCCCGTAAGAGGAAAAAGTCCTTCCCATAAAAGAGAAGAAGAAGAAGACAAGGTAGTTCCCCCCCCTCAAATGTAGTGTGCCAATCAGTGATGGCTGTTCCAATGTAGAAGTTGATCCAATGCTGCTGAACAATGTTCCTCCCCTTTGGAAGAAACAATTATAGAGGTAAAAATGCAATGCCTTACCTATGTGTAGAAAGAATCTCGATGATCAATGGTGTCTTTGAAACCTACTCAACAGTCCATGTGTCAATGCTGATGGTCACCCCTTCCAATACTATAGAAAAGAACATGTGCAAATCAAGAAAGGATGGATGTAGAACATGCCCCAAAGAACAAATTGTCTTTGAAAATTATAAAGAGACCTCCTAAAATTGCTGTACATAAGGATCAGTAATGACATCAACCTGTGAAGACTGATCATGTAGAAAATGGACAAGAGGGTCAGAGTGAGCCCTCAGAACAACTGAAGAAGGATCTTCTTCATCAAAAAGAAGATGTATATCATCAATGATATCTCCCAAATTTTCTATGTGTGACTCCACAAACAATCCTAAAATATCTATCAATAAGTCATCTACTAATGTTGGAGCTGGAAGATAAGGTGTACCTTGTTGTTCTGGACCTATCACTATGGCTATGGATGAAGTATTCACCTCAACAAAGAGAAGACGAATATCATTGATGATGTCTCCCACATCTTCAATGTGAGACTCCATGAATAGACCTTCAATATTTGAAAGGAAGTCATCCCATGAAGCTGAAGTAAGAAGACATAGTGTTTCCTACTGCACTGAATCAAAAGCATATATGGCTGGAACTAGATCAATAGTAGCAACAAGAGCATCAAGAGGTGTGATCTCATCTGGAGGTGAAGGAACCAAAGCTGAAGTGACTAATGATAGAATGTCCTTTGGAAATGGAGGAACTTGTGGATCTCTATATACTTCCCAAAGAGCCATCCAAACATCATGAGGCAAACTTGCCATACCAAGAGGAGCAAAAGATTCCTTACTCATGTTGTTATACATAAAGTGAATAAGAAGATAAAGATGATCTGCCCAATTAGGATTAGGTGGCAGTATCTTCGAGTAGAGATAATGAAACACTTCTTGATGTTCTCTTAGATGATCAATGATTAAAGCACTCCATTTTTTATAGTTCCTTGGTGCCAACTTTGATCTTA
The DNA here is from genome assembly GCA_028749045.1 of Cupressus sempervirens. Lineage (NCBI taxonomy): Eukaryota > Viridiplantae > Streptophyta > Pinopsida > Cupressales > Cupressaceae > Cupressus > Cupressus sempervirens. Next base: position 432,094,623 of record CM053786.1, on the reverse strand, counting down.
TACTAAACTAACATATGTGACAAGACTCCATGAGATCAATAAATGTATGCACCCCCCAAAATGAAGAAATAACCAATCAACCCTCCTAATGTATGATTTGGCACTTAGTGTGATAGCTACATGCCAATTTAGAGCCTATTCATGAAAATAGTATTTCTATCCACATAAGCCTATAATCTGATTGTAGATATGGAAAGTAGACAAAAAAAATACACTTTCAAAAAAAATAGAACCTGATTATGTGTCCAGATGAGCCTATACTAAGCATTTGAAGTGGCAAAAATTGAGATTTGTGAGTTTTAGAAAAAATCAGGAATAGAGATCTAAAACTGTACACTCAAAAGTGTCCCACTCTAAACCCTTCTATCTAAACAATTCCATGAGTTTGAAATGCTTGGATGCCGGCTTAGAGCTCCCTATCTACGGAGTGCAAGAGAATATATTTCAAGTTCAAGGGCTCTCAGATGAGCCTTAGAGATACTCTTCTTGCTAGTAAACCATGCAATGAGAGGTTCCAAAGACAAGATGCAAGAATGCAAATGTCCCAAGGAGTTCCTCAAGAATGCAATGCAAATGAAAATTAAGCTAGAATGAGATGCAAAGTGGAGCTATGCTAAAACATGTATGAGAGTGTTACAATACCATTATTAAGCTATGTGAGATTAAGCTACATGTAAAAATGAAAGCTAAGCTAAGCTAAAATGCCATGATGCCATGGATGAGAGAATGTAGACAGGAAATAGAAGTTCTCCACAAAGCTCCAAAGAAACCTGTTAGAAAACCTACAGCATAACAATATTCAAAATGAGGATGGATTTGAGGGGGAAAGCTCTCTCCCTTTTAAAGTCGTATGGACAGTAGAGATCAAGATGAAGATGGTGGATGATCAATGGTGGAATTCAAAAATAGGTGTGATCCATGTGCACACACAAGTCAACCAATAGAATATAAGTTGACTTGTCATATAAGACAAAAGTCTCACAAGCCTTTTCTTTTAATTGTAAAATAGAAAAAGGACTTTATGTGTGCACTTTAAGTGGGTTAGAAGAATGGGGTGTTTTATTTAATTAAAAGGGGACATGTTCTTTTAATCAAATAATGAACTTAGGATAGCATAGTCAAACTATAGGTTATAATCAAAATAAATTGATTATTAGCAATTTGGTCTAGGTAAATGATTAAATTAATTTACCCAAAATGTTGAAAAGGGGGCTAATAGTCTAGATAACCATTTTCAGGTGATTACATTTGCCCCTTTTTGACTAATGTGTGATCGATCTGGGAACACATTATGTCAAAGAAAATAGAAAGCCAAGTAGGTGGTGATAGATATAGATATCTAATTTTGAAGAACGAAATGTAGAAAAAGATAGCAAGTCCTAAATGTACAGCCTGATAGTGGTAGTACTGAACACTAGGAAAAGATGATGTTAGAATTCAAGAAGAATGCTAACACTTTGCAAAGTAGATAGAGTGAGAGCAAGTGAGAAGATCAAACAAATGCTCCTAAGAAATAGATAGTTGTAGCAATCAGTGATAAAGTATTTCTGCCCCCTCGAGATCGAAATTGAAATGAGGTAAGGGGATACAAAAACTAGCTAGACATGAGAAAATTAGAATATAGCAATGTCTAGGATGATAGAAAGATGATTAGAACCCAAGAATGACTATAAAAAATTTGATAAAATGCCCTAGTTTGACTAGAGTTGACCTTGAAGGATATAGCATAAAAATTAGGTCAAAACGAGTAGAAAGGTGATTTTAGACATGAAACAGTGAATTGAAGTAGATATGAAGTATGGAAATGATGAAGACATGAAGAAATGAAGATGCCCCATTGATGTTTCAGAGACTAGACCTCAAAAGGTCAGCTAACTGCTCAGAAGAAAGTAGAATTTTAAAAGACAATTTTGACCATCAAGATGAACTCGAATTTGGATTTCGATCTCGAAAATGAATCTAGGATGTTAAAATTATTTAAGAGGTCAAAACTTTATATAATGTGATGATAAGATAGAAAAGAGATGAAGTGAAAGATTAAGAAGGTGAAAAGACATGAACAAGAAGAAAGTAAAGAAATATATGAAAGGAGTTAGCCGATATGTCTGGGAAAAGATGAAGAGAGAGCTTTCCCCATATGCAAGAATGCAAGACTAAGCTAGAAAATGAACCTAAAATGTAAGCTAAAATGCAAAGTGGTTTACCAGCAAGAAGTGCATAACAGTTAGACTCTTAATTTCATCATTGAGCATTTATTAGGGACATCATGAGATCATACAACCATCACTAGTATAACTATGAGGATATGAATATGATCGATATTAGATAGGTATGTGGAAATCCAATCTAAGCATCAGAGACATGTAAGTCAAGATAACTACATGATTAGATTCCCTAAGTTTAATTTAGCAAGATTACACCTGTATCAAGGCATAAGCGCTAGGATAAACCCCAAGTGCGGTCTTGTGAAATAGTCAAGGATGATACATTTATAAGTCAAAGTGTTGAATAGGACAAGCATGAATGCTTACAAAACTATAGACAAACAAAGTATACCCACAAGCAAAAATCAAGAAAACATGCCCCATGCCCCCAGTCTTCTAGTCCATGACATCCTTGAAAGACTATTAGGGATGGAACATATAGTAAATAAATCATCATAGACAACACACAAAGTAGATAAAGATCAACATAGCTCAATCATTTAAGTGTTAAAGTGTGTGTGTATGTCACTTGGCCATTTCTTCAAGACTTGATTCTGATAGTGAGAAATATCACGACATCCAAGACCGTAGGTAAACTATCTGAAAAGTGTTGAAAAACACTTGATGTCAAGGTGGGGGAAGTGTTGAGAAACACTATTTGTGAGTTGTCCAAGAAACCCTAATGCACAAGAATACCTCAATAGGCTAAACAGTTGTGCCCCCAAGATGAGGATAAGAAACAATTCCAAGCTAGGAAATGTGTAGCGAAGTGGATGATTGAGATTGATAGACATAGGTGCGAGGGTTTCAAGTAGCGCTTGTTTCCAAGTTTTCACCACTTGATAGATTTTTTCAGGACTTTTTTTCAATTTTTTTGTATTTTTGAATTTTTGAATTTTTTTGATGATACATCAAAGTGCCTATTGCTAGGTTTTCACTAAGATGATCTTTTTTTAAGGACATTTTTTGATTTTTTAGGATTTTTTCAGCATCATATATGATTTTTTGGATTTTTTAGAATAATTTAGAGATCACTAGTTCTCATGCAAGATCACATCATTTTCTCCCAATGTCTAGCAAGGTATAGGACATGATGGAGAAACAAGCCAATAGATAAGCAAAGATGCATAAGAAAGGAATGTGAAGCAAGTGAAAGTGATCCTCAAGAACTGACTCCTCAAGAGTACCCAAGCTAGGGAAAGAGGTGAAATAGTCATATGAAGCATGTTTTGGATAAGCAATGGAAGTGATGAGAAAGATAGCATGTAGAATAAGCAATGAAGCCAACAAATGAGATAGCATGAAGCATGTAGTCCAAAAGAGTAGACATGTCAAGAGACCTACGAGAACCATGTTTCATTTATTATGATCAAGATCAAGGGGTCAACTAGATAGTATAGCAATGGGATAGAGCAATAAGAATAAAGCTCAAGATAGAGGCTATGAGTGAATGGGAGAGCACAATAGAAAATCTGGTGGATAAGATAGCCAATATGCAAAGATAGCTCAACATTGTCAAGATCAAAGAGAGAAGAGGGGATAGATGGATGATGGAAGAATTACGCATGATGCCTGTTTGCCAGGTTTTCATCATGGTACTTATCTAAGGTGCCATAAGAAGTAGTTTTCACCATAGGATGGATTTATTTCTCTTTACTTTTGCTACCAAGTTGCCACAAGAAGTGGTTTTCACCAAGGCACATTTTCATTTTATTTATTTTTTGCTTTTTTTTTTTTTTGAATTTTTAGAAAGAGCTGAAGCTATTTGAATGTAGATAATTCCCCTATAGAAAAGATAACTCATGATAAGCCAAGACCATAGAAAGGTATGCTCAAAGATGTTGATAGGGTGATGAAAGAGAAATGGTAGTAGGAAGAGTATATGGAGGATAATAGTTCATGTATAGAAAGTTAGTGTAAGCTTTAGAGGATTTCATGAGGGTAGTTGAAATATTGGACGAGATCAACGTTGACACACACCTTGAAGGGTATTGGAATGATGGAGGAATCATGGATGAAATAGCTTGAGATTTAGATGTATGAGGTGGTAGAAGAGATTTGGAAAAAAGTGGAGTGGAAGGCTTTGGAATATTTTTAGAAAGATTTTTGGAAGAAGATGGAATGGAAGCCTTTGGAAGCTTGAATGTCAACTTTGAAGTATTTTCAATATTCAAGTCTTTTAAAAGAGACTTGGGAATCCATATAGCTTTAGATTTTGCTTTGGATACTTCAAAACACATTTCTTCAATAATGGGTTTAGGAACCCATATTTTCTTTGATTTAGCTTTTTTAATAGTGGACCTTTGCAGTCTCTTTTGTGCATTCTCCTTCTTAGCATTCACATGTCGATTAGATGGGACATAGTGATCTTTCTTTTTTAACCGATTCTTATGTTTATTCTCACTTCCAAAGGACTTGGGATTTGTGGATGAATACGGATGATATGACTAGTTTAGATGTATAGATGGGTGAAAAGTCATCAAGGATGAGTGTCTTTGTTGATCTTGAGGTATTATAGGAGAGCTAGGGAATGAGCTAGGAGTGAATGTAGGAGATGGAGGAACATAAGGCCCCAATATGGATGGAAGGTTTGAATGTTTTATCTTAGATGGATAAGGACCAAGGATAGATTTAGAAGATGCAAAGGGATAGTGGGAAGGGATATCAACATCTTTAGAGTGAGAAACATGGTCAAAGCCATCAATAGACTCATGAGTAGCTTTGATAGGAGCAACATTTTTAATAGGAGTACTTGAAGCTTGAGCAAAATTTTGAAGTGGATATGGAGAAGTAGAACACAAGGGGATGCTTTGATCTTGAAAAGTAGCTTTGGATAGCATAGGAAGAGAACTTTTCTCATAATTTTCAGTAAGCTCAAGGGAGATAATGTAAGTGGTATCTTCATCATACTTGGGGGGTGGACAAGATATAGGATATGGAGGGGAAAAATATTGAAAGAGATGAAAGGGTGCTTGATCTTGATCTTTCTTGAAATTTATAGCTTTTTCTTTTTGAGAGTCCTCTTGACATGGAGCCACTTCCAAGGATAAGGGAGAATGAAGAGTGAATGAAGTAGTGTTTGGATTAGGCATAGTAGTGCATGAAGGTTGAGGATGTTTAAGATTAGTAGCATGGAAAAGGTTTGCAGCCAAGTGAAGGTTAGCTTGAGTTTCTTTTAGAGATAGCCCTTGAGGATACACATAGTCAATGTGGAAAGCATTAGGTTCTTTATTTGATGGAGGCATGTTGGAAAGATTTGAAGTGTTGGGAGATGCACGAGTGTTGGAAGAAGTGGAAGATGTAATAGAGCTGCTACTAGACATAGGTTCATTAATGTAATCTTGCTCAAGAAAAGTATCCTCATCGCATGAATCATTAGAGGTATCAATAATTCCATTATCAATAAGATCTTGGATTTTATGTTTTAGCTCAATGCAATCTAAAGTATTATGCTCATTATGTTGATGATAAGCACAATAGATATCCAAGAATGGGTTTCCATATGAGCTAGACTTAGGTAACATGATGATCTTATTGCCAAGAAGTTTTTGCAAAGTATCATCATAAGAATCTTCCAAGGGAGCAAAAGTTGTATCAAAAATATGTCTAGGATCTTCTTGTTGTTTCTCAAGTGAATAGCATGCATTCATGTCTTCATCATTATCTTCGTCAAAGATAGGTCCATCATGAAATTTTGGCATAGCCTCAAGTGCTTGTTCTCTACAAAGGTCTTCAGATCTAGAAGATGAAGACATTTGATGTCTTGAAGTAGAGCATGTAGACCTAAAAGAAGAGGATGACCTCAAAGAAGGTGACTCACATGCATGTAAAGAACTTAAGGAAGATTCATTTAATGATGCAATATTCTCCTCTAACCTTTTCTCAAGTTTAGACTTCATTTCCATCATGCGCTTAGAGAGACGAAGGTAAGAAAGATCATTTGTCTCTTCTAGTTCTTTGTATTGTGCATATAGATCTTGGAACTCTTTAGTGACATGGAGGATATCATGATCATCTAGATTTGGCCAAGGTTTGATAGCACAAGGTTTAGATACCATAGTTTTAGATGCAAAGCCAAGCATAAAAGAGCCTAGAAGATAACTTGATGTTGAAACTATAGGAGGTAGAGTGCTCACTTGCCAAGATAGTAGAGAGAGATTAAAGCAACTTGTCAAACAATATGTCCAAGAAACTTACGACATTAATGAATCAAGTCAATAGCTAGGCAAGATGCCCAAATAGACAAATAAATAGAGCAAGTGGGGTGACAAGTGAACAACTCTCCAACCCAAGAGTGTAGTCAAGAAATCAAGGCAACAATTTCAGCAAAAATATAACTAGCAAGTGGACATAGACCATGAAGATAGAAAGACCAAGAGTACCGAGACCAAAGAGTTACTTTAAGCATGTTCAAGAACTAGAGACATACAAAATACAAATCAAATGATGAGACTCCCCTTAGCAAGCAACACAAGAAAATGTTTGCATTTGATGTTTTGACTTGGTTGACAAAGTTTGACAATAGTTGATAGCATAGCAAGTTTGATGTTCAAAAACAATTTCTTTCCAAGCAAGATAGTGACACATGGAGTATTCTTCAAACAATCAAGCAAGGGACAAAGCAACCTTGCATGATACAAGAATATGTGATGTCTCAAAAGAATTCCTTAGAATTATCGTAATGTGTATGTTCAAAAGATTTTCACTGGTATACCACATTTGAGAACACATCAAGCAATATCTACCTAAAGGACATGGTTCATTACTCAACAACTTGGCCCACGCTTGATGCTCCTTTGCCTCACACCAAGTGGTTTCCCACAAGAGATATTGGCTTTATCATGGAAATTCCATAAGCATAACCAAGGGAACACAGATGGTGAGTGTAAATCTTGGGGTGATCCGGGTAATCCACTAGGATCGATCCTTGCACCAAGAAGTTGAGCGGCTAAAAAGGGTAGTTACTAACTTAGATTTTTTAGATCGGGCTTCCATTCATAGTGTTCCTCTTGCTCCCAATTACGGGACACCTCACCTTGCGATGAGTAACTGATCTCATGATCACAAGAGTACCTTAAGCATTCTTGCCTAGTGATCTTCCCATGGTCGAAATCCCATAAGCGATCACACTAGGCGAAGATAAACACTACGTCTACCAAAGTTTTATGTCCTTGGTAGCCTTGAGTTTATAGTGGGTTGGAAGAGCCAGGTAATCGGCTTGTCCCCACTTGGGTTGTTCCTCTTAGGTTTTTTGAGAGTAGGCCCTCTAAAGGATTCTAACTACACAAAGTGGATCAACTTTTGGAAGTCAAAATTTTTGGTTCACCACAAGGCTGAAGAGCATACTCTCCTATTCCAATCGTTTTCTCCCAAACATGCCAAGAAGATTTAGTTACCCCTTGCTTTGAAACCAAATGGCAAGTCAAGATTTCTGATTCACCACGAGGGTGAAGAGCATACTCTCCTATTACCAAAAGACTCCAATCACAAGTTTTATGTGCCTATGAAAAATGAACAATTAGTCAATGCCACACATGAAAATAAAAAAGCAAGAAATTTTGGGCTTTTATGCTTTGGGCAGCCCTGCAAACAATGTTAGTAGCCCTTGCGCATTTGAAGCTTTGACATGCGTTCTTTTTATGGAATGTTTCATTTTTTTTTCTCATAAGAATGGCAACCTGTAATCACAACTTGTTAGCACCAAAAGTTAGTGTGAAATAACATAAAAATCTGCAATCAAAAGTGGTGAGTTGCCTCAAAAATCCAATTTATCTTCCAACCAAGTGCATGCAAAGAAAGTGCAAGTTAATCACAAATGCTCTCATTTTTACTCTTTGATTTTGACCTAGTCAACAAGATTGGACTTGTTTGCTATGATTTCGTATCCAAAAATAAAAATGAAAAGAAGAGACCCCTATTAAAAATTAGAGAGCTTTCCAAAAATGCAGGAAATTTAAAAAAATCTCTTTATTTGCACTCTAGAGATCAATTTTGTCAAAATAGGCCAAATTTATCAAATCAAGTTTTTGATCCTTAATACGACCTCAAAATTCAAAACACAAAGAAATAACCCCCATTATACTTGAAAACCCTTTCTGGAAATGTAAGTATTTCTAAAAAAGACACTGATGTGTGACCAAAAATGACTTTTTATGAAAAAAAAAAAAATCATAACTTTCGAAAATCATGTCAAAATGCTCTAAAAATTGGACTGAAACATTTTGGATACATACCCAACCTACAAAAAAAAAAATTCAGAATCAAAATCCGAGCGGTTTAAAAGATACGATCAAATCTTTAAACCAACTAGATTTTTGGCCTTCAAACCAATCTACTTATGGGTTGGCCTTAAAACCCAAGTGATAATTCTACAAAAGCACTTGATTAGATCCAATATGCTACTATAAAAAATCAGAGATTAAAAATAAAAGCAAATGGAGCTAGAAACTTCATTCAAGCCCCACGGTGGGCGCCAAAAATGTACACTCAAAAGTGTCCCACTCTAAACCCTTCTATCCAAACGATTCCATGAGTTTGAAATGCTTGGATGCTGGCTTAGAGCTCCCTATCCACGGAGTGCAAGAGAGTGTATTTCAAGTTCAAGGGCTCTCAGATGTGCCTTAGAGATACTCTTCTTGCTAGTAAACCATGCAATGGGAGGTTCCAAAGACAAGATGCAAGAATGCAAATGTCCCAAGGAGTTCCTCAAGAATGCAATGCAAATGAAAATTAAGCTAGAATGAGATGCAAAGTGGAGCTATACTAAAATATGTATGAGAGTGTTACAATACCATTATTAAGCTATGTGAGATTAAGCTACATGTAAAAATGAAAGCTAAGCTAAGCTAAAATGCCATGATGCTATGGATGAGAAAATGTAGACAAGAAATAGAAGTTCTCCACAAAGCTCCAAAGAAACTTGTTAGAAAACCTGTAGCATAACAATATTCAAAATGAGGATGGATTTGAGGGGGAAAGCTCTCTCCCTTTTAAAGTCGTATGGACGGTAGAGATCAAGATGAAGATGGTGGATGATCAATGGTGGAATTCGAAAATAGGTGTGATCCATGTGCACACACAAGTCAACCAATAAAATATAAGTTGACTTGTCATATAAGACAAAAGTCTCACAAGCCTTTTCTTTTAATTGTAAAATAGAAAAAGGACTTTATGTGTGCACTTTAAGTGGGTTAGAAGAATGGGGTGTTTTATTTAATTAAAAGAGGACATGTTGTTTTAATCAAATAATGAACTTATGATAGCATAGTCAAACTATAGGTTATAATCAAATAAATTGATTATTAGCAATTTGGTCTAGGTAAATGATTAAATTAATTTAGCCAAAATGTTGAAAAGGGGGCTAATAGTCTAGATGACCATTTTTAGGTGATTACAAAAACCACCTGCACTAATGTGTAGATCATGAAATTTTACCCCAAAATAAAAAAAATTGCTCACAAAAAGGAGTCTGTATGAGGGAGATATCGATGTTTTAAAATCACTTTTGTTGTTATTTTTCTTGAATCATCGCCGTCACGCCTCCAAAAATCAAATGGCTCTAGATTTTTCCTTAGACATCCAATTTGGATGAAACAAAATTTGATTTGGGGGTTTTTTTGACCTTCTAAATGTGATGCAAATATTTGATTTGCACCAACAAGGTTCAATCTTCACCTACAAAAATCTCTCCTACTGGCCTGATGGCCAAAACATTTTCAAAAAATAATGCAGATCCAAAAAAATAGCAGAGATTCAAATGATAAAATATGCAGATGTGAAATTTAAATTTAGAGATCTAAAATGGTGATACTAGATTTGCAAATCAGGCCTTTGGGAGCCAGTTTGCAAAAAAAATTTGCCTCAAAATCGACTTTGGCCCAATATAGACAATTTTTATAGTCAATTTTTAACAAATCGACACTTTGGATGCAATGGTGAGGTCCACTTTGGCTCTAGATGCTCCGAATATCTATGGATTCTCTAGATCTGGGTTGAGGTGTTGAAGCAAGAATGGTCTTGAATGGCTATGTGAAGAAAATCTCCCTCAGCTTTGACACCATGTAAGAATTTGCCTTAGGGAAAAATTCACCCAAGACCAAGGAATGTAAGCACAAGCACAATAGTAGACCAAAAGAGTATGATTTGAATGATGGTATGATATTCATTCAATATGCATTGATATGAATTGATATAGAAGTATACTAGGAGTGCCTACATATAAAGGCCTCTAGAATGCTTCTAGAATGCCTAAGAGTTTACAACATGATAAGTCCTACAACCAGGCACATGTCCACCAAATATGGGTTATCCTTCATTAAGTACAGGAGTAAGTGCAATGATAAGAGGACAAGCCTACAAAGATGTAGCATGCAAAATAATGTTGTAGACACCATGTGCTAAATTAGGAGTGCGAATAACTATGTTGTCTACATGACAACTTAGTTAATTATGCAAACTCTAGTGTTGTAGATACCATGTGCTGAATTAGAGTTTCTTACTCCAGTGTTGTCAACATGACAACTCATAAGAGTACACAAATTTCTAAGTGTCTCACCTAAGAAATAATAAAATAATGCATTAACCTAAGTAAACTTAAGTAAAGTGTAATCATAAATACTTATTTACACCAAAAAATTTAAACCTTTTGTCAAAGAATTCAGCTAGAGCTACCTACATGTCTTTTTATTTTTCCTATGAGAGGAACTTGTTTGGAGTCCATGGCATAGCATTTACCAAAGCTTTAGTCAAAAGTAAGTCTAGGGCTTTAGCTACTATAGCAGGCATAATGTTGTCAGAGGCCCCAAAATTGATGATTCAATTTCTCATTCTATAACCATGCACAAATAGGGATACATAAAATGGGTTGGGTTTTTCAGCATTTGTATACACTTGAGATGTCTTATTATGATCAGATGTTTCACCATTATTGAGTTCTACAATGAGATTAATATTTATTTTGAAATTGTTTCCTTGGTTGTCTAGTTGGACCATACTTTTAACACATTCAACTAATCTATTGAGTTCATCAGGATTGGACCTTAAATATTCAAAAGGAGAAACTTAAAATTGAGAGGACTTACATAATTATACTATATCAAATCTAGACATAGGACCAGCTTCCTTAGATGTCCTTTCTTCTTGAAACAGATTCCTTTGGATTTTGAATTTTCCCTTGCATTGTCTGGCATGGTCATGCCATTTATTAGTAGGTATAGAAGAAGATGAAGAAATAAGAGACTTATTATTATGATTACTCCTAGTGATCACTATATAGGAAGGATCTTCTAGAGTAGTATATACATCACCACCTCATTCTAATCAGATTCATATTCAAAGTACTAACTTTTAGAGGCGATAGGTCATTTAGAGGATTTCTCACTGAGGGGTATTTCTTTTATAACTTCTTAATTAACTCCCATTTATCTATAACAAATCATTTCTAGACAATACAATCCATCATTTTTATTAGTCAACTGAAAGATACACATGCTTTCCTTCTTAGGGGAAGGTCCCTCAATTGCTAATCTCTAATTTCCTAAAAGCATACGTGGTTATCTTCTTTGCACTCCTGGGTGATTAAAGTTTCTAGGGATACCATGATAGCTCATCCCAGGCATTTTCCTTTTGATCTCTGAGACATCATTCAATAATCTCTAAACTATAGGATTCATTGAACTAGAAGTGGATGCCTAATTTGAGGGTTTTGCATCTCTCGTCTCCACTTCCCTGCAACTAGGAAATCATCTTCTAATTCCACAACTAACCTTTATGCTGCATCAACATCTACCACCCTTTTCTTTCTCAAGTGAATGCTTATGTCAAGAGGCATGGAATTCACAAAGAAACCTTTCTATTGTCATTATTGGGTTTCTTTGTGGTAGGGATCTTATATAAGATCTTATTGAATTTGGCTATGCAATCACACATGGGTTATTGAACCTCCTTTTAAAGTTGTGACAATTGTAAAAGGAGAGCATGTTTGTCATCAACAAATTTAAACCTGGATTCAAAATAAGTCTTCATGGAAGCCCAATCAGTGATAGACCCATTTGGAAGACGATGGAACCAATTAGTGACAACCTCTGTCAAAGTCTATACAAATAATCTAACTGCAACATTTTCAAAGCTAACAACAATATCTTTGCAAGTTGTGTTAAGTGCATTTAGATGTCCATTAGTGGATTTATTTGCATCACCACTAAAATAAGGAAGGATATCTTGGGCTCCTATAGGTGATGGATCAGGATTAGGTCCCAGGGCCAAAGGTCCCACTTGAGCACCCTAGGAATTGTTAGCCATAGTTGGGAGTTAGAAGTTGATAGGTTGGATATTAAAGTGTGTAGGTATGAGGATTCTAGGCAAGACTCAAGCTTTCTTGGAGATGAAAGTTGATTTGGGCTTTGTAGGAGAAGCATGGATACTTCTACACCTAGTTATTCCCTTCATCCTATGACTAACTTGCAAGTATTGCTTATTGCTACTCCTACTATTCCAAGCTACAGTATTTAGACAAAAAATAATATCCTCTTGGGTATTGTCCAACCCTAGACTAGGTTGAAGAACTAGGAAAATGCTTTGATGAGGTAAGACCATTATTGACTAAGTATCATGATATCCCCAATAGGGTCACCAAAAACTATTAGTGAATGGTTTTTCCTCCTAGTAATTTGAAGTTATTGTTGGACTAACTTCAAGCCTTCCCCTTTAGGATTCGTGACATGGCTTAACCACCTCATATGTTCTATAAGTCTAGTGGATGTATCAAGCATTAATAGGTCAAAATTTTGGTGCAATGACAAGTCTAGCTTGTAACAAGTGGTATCAAAACTTGGTCATAGGTTCAAATATCCTTAGGTAATGCTAAGGGGGAAATTGTTGGACTAACTACCAGCCTTCCCCTTTGGGATTCATGACATGGCTTAACTACCTCATGTGTTCTATAAGTCTAGTGGTTGTATCAGGCATTAATAGGTCGATCTTTTGGTGCAATGGCAAGTCTATCTTGTAACAGTTATATCAACAAGAAAACAACTTTCACCAAAAATGATTCTAAAAGACATGCATAAACTCTCTATATTTTAAAGACACAACTCCCTTCTATGATAATTTATCAATGCAATTCTTATTGTAAATGAATTATACCAGTCAACCTTTTAACCTGAAAGAACTTAAGCGAAATGAAAACAACCTCTCATAACCATAAAAGAATGCCACGGATTGAAAAATTAACATTTAAATACCTATCATATGACACATATCTTAAAACTCCAAACTTGTGATCAAGCTCAAAAAATTGGATAAAAGGAAAATAAGACTCAACACCGTTTAATGAAACAATATCTATGTAGGAATGAATTTCACAAGAATTCTATCACCCAGCAAGACAACCACATGATTATTGAATAGATGCCATAGAAACAACCATATAATTGATTTTATTATCATTACCTTATTGTTTAGTAACTTATTGTTTAGTAACAAAGAGGGAACAACTAACTTACTAAGGAAAAAAATGGTAGTTATTGTAGAGAGCTAACCCTTTAGATCGGTTAAAAAATTACATATATAGCCATGTAGAGATTTTTGAATTCTTTAGAAAGTAACTCCCTAAGGAATTCTAAATGTTTTCAAACTAATAGAGTCTTAAAAAAAAAGCTAACCATAAATAGAGAAATGATGCAGGTCGATCTTTGATCCTCTCCTGAGCTCTAGCTGTATCATTGATATTAGCACATGTTCTAGGCATTAGAGAAACCACCACCATTTTCTTTCTAAACTTTGTGCGCTACCAGGGAACCAACCAACTCTTGATATTGTGGGACACCTAGCTAGTCCAGGAAAAGTTTCCACAACCTCATAATTTGGTAAATATGGTCTAGCTTTTTGTCATGTACATCCAAGTGACCAATATAGATAATCATCATGGAGTCTTCCCTAGTGATGATGGTTACAGCTTGGACTGAGAATTCACTCATTTCCTTTAATAGCTTAATCTTGGAGAAGAAGGTTGTTTCCACTTCCTTTAGGGGATTTTCATGTCAATCTTCGACATCAATGCATTTTATATCAGCAACTAGGATTTCCTTCAGACATCCTACCTCATTTAGCAACTCAGAACATTCTTCTTACCCTTGTTCCATCACTATGTTTCTCCATTCTAGGTTATCTTCGGTGATGAATAGAAAATAAGTGTCAAACTTGGCTTCTAGATTTTCTTTAATGAATATTTCTATGCCATATTCTTGAACCTCATAAATGTCGATGATATACTCATCCCATTTGATTTTTTTAGATTCTTAGAAAGGTGTTCTTTTCTAATTCTAAGGCCACTCTTGATTTATCAACTCTTGCATTGGTATTGGTAAAATGAGAGAAGTAACTAGTTGCCTAAGCATGAACAACCTTCAATCGCTCACCATAGGCCTAGGAAATAGAGTGATCTTTTTAACCTATCTGATAAAGCTCTTATTCAATTGAGATTCAATGTTAATGATAGAGATGGTAGTAGGTAGAGCTTCTACATTTGGGCTTTGAACATCATGGATATACTCTGCCATTTTTTCATAGTCATTGCTTTAGCTCTAGTTTATCTCTCTAATCCTCCCATATATGCTAGGAAATCCTAGTATTCCCTCATTCCATATCTCTGTATCAGTTTCCTTGGAGCAGGACCGAGATTGATTTTCTTAGCTATGTAATCTTGGGGCTATATTTAATCTATACCTTTCTTGGTCTTTGGCTTCAATACTTCTATAACCCACTGCCCAATATTCTCATCGATATTCAACATAGTTTCAATCTTTTCCCTTTTGGTCTTGGGAGTCTTCCCAATGAATTTTCTTACCATATCACCCACTGGAAGAGTCATTGGGACTATGCTTCTCTTCTTACTCATTATTAACTCAAACCAATTAGAGACAAAAGGATTCTCCTTGGAGGACGGGTTTGTAGAACCAGTGATGAACTAAGTCCAATACACTCAGAATTTTAGCACCTTCCATTACTTGTTGACACCCTTGTTTCATCTCACCAATCAAGGATTCCCCTATTCCTTCTATTTCTTCTCTTAAGTAAAGCTTTATCATTGCTAGTTTGTCACGAGTCTCTTTCAAGCCCTTCATCTTCTCTAGATTCTTCCTAATACAAGAGTAGGTCCACTTTATACAAGGAGGAATATGAACTAAATCTTAAACAAAGTGTTTAGGTTCAACACTTGACTTTAGCTTTCTTATAGTGAGAGAAGGAACAATTTTATTAGAACTGAGAATAACTAAAGGTGAATTGGAACTATGATGAATTCTTTGACCACTACGAGCCACTGATCTTGATTGCTTCTTGCTTATGAGTCACTGCTCTTTTCTAGTTAGGATAGGTAAGGTTCTTATATGCAGGTCATCTTCCTCTAGCATTATCTAGTCAATCATTGGCAATGGGTAAGCTTCTACTTGCTCAATGTAAGCTGAGTCAACAACCTCTTCATCTATTTTCTTAATTATCTTGGAGGTATCTAGTGAGAGATTGAAATCCTTGATGTGTGCTAGTGACAACCTAGACCATAGTCTCCTCCTAACTTCATAATCATCCTAACAGTTAGCCCAAAAATCTTCTAAATGGGGTACATGGAGAACAGAGGAATCTATCTTAGAGTATTTTTGGGCAAACTCCTGACTATGAAAGTTAGGTCTAGCAGAATAGATTAGCAGGTTCATAGATTTATATCAACCTTAAGCTTAAGGGTATCTTGGATTGTCTTGCATTTGTAATGTCCAAGTTCAATAGGGAAGGTGTAACTAGAACCTTTCTGAGTTTTACAGTTCTTTTCAACTTCCACCAATTATCTACATATCTCTATGAACACAAAATGGTCTAGGTAGTGTTGAGGTAACCTCAAAGGCTTTCCCTCATATCTCTTGATCCTGAGATAGGTGAATTTTGGAAATTGAGTAAAGAAACTACCATAAATATCAATCAACTAGGTGGCTTCTTCTATTAACCTCATGTTCTCCTTCCCTTGCAATACAAATACCAATTTGGCTAGGAAAGTGTCTTGGTGATGCAGGCTAGGGATGAATAACTTGGGCCAAAGGCTCACCTAGCTATCGAAACCACCCTACAAGAGTTAACACAATGGAAGCAAACAAAAGGAACAAAAACCAAAGGAGGAGGAAGAGACAAATGCTTTTATTGATTCATCAAAACATCTTCATACATGCCCAACTATAAGGCCTTCTAGGTTATGGCCAATTAAAAATACATTCACATTCAAAGATCCAACTGCAAATTCACACTTTTAGTTTTTCTCTCTAGAATTCCTTTTCCCAAAAACTTGCCTAAATCTAAGCCTAAACACTCTATATATACTTGTGAAAATGGCTTACAAATTATTCTAGAACATTACATAAGAGGAAGGCCGACCCAACAATGGTCTAGACACATCCCAAGAAAATATCTTAACATAAATGTTGTGATCAAAATAAATTCTGAAAGTCAGCTCACAGAAATCACATCCAAATGTTGACACTTAGCATTCACTGGGTAATTCGGCACATGAAGAGTCACTTGACATACACTAGGTAACTCGGCACATGAAGGAATTGCTAGGCATATGAAGGAATTGCTACAATGACTCAACACATTAAGGAGTTGTTAGGCACATGAAGGAATTGCTAGGCACATAAAGGAATTGCTATAGTAACTTGGCACATGAAGGAGTTGCTAGGCACATGAACGAATTGCTAGGCACATGAAGGAATTGCTACAATAACTAGGCACATGAAGGAATTGCTAGGCACATGAAGGATTTGCTAGGCACATGAAGGAATTGCTAGGCACATGAAGGATTTGCTAGGCACATGGAGGAATTTCTAGGCACATGAAGGATTTTCTAGGAACATGAAGGAATTGCTAGGCACCAATTTGCATAATGAACAAAAATGAGTAGGATAAAAAGGCAACCTAGGATGCTCCTACATCACTTGGACTATTTTGAAACCTTTAGGGTTTTTACTCTTCTGCAAGAGAGGATAATACTCATAAGTGGGTATGCTTGGGTACCAGTCTAGGTGTGGTAAGCCTTTTTATTCTCTATTGCAAGTTGGTATATAAAACAAATAGTAGGTCATATAGAAACTAGACATTCCAGAAGCCTGAGAGAGTTCTTCTTGCAGCCTAGTAGCTATGATATCTGCCCAATCAATGAACTTATCTTCCCCCAAAATAATCTAGATGAAAAAATACATCCAATTCTTCAAATGAAAAGCATGCAGGTTACCTTTTACCCCATTCAATAGCGTAATGACATCCTTAACCTTAGGGATCATGTGTTCTCTGGTCAATGGTCATGCAAGGCATTAATGACATCCATGGAAAATTGGGTGTAGGAATAAATAATGCTCTATTCTTCATAAATTTCATGTGGGGGAGTTCTCAGAGCACCCATGATAGAAAATTGGCTAACATACACCAGGGCTTCACCATTAAAGGTACAAATACACTTTTCAATGAGATTGTATCTATCTCTGCATGCTGAAACTAATTCAGGATAGGGGAAAGCTTCAGGGAAAGTAGACACTTGTAGTATACCACTATCTAAGACTTTTTGAGATATGGAACCAGATTTTGGGTTTTGAAATCTAGCCAGTAATTTTCTCATGTCCTCTTTAGAAAGGAATATGCCTTCCACTTAAGGATACTACTCAAAACAAAATCCCTAACCTTATCAAGTAGCTTTGGGTGGAAAGGAGTGGCCATGATGAGAGTTTAACTAGAACATAACAAAAATGAAAAGAATGTACAACCTTAAAGTAATCTAGAAATAAATGGCACCTAAAAAATGAAAGGATAGAGATTCACCGTGTTGATTGCATGCAACCTAGTAGAAATAAAAAGCTTAAGCTATTGTTGCATACATCTAAACGAGACAAAACAATCTTTACTAAAAGAAAAAATGGCAAGGGAATGAAAACAAGGAGGCTTCCATTTAAAACATAAAACTTAGACTTAAAGCATGTAGATGGATGACAAGACTGGTGATGGGACAAGTACTTTCAATCATCAAAATTTCACCTAAGTTTTGCATGTGTTGTGACATACGTTACCATCATTACCTTTAACTCCCAATTAATACAAATCTTTTCCATAGATTTGGTAAACATTGTGTTTCCGTTGAGCTGTCAACTTGGACAAGTGGAACTGAAGGCATCAATCTTTATGATCAAGTGAACATGAATAATTAAA
Source organism: Cupressus sempervirens (assembly GCA_028749045.1). NCBI lineage: Eukaryota > Viridiplantae > Streptophyta > Pinopsida > Cupressales > Cupressaceae > Cupressus > Cupressus sempervirens. Next base: position 432,076,183 of record CM053786.1, on the reverse strand, counting down.
ATACAAAACAATTCAATTTTCAAGTTCAAAAGTTGTGATAGATTGGAAACCACACTCATGATAGCAGACTAGAAATAAAGGTGAACCCGTGAACTTGAACTTTGAACAAAGTGTTCAATGTTCAAGTTCAACTTCGACGATGAGAAACAATATCTGTGGGATGATTGAATTTCTCAACTCCACCAAGAAAATTGATGAACTTATGAACCTTGAATATTGAACAAATTTTTCAATGTTCAAGTTCATAGATTTTTTTGACCAAGAGACTTACAAACAAAGAATGCTAAAAATGCAATGTTCACAACGGGAGTTCCACAGGAATCCATCTATTTTATAGAAGTTTAACTACTACCATGATCATAATATAAGAAATAAATGTGGACCATTCATGGGTAACACTAGGTTAGTTTTTCTTTTTGTTGCATGCTTATCTTAGATGCCCACTTTAATTTGTCATTTAAATTGTATGAAACCAAAGATTCTAGGTCCCTTCTTAGATATTTGTAATGCCTAAGTCCCCAATCAGAGCCAATTGTTATCAAGTTTTATTATTACTGTTAAAAGCTTGAAGTTATTGGTATTTAAGTGTGTTTGTGTTACGGGTGATGTCTAAGTATCCTTTAGGTTACTTACTTCTCATCTTCCCCGAGTCTCTCACTTTCTTTATTTTTTGGATCTCCCTTGCTTTACCTATACCTATTTCATCTATGTAGGTTTTTTATTTTCCAATGCACATGGAGATTGTGATCTAGGTATGGTTGGGATGTGTTCTAGTTTCCTCCCAATGAGAAGTAAGTTATCCATGTTCTACCCTTTTCTATCTTGCCCCATCATTCTTTTTCTTATGGATTCTGAGTAATCAAGCTAGTCTTCCCTTCAATGAACCAAATAAAGTGTGTATCTGAAGAATGAAGTTTGACAGCGATTAACAAGCTATGTATATAAATATGTCATGATGGAAAGAACCTTGAGGTTACAAACCAGTCCTAGGAAGAAGCTCATTCATGTTGTAGTGGTAGATTCTATCTTCAAAAGGAAAAAGAGCAAAACTATGAATTTTTTGTTGTGCACTAATGGAAGGGAAGGTGTTTTATTTTTCTTTCAAGGCCACAGTAATTTGTGAGATACCCAGGGCTTTACATACAAATAGTAAAGGGTGGTTGTGATCTCTTCATCAATGAGACATGCTTGTGTCCTAGATTTAAGGCCATCATATTGAGGTTAAGGGTAAAGTGTTGTTAGTTGTACTTTAATTTGAGAAATGTTGCTAAGAATGGGGTTCTCCATCCCAAGGTAATTAAAAAGGTTACTTACCTTAAGGATTTGGGAATAGAAACACAAGAAACTTTAAAGTATGAAAATTTGTCGAAGATGCTTGAAAGATACTTCTGGAAAAGTCAGTAGTGAGAATGTGACCCCGATACAATGGAAATGCATTGTTAAATGCTTAAGGTAGAAAGTGAAAGAATGAAGTGTGCAAGCTAAAAAAGGATTAATCCACATATTGCGACTCTGAATAGAAGGAAATTTTTTTTGTGGAAAAGCTAAGTTTCACTTTCTCCCTTAGAGAACTTAAAATTTTGTTTTGTAAAAGTGATTTTTGATAAATGACTTTACTCCAAGTAAAGTAATAGATCTTCTGGGAATTCAAGTTTTGATGTGCAAGACAATGGAAAGTTCAAATAGCTATTGATCATGGAATTAAATGAAAATACTACCATTATAATCATTGGTTGAACTTAATTTCATTGGTGTGGCACCAATATTCTAATTTCTATACCCATTTCATTGAAATTGCCTGTAATTGATTTCTTCAGGTGTATTAAAATGGCTATTTATCAAGAACTATATCCTATGCAATCATCAAAAATGGAAATTAGAGCTACTAGTTATTGTATACACTAATCTAATATGCTAAAAACACTAATTTAATTAAAACAAAATTATTTACACATTAAACTACTATAACATATAAGAGAGACTAAGGCAAGCCCTCAATTGAGAATATGAACCACTAAGAGGTTCTCTCAATGAGGCCTTTCTTGTTTTGGGGATGAGTCTATTTGATAGATTTAGGATGTATGCTCAAGGTACTCAAGCTAGCTTCAATGGATTCTTGGAATTTGGGTGTGGATGTATGCAAAAGCTATGGAGTTTGTTCTCAAAATGGCATGGTAACTTTAGCTTAAGGATTGTGATGAAATGGCTTGGGAGGGGATTCAATTTATAGGCTAAGGGCTTGAGGGTTTTAGGGCTAAGATGCAAGGATGGGGAAAAGCTCATGGAGGGCTCAGATTGCATGAGAGGAGAGTACATGGATTGTGCTTTCTTACAGCCAATCAGAGAGTGACACATGTCATAGGGTGAGAGGATGGAGGAAAGAGCAAGGATGAGTCAACAAAGGAGGCTCAAGGGATAATATCTTCATAAAGACCCTTCATAATGGTTTGTAAGAGCAATGAATGGGCTTGTAAGAGTCTTTTATGGCTTTGTAAGAGCATTCATAGTTGGGTGGTTGGGATATTTTGGAGATTGTTGACTTTGCTTGGCTTAGGAAAGTCTTAAGCTTGCTTAGGGAATGTGACAAGGTTGGGGGGGGATTAGAGGCGATTTACGATTAGATTAGGGATGTTAGAGATGGGCAAGTGGATGGAATTTAATGAGGGTGGGTGAGTTAGTGGCTAAGCTTGGTTAGTATGGGTGGATGGGGTGGATTAGGCTAAAATGGAGGTTTAGAGATAGGCTTAGGATGAGGATGAAGACTTTCTAGAAGAGTCTAGAATTTCCTAGGATGAGGATAAAAGGTTTTTTAGGAAATAAATAAAGTTTTATTTATTTCATGGGTTTGGGTTGAGGAGATATTCATTAAAACATTTTTAATAAACATGAGGATTAATATTTAACCTTAATTAAATATTTTGAGTTGGTATTAAGGGTAGAAAATGATGGGATTAGCCTTTAATCAAAATTAAAGAAGGATTAGAAGATTTTGGAAGAGGTTAGTGATCTTAAGGAAATTGGCCAAGTTTTGGGCAAAAAATAAATAAATAATTTATTTTGGGATTTTTGGTCAATTTATTAATTAAATAATTAATAAATAAGGAAATAATGTTTAAATAGGATTTAAACATTTCTGGGAGGGATTCCTTAATTAAATATTTTAATTAAGATAAAGGGATTTAATGACATAAAATTAATTAATTAATTAATTAATAAATGTTGATGTTATCAGGGACTTCTTCAAAAAATAAAAATACTTTATTTTCTAAAGGATTTTTAGGTGTCTACAATTATGATAAGTTAATAGGTCTAGAGAGTGAATTAAAAGAGCTAACAAACACATCTTTTGAATTCTACAATTTGGGCGATCTTCATAGAAGACTCAATTCTCAACCTATTCACCCAATCACTCAAAAGCTTAAAGAGATAAAATTGGTTGAGGTAGCTAGTTTTCCAATGATAGTTCATGCATTTGAGCTTGTGCAACAATGTATTGACAGATACAACCTAGAAACAAAGAAAATTTTGTTTCTTGATCAATCTATCCTCATCTCAATCAATAAGGCATTGATGCAGTCCATGTTTAGCATTCCCATGAAGGAGCAATATTATGATGTCGATTTTGACTCTTTCATATATATGTTAAATGAGAAGAATACCTTCACACATGAAGACATGCAGAGGACATGGTTCTAGACTGCTCACTCGAAGAAGAGCAAAATTTTCAAGACTGTGTTTGACACAAATTTGAAAAGAGAGATAGTGGATATCCACACACTTCTCCTTAGACTAAAAGGAAAAGAGGAGATCTTGGAGTTCATCGAGCACCATTTCTTCCTAGTGCAAGCTGTATGGGATATGCAAATTGATTGGGCATAGATTATCTATGTTGAGCTCACCTCTTAGTTGAATTTGGCTAGAGGATTTAATTAATTTTACGTCATCCTATCTAATATATTCCTTGGCTACTCACCACTTGTGACATAGCCTCCCTAGCATCCAAAACTATGATGAGAATACTAAAGTATATGAGTTCTATTGACATTTGTAGTAGTAAAGAAGATTTGAGGAGTATGTGGTCACAAATGATGCCTTCACAATGAGATTGTGCCAGGAATTGCAAGGATGCCTTGAAAGGATATTTTCACTAGAGGCAATTTTGGCCATCAACTAATTTTAATGCTCATTCATCTAGTTTCTTAGTTTCTCTTAGTTGCAAATAGGATCTTATGACGACTTTCCTAAGAGGATTCCAAGGTATCCACAAGACAAGGTGGTTCTAGTCGAACTGTATCAATAGATCCTTAAAGTGAATACCTTATGTTCTAATGTTAAGAAGATAGTCAAGATTACTATCCCTATAGTGGTTAGATGTATTCATGTGCTTCTAGATTTTATTCTCAAAATTTGGTGACAATCTTTGAGAGAAAAATAAAATTGGTAGACCATGAGGTACTCAAGCTTCAATATGATCTAGTCAACTTTGTAAGGGATCACTTGAAGTTGGGATATGCATATAGGCATGTTCTGATTATTGAAGACTTCTGGTTTAGTGGTCTCAAAAAGTACCAAACCTAGGAAAAGTTTGGTTGTGGCTAACAATTAGTGAGATTTAATTGTATAATGATTCTATTGATGTTTTTGACCTTGCAAATGATGGATCCTACATGCATCCCACATCCTATGAGAAGATCAAAGGCACCCCAATTTTGACTACCTTACCTATAGGTCTATTCATAGACACTATGGAGGTTTTTATGTAGGGGATAATCAAAATAACAAATAAGTGGGTGGAGTGGAACTGAGTGAGGAAGAAGAGGACCTAGAGCACTAGTTCTATGGGTGGACTATCTTCTGGAGCTTCCCAATTACCTATAGTAGCAACCAGCACAACTACTACATCAACATCTACATGCACTTTACCATCCATTGGTCAAGGTGGAGACTAGCCTCTAGAGAATAATGTGCTAATCACTCCTACCTATGGAGTTGTCTCTCTTTCAAACATCGGGGAAGTTGAGGAGAAGGAGGATGACAAGGATAAAGGGAAAGAACAAGAAAAATTAGTTGCCAAGCCATCTTGCCCTATCCAAGTCATAAATTTGGATGGAGACACCAACCCCATGGATGGCCAAGAGCAAGATGCATCTCAACAAGGGGATACCCTAGCCCTCTCACTGACTAAGGTCGGTGCCTTCCCTGTTACTTCTCAAAGCAAGAAAACTCCCTTAATTTTGAGGAAGCTATTCAATCCCATTGCCTTATAGTCGGCTATCAATGTACTCTCTATAGAGTCTTGGCTTGAAGAGACCATTGATAAGAAGAAGAGGAGATATGAAAAAGAAGCTCCATCGAAAAACTTGATCACACAAGTCACCTCTCCTCAACCATCCAATAAGATGAAGAAGTAGAAGCCAATTGTTGCATTAGCTACTGATTCAACTATTGGCCACATGTTGGTAGAGATTGTTGAGCCACAAAAGGAGGGAAAAATTCATGAGCTTTCAAACTATGACTTCCATATTAGAATGGTAGATATTGGCATCCCAGTTCATGACTCCATGGTGAACATGTGGAAGTCCATCAATGATGAAATTGAAGATAAGTTGGAAGAGATTAGAGAAAAAAAGGAAATCTTGAAGGCCTCAAACATAGAATTGGTGGAATACAGAAGGTCTACACTCAAGATCACTTGATCAAGTCAATTTAATCCGAATGTAGAGGAGAACAAAAATCTACTCCTAAAGCTACTACAAGAAAGGCACTTCGGGAAGGTTTGCCAAACATGGGTAGATTAGATGAAGCTCAAGGTACCCCATTAATTGAAAACTTGGGAAGTCTAGTGTTAGATTCTCACAAGTTCAAATCATTAGACCACCATACAAAAGGCAACAAACATGTTGCTACAGTAGTTGGCCCTTCTCGAAGAAGTAATTGAGATGAAAACAAATGTTGTCATTACTTATGGGATCCTCAAGACAAGAAAGGAGTCATTATTTTACTAGAAATAATCCTTAGAGTTTTTTATAGAAATCTCTATGAGGTCCATAGATGAGCTCAAGGATGTACATGCCTATTGTAGAAGATCATTGAGAAGTTATTTCAATATTTGAAGGTATTACACATAGAGTCCTTTGTGTCTACCAATGGAAAGCTTGTGGATATTGAGAGAATGAAATCAAAATTCTTAGCATTTATTGATGAGGCCATTGACCCACTCAACTTCCAAATGTCCAAGATCTAGGAACTCTTAGCAATAGACACAATCATAAGGGGAGAATTGGAGAAATTCTAGCCAAGGGTCACCAGAATTGATGAATTAAAAAAGATGCTTAACTACTAGATGGTTTGATCCAACAAAATCATCATTCCAAATGTCAAAGAACTTGACAAAGTAATTTATGCCATGAAAGCTTATAGAGCCAAGGAAATTATTTCCGCGAAGACATGATGTTTTGATGCTCTTCTAGACACCTGTCATTCTCCCTCTTCTCTTTCTTTTGTAGCCATTCATGGTATTTTGTCAGTCTTTGTAATATACAATGATTCAATCTTGTCTTATTTTTAGTTTATTATGTTCATAGATGCTCTGTGAAGAAATCATCTAGTATAACTGACCATTTTGAGAATGCCTATAAATGTAACCTTTTGAGAAGTTAATAAGATCGACAAAAATTACTTTTGGGAAAACACCTATAGTTGGGACTACTACATGTGACTCTAAGTCCATTTCTAGTTTTGTTGTTCATATAGTTTAGGTATAGTGTATGGAATGAATGTACTATTTTTGAGAATTGAATGAATGTAAATGCACTTGGTTTTGTTTCCTTTGTTCAACAGATTGTATGTCTTACTTTCTTCAATATAATCATCTCTTTTTTTTCTCTCTATTGTACATCATAGTTTGTGTGTTTAGTATAGTTTGTTGCATAAGGAAGCTGGAAAGTGGTGGATGGATTAGTTGAGGGATAGAAAATCTAGATATTGTCAAAACATTAGCTAATTGTGTAATCTAGGAATTACCTATTTCACCATATCTTCCTTTCTTCCTGTTGTCATAGTTGGTTATGCATATTTCCATTTATTGCATTTAGATCAGAATGGATTGCATGTTGTGAGTTAGTTCCCCTTTCAATTTCCTAAGTTGTTTAAAGTGTTGAAAAACTTGGTATTTGACTCTTCTTCTCTCTGGTTAAGAGCATACCCCCAAAACCCCAAAAAAAAAATTCATTGCATATCTTGCATTCAAAAGGGAGTTGTACCTTTAAATTTAGGGTTCCTTGATAGATTACTACATTGAAACATTCTATTGTTAACTTCTTTGTTCTCCACAAGTCATTGGTTTGTTTAAGAGTCAAGGTATGAACCAAAAAGATAAGGAGACAAACTGTTAACCAACACTTTCCAAGGGTCTTTGAAGTTGAGTAAAGTCTATTGTATTGACATACTTGATTACATTCTAGATTTAAGAGCATATTCAAATTTACATTGCTTTATGTTAGATCTATCACTACTACTTGCTAGCATTCCATTTCTATTTGAATTCAAGGTTAATTGCTAAACTTGGGTTTGACTGAGGCTATTAAATAATTAAGAGGGAGTGAATTGGTTATTAATAGTTATCACATAGGCCTTAAAAAAACTTTAGTACCAACTTAAATAATTTAATCTTTCACATAAATCACTTGATAATGGCATCAAACATTATACTTCAAATTGTTATCTCAGTATTACTTAATATATCGAGTATCATAAAAATCATTTAGTTTATACCAAGTTGTAGCGTAACACTATAACATGAAATAAACTTTGAAAAAAAATGAACATTCACACAATTGACACAAAGATTTAATGTGTAAACCCTGTAAAGGAAAAAAAACACCTAGGATCGACAACCCAAATATTTTCATTCTTTTGAAGTCAGCTCTTCTAGGATCTAACCTTGTAAAAGGTTGCATACACATCACTACATGTGACCTTGTTAGAGGATTGTCACCAAATATCATCTACACCTTATCACTCCTTGACATTTCTAAAGAGTGGCCTTCTCTAGAGGACTAAAAAACATTACAATTGAATGTTACAATATAGGATCTCAAAAGACTTTTAGGTCCACTCGGTTACACAATTTAACTATTACAATGATTAGATAGAAATAATGAATTGATATATTAGGATTAGCACTACATATCTTGTTCAAATCTTTATTTTATTCTTCCTTGGTTGATCCACTGACTCACACAATCACTTAGCACTTCCCATTTCTTAATCTTCACAATGTAGTTTACTCAATCATCCTTCCAACTTCTTCTTTCTTCTTCTTCAAATCAATTAGAAATGATCAGTAGCAATGAACAACATGTTCATGCCTTTAAATACTAAATTTTTCAACAATCAATCTCATACTTGAATTTTTCCACTTATTTACATCCATATATCTCTTGCCCTTGAACCACATTCTTGATTTTCATCACATGTCAGCCTCAAATTGCATATTTTTTCTTGATCTTTGCTTAGTGATCATTGTTGGAAATCTAATAGGGAAACTAAGATGCTGGGGGGGTGAATCAAGATCTTCAAAACTTTTACTACTTCAAATATAAACCATATTCATACTTAATTCATCACACACATCTCTACCTCAACCTTGAAATTTAACATGCAACATCATATATCAGAATGTAATATCATATCTAACATCTAATAAAATGAATAAAACATGTAATTAACAAATCAACACATGACACAAAGATTTGGTAACACAGAAATCCTCCAAGGTGAAGGTAAAAATATGCTCGGGATAACACCCACAAAGTCTTCACTATTGTTAGGGCTATAAAGTTTTATCACTTTTGATTATCCATCCTATAGGGGGTCTGTCTTGTTAAGAGCTTACAAGATTGTTAAGTCTACCCTGATTAAAATATTTTAACTACATAATTAAGTGAGCACTCTATTAGAAGATTTAAATAAGCCTATTAGATCACTATGTTAAGAGATTTATCCTAAAACACCTGTTAGAATGTATCAATACCTTAATCCTTTGGTTTACAATTGAATTTTGATAACATGTCACCTCTTTCTAATATATAATCACCTTTATGTGATATATATAATTTATCTCCTCTCTGCATGCTCAATTGCCTTACTACTCCTTAAAATTGAACTCCATTGAATTCACCTTCAGCTTCACATCCAATCTTCTAACTTGCAACCACCAAAATTATGTTTAAAACTCTCCTTAAATATCTATCTAATGAAGCTTCTAGATCTCAATCAACAATCCAAATTCATCCTTTTTGTCACTTGGTCTTTCTAATTTTCTATTTGGTTGATCTCAATACATAGGGATTAATGATCCATATTTATAGGCATAATTACCTCCTTGACTATCTCCTCGATCATAAAAACATGTTTCTTTACTTGGAAAAATGGTTTACATCAATTTTTGTTCCATTCCAAACATTTTTACAAAACTATGTTACTCGACATATATACCTTTCTGATGCTTGGGGAATACTAGTTCTTCATATTGTCACCTGGCTTCAACTTGTACTTAGATTTAATTGAAATGTTCAAATTTTGTATCACTTTGCTCATGTGTTTCCTTGGCAACCATTGTATACTCAATGACTCTTGATCTGCTTGGTAGTAACTACTACTCAACAATAACTGAATATATATAAACTTCTCCTTTACATAGCTCGACCTATATAGAGTGACTCGATTGAAGTGTTGACCGATCAAATCTACCTAGTAAAATAACTAAGAATTTTGCACTAACTGACAATACTAGATTTCCTTTAGGGTCAACGATCTCCCCACATATATACTATTGTATTGGCATGTTTCAAAATTGTTTCCAACAAATTTTGATTTCTCACAGCTAAATATTAGACTAATTGACTCCTTATTACTCCAATGCACACACACACACATATAAGTTTTAAAATTTAATAACATACATACATAATCAAATAGCATTCCCCTATGTCATACACATACACTTGCTTACTTATTTGGTCATGCATCATTATCATTCCCCCTTATTTTTTTCACTTATAACTCGAACAAATTTTCAATTGTGGCTCTAGGAGGATCGTGAATTCCTTCAAAAATGGATGGTGCAATTTGATAATGATTGAATTTTTTTTGTCCTAACTAGCCTTCAAAGTGTGAAGTACTTGTTTTTCTATTTCTATCTTGGTTGCTAGATTCACCATATTGTATGCAATGAATAGGTGTTGGTCCTTTACAAGATCCTTGGCATTTTGTATGTTCCTTTGCATTACTTCCATATGAGGTAGAAACCTTTCTTGAATTGAATTCACCTCATTTCTTATATGGCACTCACCCTATAAATTTTTTGACTACTTCCCTTGTACAAATTGGATCTTAGAAAAATAAAATGAGTTGGTCTTGGGATCCATGCTCAATTATTTGCTTCTATTCTATAGATCTACATCTATCTTATCCATGTTCTCCCTTATAGTCTTGCAGTACAAGGGGATATTAGTACACAACTTTTAAAATAATGTATTTACATTTATGGCTAACTATTCTCGCCTAGTAACAAGAGTGGAAAGCTCGACTTGCTTGATTACTATCTCACTAGATACTTTCTCCATCACTCTATTGTCATATTTACTCTCTTCTCTTTACATAAACTTGTCTCAAATATCTATATTAGGATCATTAAATTTCTCCACAATTTTGATCAATTGTTCAATAATTGGAGTTGTTTCATCTAAATCATCAACAATAATTGTATCAATAAATATATCCTTCATATCATACAATACCTTTTTATTTTGATGTTCTCTTCTCATCTTGACTTTCTTGGTCTTCTTTTCCAGTAACTCAATCCTAAGTACCATTTATTCTTCATTAATTATGATCTCCTCATCTAGAGTAATAGGTTTCTCTTTGACTGCTTGAGGTGACTGCTTCACCTTCTTTTTCATTCTCTTCCCTTTGAATTCTAGTGTGTTGGTGCTTGACACATAGTGTAACTATAAGCCTTGGGTTAGTATAGCCAGAATTGGTCTTTGTGGCTCAGCCCTTTACTCCTTGGTTCCCTGAGGTGCATTTTTTGTCTTTTTCTCCTCTATGCTCATATTTGTACCAATATTTTGTATAGACCCATCTTGTTTATCATTTCCTTGACCAAGTTGGAGTTCACTAGTGGTACTCACCTGTCATGCCTCCTTCATTCTCTTAATCTAAGGTCCTAAGGCAATTGGTCTTTGACCTATAGTAGACTCATGTACTCTATCATTTTGGCTCTCATATTTCTTCTCACCATCTTCACTCAAACCAACATTTCCCTCTTTAGCATCTTGTCATTATTTAGGATCAAGTATATTATTTTCTTCATTAGCTAGCACATCATGTTTTTGGCATCACCATCAATGACATGTAAACTCACTAAAATAGCTGGTGTGGTATCACTCAGTTGGGTGGAATCATGTGCACTAATATCAGGGTACTCTCTTATTTGTGTAATCAAAAGATTGGAGTCGAACAACTTATCACGAATAAGCATATGTATAGGCTCTTTACTTTTTTTCTTGTTCTAACTGTGACTGTCCCTTCACTTAACACATTTTTATTAGGGCTCTTCCCTAGTTCATCATCAATAACCATAGAATTAATCTTTCCTTCACTTAGTTGTATCAAATTTTTGAATGTATTGACAAGGCTATCTTGACTATCATCAATATCTTCACTATTATCCAGTTCCACATTGACAGACTCATCTTTTTCTTCCTCATTCTTTTGTTCATCATTAGGAGATAAACCATATATTTTATTCTAGATTAATTTTATTTTCTCAACAACAAGTTCAATCTTGTTCTTCAAATTTTGGAAATACCTCCTCTTAGGTATGAATCTATTGTTGAACTCTTTTATTAATTTTGCAATTTTCCTCTTACTTAACTTGAGCATGATTTGGGCAAGTGCGACCTCTCTAATTTGCCTCTTAATTATCAATGCATATTTCCATTTTCCATAAAAATCTACCATAGAGCTCATTGGGTATCATATTCCCTAACTCTAGTGGTGTGTACTTAAAATTTTCCATCATGTTTAACATTGCTTGCTCTACTTTGTTCTTATCTTCTCCACTTAATTTATTAACTTTTACAAATCAAAATTCAAACAATTCAAGCTTCTAATGCATTGCCACTATGAATTTACTCAAATCATCTAAATCAATCTTCTTCTCATCTTCTTCATCTTCCTTAGGCATGGTGATCTTTATCCATAGTTTCTTGACCTATTTTCTAGGCTTTACATCATCATAGGGGGTATTTCTTTTTGTTAGGCTTTTTCCTTGAATTGATTTTGTCTCAACAACTGCAGTTGTTGTTTCCCTTGTTCTTTGCTTAGTCATAATCTATGTGACAAGTGAAGGCTTGACTTCCTTCTTATTTCCCTTACTTCCCTAAGGATCAACAACAACAATCTCTTTGTCTTTTTTCTCAACTTCCTCTTCTTCATCTCCATGTTCCTCTTGATCATCATGAGATAAATCTTCACCTTTACCTTTAGTAATCTATAAAGGCATCTCTCACTCAGCTCCTTATTCCAAAACCTTCTTCAAGTTTTTAATCATAGCCTTCCTTTTCTTATTTAGTTTAGGAGTGTTAATTTGAACAATGATCTTTACCTTTGTCAACTCATACCTATCAAATGGCTTAACATTCTTATCAACTTCCTCATCCAACAATGTAGTGATTGTTGTAGTGACTTCATCAATGTTTACCTTGTATGGTAGAGGTTGCAACCATGAAATCCTAGGTAAAAGTTCTTTTACATAAGTGAAATCAATGTCTACCAACAAACATATATCATCATAATATTTGTCTATGAGGGATTGTGGTATCCTAGACCTATTCTTTATTTTCCTTTTAAATTCTTCAAAGTAACCATCCATAATGTTCTCAAATTTGTTTCCAATTTGACTTATGAATTCAATAATATGTTGAATCACTTGTTTCTTCTTGTCCTAGACTATATTGACAATGGTATGAAATGATTTTTTCACATAAAAGAAAATACAAACAATCAACGATCCAAACTTACATAGACTACTCTTCACTTTCCTTATACTTCCCAAAATCTCTACTAGCTATGTAAGTTGGAGGTCTGCTAGGTCATAACTATGATCTCTTTTAACAATTTTCCATCCCAAGTCTATTGAAACACATGGCATGCTATTAGGTCAGCTTGACTGATAAAAGTTGTGGGTGATCACTCTAACAACATATTCAAATTTCTACATTCCCAATGGTAGATATTTTCATCCTTTATTATTCCACTTTGCCGATGTGTTGGCCTCAATCATATCTTTTACTTGGTAGAAAATGGTCTTTACCTTATATGTAACTGGGAAACCTATAACATAGTGAATAATATTCTTTGTAATGTTTACTAGTCCAATCTCCAATCATAATTCCATGTCGTGAATTATTCTTAGAACAACCTTAATCTTGGAAATTTAGGGCATGAGTCAATACTTTCTTAGCAACCTTCTTATGTTCTTCCTTCAATTGTTCATTCTCATACAACTTATCATATGCCTATTGGAATTCTTTAGAATAACTTGGGGGGGGGGGGCGAATCAGTTATCCAAGGTCCAAATGTACTATTAAAACTTTTTCTAGCTTAGGTAACCCATAGAACATTTATCATCATGCATGCATCCATAAGAATATGCAATCACTTAAAACTTGTAGGTTACTGTCAAATCAATTTGAAGAAATGTAAACATGAAACATAACAAATTCAATAACACACTTGACACAATGATTTATGTGAAAACCCAATTTGGGAAAAACCACTAGTAACATGCTACTCTTTGTTACTCTTCTGAAATGATTTCCTATGAAAGGCCAACTCTATTAAAGGTTACAATGCACATTGTTAAATGTGACCTAGTTAAAGGATTTCAATCACCCTATTAGGAGTGAGCCTTGTTAGAGGACTTTAGACCATTCATTAGAGAGTAACAATAAGGCTTGATCTGATAACAACTTACAACTCCATTTGTAGATTACAAATCTTTTTTTAAGTCCTCCATTTTACTTGGCTTTCACACACTTCAACTTTGATAGTGTGTTCACCCTTCAAGAATCCATACCCTTAAGCCTTCTTGATTAACTTGCCAATGAAGACTCTTCACTTAGGTCACTGAATGAAGCAATATCCTAGACTCCTTGTCTTCCTTAGGTTCTCACATCTAACAACTTTTGATTTTGAAAAGCTATCCCTATAAATAGAGAATTAAGATATTTTTTTCATTCATTCTCTATCATCCAATTTAGGGTTAGGACAAATTAGGTAGGATTCAATGAATCTACCCTTTATTTCATTTCATCCCTTTTTAGAAAATTCTCCTTCAATCCTCTTTGAATTCACCTCAAAATAGTTTACCATGGATTATGTGCACCAGCTCATCAATCTTATCTTCCACATGGTTCACATTATCTAAGAAAACAAACTTGTCAGCCTAGATCTATCAAATTCATAATCTTTCAAATAATGCTAACACTTGGCATTGAATAACTTCTGATGTTCAACACATACCGCGTTGCTTGGAATTCTTTGTAAAATCACTCGGCATGAACTAAAGTTCATTGGTGCTCGACATCAACTAATCTTTACTCGGCAACAATTGTTTTACTACTTAGCTTGTACTAACTTTGCTCTGCACCTACTATCCACTCAGTCAAGCTTGATAGAAAAACTTTGTTTATCTTATTCTTTTGAACTTGCTTAGTGCAACCAATCTTTGCAACCTTAAGTATATCATCAATGCACGATGATATCACTATCTTAGTTGATTCTTGTACTTCTTTTCATATCATAACTCAACCTTTCCTCTCGGTGCTATTGTTACATCACTTGATCAAATCCTCTCCATCAATCAAATCCATGATAGTACTTAAATCATATAAGTAGTTGTCTTACCAACAAATAGAAGGTTTGACATTAGTGACAAAATAATGATTGAAACACATTTATCATACTTGTATCAATCTATTTTCAAAAATCTCCTTCTTTGGCATTGATGGAAAACCAAATTGACTTGGTTTAAATAGTAAGACCAACAAAATACCAAAAAGAAAATAATTCCTTGTATTGAAATCTCTCCCTCTATCAACAATTTTCAATAGAGAATCAACTCATCCTTATGACTCCCTTTGAATTAATTCTTGTATCTCCTTTTACATTATCTTCCTCTTATTAGGTAGATGTAATTAATAGATACACTTTCTTTCTCAGCAGTCAATTTTTTTCCCTCATATAGTGTGTTAGGATTTCTCCCTCTTTGTTCAATTCCTTTATGTGTTCTTAACAATGTCTATCTTCAATATCTCTTCTAATCAGTTATTATCTCCCTCTTTGACAACAATGCCAAAGACTTGTCATCTTAATATGCAGATATGAACTTATTTAGTTTCTCCCTTTGTTACCTTGCTTGTTACTAATTTGTAGTTTTTTTTCTCTGATTACTTTAGGGAACTCCTAAAGTAAGATCCACTATGTTACCATGCTTTTTGATACCCACATTCTAAACTTCCAAGCTAACTCTACAAAGTGAATTTTGGTTGGTTTTTAATTGCTAATGATAGTTTATGAACTATGACCCATGAAGAAGATAGAATTGTGAAGTTATGTTGAAGTTGAACCATCAAATTTAGAATTTCAACTTCAACTTCAAATTCAATATTAGATTTGCAGAAGGTTGAATTGTCAATACATTCCAAGGTGTAGTATATCCATATGAAGTTGAAGTTGAAGTTGAACTAAAGATTTTAAAGTTCAACTTCAACTTCAAGTTCGAGTTTGCAGAATCAAGGCCCAAACATTTAGGTTCAGTGATTCAAGTTTCATAAGCTCAAGCATTTAGAAATTTAATTTTGTAGTTAGCCCACCGACTCAAATGTATGGATTTGGTTCCATGCCAAAGGCATGTTGCTATTACTCAAGAGTTCCTGAGTTGAAGTTGAAGTTGAACCTTCAAGTCACTTCAACTTCAAGTTCAAAGTTCAGCAAGGTTCATGATTCAAGGTTCAAGAATTTAGTTCAACTTCAAGTTCGAAGTTCAAAATCAGGTCAGTTCATAAGTGCACATTCAAGGATTTTAGAGAGGCTCTCAAGCTCAAGTTTGTAGTTGAGGTGTAAGGTTTTAGTTCAAACTCAAGATCTAAGTCTGAAGGGCTCAATTACCAATGCATTCCAAGATGAAAATAATGGTGATTTCTCATTTTAGTGTGAGGAATATTTTAGTGAGGAATCAAGATTTCAGCCATGCTCAGTTTAACAGAGGAGATTAAATTGGGACTCTCAAAACACAAGGGTGCTCTCCTGTACTAAAGATATTATGACCCATGTCCTACCAAATGCTAAGAGCATAAAGAAAATGATAATAAATAGCATTAATTGTTCACCATCTATTAGTTTATAAAGTTGGAGCAGTAAAAATTGATTTTTCTAATAGTAATTTGAACACAGATTTTTTGCAGTCAGAAAAATCAGTCCCGGTTTGGGGGCCATAAATTATTACCCCACTATTGGATTTGGCCAATTTTTTGATATATTTTTGAGAGTCTAGTTTTATATATATCCACTAGAGATATCTTTGAAATCTGGTCAAGGTCAAAAGTTATAATGGACTGTATGCAGGTATGTCAACATACCAAAAAATACAAATATGTTGTAGTCAGAAAATAGCCATGTTGAGGGGCCCATAGATTTTAATCCAACCATTGGATTGAGTTTAATTTTGGATATGTTTGAGGAAACTTAATTATCTAAATTATCTCCAAGCCGTTTTGTAAAATTCATCACGAATCAAAAGTTATTATTATTTAAGTGCAGAAGTATATCAATGACAGTCACAAGATTATGACAGGAATTTGTTACTAGCATATGCCACCTGTCCAAGAATGCACATGGGATTCATTTTAAGTTTTGTAAATGTATTTTTTATAATCTATGAAACTTTAAAATGGATCAAATATTAATAATTCCAAAGTGATAAGAAGAATATTATTCCCAAGAATGATTAAAATGATTTTCAAGAAACAGTTACCAGAATCGAAATGCAAGTGAAAGTTGTTATTTATTGTGAAGATTTCTACACAATGGGGGTTCTTCTCTTCACTAGTAGTTTTGTAGGTATAGGAAGGAGATAATACATTTTTATGTGTACTAATTGTAATAGGGAGGAGGAACAAAAGTTTTTATTTTATTAATCTGCAACTTGACTGTAATGACAGAGATAAAATAATATTGTTATTATTTTGTTATGCATCTTAAATAAAAGAGTTTCATATATCAGATTCTAAAGTCTAAATACAATTTTCTTGGATTGAAAATGGTTATATGGTCATTTCTTTCATGTTTTAGGTGCAGTTTTGCATTATCATTCATAGTCAGCAGAATAAAAAAATGCTTCTTTGCACTTCTCCTATGATATGAAAGACTGGATAGATGGTCATGTGGCTATTTGTTCATTTTTCTTTCCTCATTGTCTAGTTTATAAATCTTATAATCATATTTCTCCCATAGTGATGGGTAAATGATAGAATGCCTTTGTGTCTTCTGGTAAAAGACATAACTAGTTATTTAAATTCATTGAATATCTTTCTAAGAGGGAGCTATACCTCTCAATTCAGAGGAAAGCTATCAATCTCATGATAATATTTCAACCTATTAGTGGCAATTGTTCTTCTATTTGGGCATTCTGAGTCATTCTTTGTATTTAATTTTGGAAGGACAAAACTATTTACTAACACACTACATCAATTTGTAACATGTGTGAATCAACTTGTTTAATGCAAGGCACTCCTCTTGTTTCTTAGATAGCCTTTTATAGGGGTATCTGTTGAAACAATTGATTAATTTTGTATTTTCTTTGATGTTACACAAAATGTCATATCATTACCAGTTAGTGTATGTTGAGCTCACTCAAGTATTGAAGATAGTTTTTTGTGACTATTGAGCATTCCTAAGTTTTCCTAGTTTAGAAGGCAGTAGTATCTACCAAGTTCACTTGGGTGCCAAAGGAAAATCTATGAAAGAAGACTATTAATCGAGCTCACTCAGTTAATGAAAGAAATGTTGGATGGAACTAGTGCTAACCAAGCTCACTCAAATACTAAAGTAACCTTGAGAGTATGTGGTGTTAACTGAGTTCACTTGGTTAACACAGAAAAATTGCTTATGAGTTAGAGTCTACCGAGCATGGTCAACTAACAGAGGATTTTCTTGTTTTAGCATATCGAGTTCAATTGATTTATTTGATGGTTCTAGCCAACTAAGAAGATGGATATTAGTTATTCTAGTTGTATTTGAGCCAACTTGACAATATGAAAGATATAAATAAAATGTCAAGTTGAGGATTAGAAAGTGTGAAAGTGTGGTGTATATGAATGCATGGAAGATTCTAAAGATCTAATGATGCAACGAGTAAGTGAATTAGAAGGATAAGCAGAATATTCTTATAAAGTTTAAAAGACATATTTTATCAAAAAGGATCAAGTATACAAGCTAGAATTGAGATCTGTAATTAGCAATTCAATTGCATCCAAATAAGGTCATGACATTGTTAATCTCTAACCATTGTAGCAATGATCTAAATCTCTTAACAAAGTTGACTTTATAGCTATTTGTAAATCCTCTAACAAGGTGGTAGTTCTATTGAATTGTCTAAAGACCTCTAACAAGGCTACTCCTAATAGGGTGATTAAATCCTCTAACATGGTCACACCTAATACTGTGTTTTGTAACCTTTAATAGGGTTGGCTCCTAACAGGGTTCACTTTAGAAGAGTGAAAAGAGTAACTAGTTGCAATTGGTGGTTTTTTCCAAATTGGGTTTCCAAATTAAATCTTGGTGTCAAATGTGTTCATTTCTTTTATGTGTTTGCAACTAAGTTAAAGTAATAATTAATCACAAATAACATCTTAAGATTTGCATACCGAGCATTTTTAGTGTTTGTCTGAGTTAAAACATTTCTTTGTTTGCCAAGCATTAGCATAATTAAGTTTTCACAGAATTATTTTGTATTGACATCTAAGGAATCTAAGATTTATTTTAGTAGTAACTGATTCACCCCTCCCCTCTCAGTTACTCCTCTTATATTTTGAACAATTGGTATCAGAGATTTTGGTACTTGTAGAGAAGGTTTCAAGGACCTAAGCTAATGATAATGATGTTTTACAAAAGAGAGATTCCCAAGTTAAACAGAGACAATTATGTACCATGGCAAGGACTTATGAGATTACATCTAGCAACCATTAGTGATTTAGGTTGTAAGTATCTTGATGTTGAATACAAGACTCCTACTAGAACATTATCAGTTGAAGATATTGCTGAAAAAATATATTATAACATCATGATGATTAATATTGCATCTGTTCTTAGTTATGTTGAACTTGAAGTAAAATACTACAAAATAGCTCATGTAATGTGGACTAAACTGAAAGACATCTATGGAGGAGATGACAATGTAAGAAGAGCCAAAGTAGAAAGTCTCAGAGGAAAATTTGATTAGATGAAAATGAGAGAAGATGGAAACGTTGCAAAATATGTGGAAAGAATATACTCAGAACTCTTCTTCCTATTTATATAATTAGAGTTTTAGCTATTCAAGAAAGGAGATGTGATCCAAATAAAAAAATAACTTTGGATGCTCTAGTTGGAAGATTGATAGCTTTTGAGTTGGATAACTATGATAACTATGTTCCTAGTTCCAAAAATATTGAGTCTACATTTGAAGCCAAACTCTCACTCAAAGAAAAGAGAAAGAAATTAGGAAGTGAAGAAGAAATAGAAGAAAGTTCTAACAGTGATCTTGAAATTGTTGAAGCCCTAATTGGAAAGAAATATTCCAAAGGCAGAGGAAAGTACAAAGGCAAGATTCCTTTAATCTATTTTTCTTGTGAAGAAGTTGGTTGTATTGCTGCTAGGTGTCCAAATAGAGAAAATGAGGATGAGAAGAAAAGAAACAAGTACAAAGGCAAGAAGGAATTCAAGAACGACAAGGAAAAAGGTAAGAAATCTTGTTTTATGGCTAAAGATTATGATAACAATAAAGATGAAATGGTATATATTATTGTAAAAGATGAATTTGATGATGAAGGAGATAAGATGGCACTTATCTCTCATGTTAGAAAAAATGATACATGGATCATTGACAGTGGTTTCTCCCATCATGTGACTAGAGATAAAACAAAATTTGAACACATGGAACATTATGATGGAGGTAGTGTAAGATTTGGAAACAATGAACCTTGTTGTATAAAAGGAAAAGGTCGTATCTCATTAACCAATGAACTTGTATGTGATAATGTTTATTGGGTTGAAGGACTAAAGAATAATCTATTGAGTGTGGCATAGTTGAATAACATTGGATTCAATGTAGAATTTATGAATGGGAAGGCCAAACTATTGGATGGAAAGGGAAATCTGGTTTGATCTGGCAAGCAAACAATAGGTAACCTATTTTATCTTGATCTTAGTGAAAGTTCATATTTTGTTGCTCAAGTAGAAGAAAGTTTGTTATGACACAAAAGATTATGTCATGTAAACTTTGATAATTAGGTTAAGGTAAGAAAACAAAAAAGAGTAAGAGGTCTTCCTAGTTTGAAGAAACTTGATATGGGTCTATGCAAAAATTGCCAAATTGGTAAGATGGAAAAGACTAGTTTCAAAAGCAAGAACTATTATTCTAAAGAAGTCTTGGAGCTTGTGCATATAGACTTATGTGGACCTACTGGAATAGAAAGTTACAGTGGAGAAAAGTTTTTCATTCTCTTTGTTGATGATTACTCTAGAATGATGACTGTAATGTATCTAAAGGAAAAATTAGAAGCTTTTCAAAAATTCAATTAGTATCTAGAAAAAGTAGAAAAAGAAACTATAAAGAAGTTAAAATGTTTAAGATCAGATAGAGGTGGCAAATTCATATCCAATGAATTTAATAAAATTTCTAAATTGAAAAAGGAATTAAAAAACAAGTATTAGCCCTTGGTACACCAGAGCTGAATGGTATAGTTCAAAGAAGGAACAGATCCATCATGGATTGTGCAAGAATATTGATGATAGAAAATAATGTTGCAATCAAACATTGGAAGGAAGCTATTAGCACTATAGTTCATACCTTGAACAAAGTATTGCTGAAGAAAGACTTAAATCAAACTCCTTATAAACTATGGTATGGCTACAAACCCATTGTAAGTTACTTGAAAGTATTTGGTAGCAAATGTTATATTTTGAAAGAATCTAGAAAAGGAAAAATTGATTTCAAAGGTGATGAAAGAATATTCCTAGGATACTCTTGCAGAAGTAAAGCATACAAATGTTTGAATTTGTCTACTCATAAAATCATAGAAAGTGCACATGTGAGAATTGATGAGTTTGCAGAAAAGAGTAAAGAAGAAAGCAAAAAAGAGCCTGAGTATCATAGAAGACTTGTTTACTATGAACCTAATACCCTGCCAAATCTATCTGAGAGAAAGGAGGCTTCACCTTCCAAGTCCCTAAAATCTCCAATAGCTATCGAGTTGCAAATAGTACAACTTGAGTCACTATTCTAAGGACCTAAGTTAGAGAAAACTGAGTTTGATGGACCCGAGTCATAGGCAATAGGACTTGAGCTTGATGTTGAAGTTAATAATGAAATCAATAAGTTCAAAGATCCCGTGTTAGCAAGATATGTCAAAAGGCATCATGCACCTGATCAGATCATTGGAGACAAATCAGATAAAATAATGACAAGAAGCAAATTAAAAGGTACATGTTTACCTTTTGAATTTGAACCTAAAAATGTTAAAGATGCTTTGGATAATGAAAGTTGGATTGAAACAATGAATTAAGAAATAGAATAGATAGAAAGGAACAAAACTTGGACTCTTGCTCCTAGAACCAAGGATAAAAATGTAATTGGCACAGAGTGGGTATTCAAAAACAAGCTAAATGATGATGGAGAAATATTCAGAAAAAAAACAAGATTGGCATGTAAAGGCTATTCTCAAGAAGAAGGTATTGATTATGGTGAAACTTTTTCTCCTGTTACAAGATTAGAAGGTGTTAGAACTCTACTAGCATATGTATCTCATAGAGGATTTAAAGTTTATCAAATGGATCTAAAATATGCATTCTTGAATGGAATTCTTGATGAGGAAGTTTATATTGAACAATTAGAAGCTTTTGTAGATCCTAGCAAAAGAGACATGGTCTACAAATTACACAAGGCATTATATGGTCTCAAGCAAGCTCCTAGAGCTTGGTATCAAAGACATCATAACTACTTGATACATATTGGTTTTCAAAGAATAAATGATAATAGTAGTCTATATATTAAAGAAGGACCAGATAAGAAGATTGTGTTGGCAGAAATATTTGTTGATGATACTTTATTCACATGAAATGATGACTTGTGCAAGGCATTTTTAGAAGAAATGAGTAAAGAATTTGAGATGTCTATTTTTGGAGAGATAAAATTCTTTGTTGGATAGTAGATTCAACAAAAGAAAGATGGTATCTACATTATTCAATCTAAATATATCAAGGAGATACTAAAAAAAATCAGAATGGAACACTCAAGACTAGTTGGAACCATTATGTCTACTAGACATACGATTTCCAAAAATGATGATTCTAAAGAGGTAGATTAGACCACATACAGATCAATGATTAGAAAATTATAGTATGTAGTGTATACAAGGTTTGATATTGCATTAACAGTTGGTATGGTAGCAAGATTCTTAGAAAATCCCAAAGAAAATCACTTGATGGCAGTTTAAAAAATCATGAGATATCTAAAAGGTACTAAAGAATATGGCCTATGGTACAAAATAGGAGGCAATTTGGACTTAAATGTATTTACAGATACTGATTGGATAGGAAGTATTGATGACAAGAAAAGCACTAGTGGTGGAGCATACTTTCTTGGTAAAAGACTAGTGTCTTGGACAAGCAAAAAATAAAATTGTATCTCTTAGTCCATAGCAAAGGCAAAATATGTGGCAGCAACAATTAATTGTTCTAATATTGTTTGGTTCAAATGACTATTGATAGGTATGAAGATAGAGATCAAGAATCCAGTAGTCATATATTGTGATAACACCAGTGCAATCAATATATCAAAGAATCCAGTGATGCACACCAAAATAAAGCATATTGCTATAAAATGTCATTTCTTGAGAGAATTGGTGCAAGATAAAGAAGTCAAATTGGAATTTGTAAATACAAAAGAACAAATTGCAAACATATTCACCAAGCCATTACCTAAGGATGCATTTATGTATCTAAGAGGTAAGCTAGGGGTCATTCATGTATCTAAAACTCACTAAATGAAGTTTAGTGATGCATCAACCAAAGCATGTTTGAAGATCAATCAGTTGATGCAGAATCAACAAGGGCATATTGCAAATGAATTAGTACTTGAGGTACATTCATATTCACTGAATATTGTCTTTGGAATGAGATGTCAAAGAGGGAGAAGTTTACTGTCATATCTCATAGATTTTTTTTTTTGAAAAATGGGAGAATTTTGCTGTAAGTGGGAGAATTTTGCTATCATAGAAATTTTATGAAGAGATGTCAAAGAGGAAAATGAACTTGGCACAAGTTCTAGTAGATAGAAGTTCTATGACAGAGGGAGAAACTGAAGGTAGAATGAGTTCACACTGATAGAGGGAGTTCTCATAGATGAGAATTAGAATGAAACTAACAATATGTTACTTATTTTATTTTTGTTCCAAAATTTCATTGTACTATGACATTTTGTGTTGGCATCAACGCCAAAGAGGGAGATTGTTGAAATAAATAATTATTTGTGTATTGTCTTTGATGTTACACAAAATGTCATATCATTACCAATTAGTGTATGTCAAGCTCATTCGGGCATTGAATATAGTTTTCTATGGCTACCAAGCATTCCAAAGTTTGCCTAGTTCATAAGGTAGTATCTACCAAGTTCACTCTGGTGCCAAAGGAAAGCCTATAGAAGATGAGTGTTAACCGAGCTCACTTAGTTAATGAAGAAAATATTGGATGGAACCAATGCTAACCAAGCTCACTAGGTTACCAAAGGAATTTTGAGAGTATGCAGTGTTAACTAAGTTCACTTGGTTAACATAGGAAAATTGTTTATGAGTTAGAGTCTACCGAGCAAGATCGACTAACAAAGGATTTTCTTGTTTTAGCATATTGAGTTCAATTGATTTATTTGATGGTTTTAGCCAACTGAGAATGTGGATATTAGTTATTCTAAGTTGTATTTGAGTTGACTTAACAATATGAAAGATATAAATAAAAGGTCAAGTTGAGGATTAGAAAGTGTGAAAGTGTGGTGTATATAAATGCATGGAAGATTTTGAAGATCTAATGATGCAGAGAGGAACCAAATTAGAAGGATACACAAAATATCCCTGTGAAGCTAAAAAGACATATTCAATCAGAAAGGATCAAGTATACAAACCAGAATTGAGATCTGTAATTAGAAATTTAGTTGCATCCAAATTAATTCATGTCATTATTACTCTCTAACCATTGTAGCAGTGATCTAAATCTCTTAACCAAGTTGGCTTAACAACTATTTGTAAATCCTCTACCAAGGTGGCAGTTCTATTGAATTGTTTAGAGACCTCTAACAAGGCCACTCCTAATAGGGTGATTAAATCCTCTAACAAGGTCACACCTAACAGTGTATTTATAACCTTTAATAGGGTTGGCTCCTAACGAGGCTCACTTTATTAGAGTGAAAATAGTAACTACTTCCAATTCGTGGTTTTTCCCAAATTGGGTTTCCACATCAAATCTTGGTGTCAAATGTGTTCATTTCTTTTATGTGTTTACAACTAAGTTAAAGTAATAAGTAATCATAGATAACATCTTAGGATTTGCATATCGAGCATTTTTAGTGTTTACTAAGTTACAACATTTCCTTGTTTGCTGAGCATCAATAGAATTAAGTTTTCATAGAATTGTTTTGTATTGACATCTAAGGGATATGGGATTTATTTTAGTAGTAACAGATTCACCCCTCCCCTATCATTTACTCCTCTTTTATTTCCAATAGTATTGCCCCTAGTTTACCTCTCAGAAAGTCATGAGCATCCTTGGGTAATGTCTTTATGAAGATATCAACAATTTTCTCTTTTGTGTTAACATATTCTATCTTCGTTATCTTGAACTAATTCTCTCAAGTAATGATACTTGATTGCAATGTGTTTAGTCTTTGTGTATATACCATGATTCTTTGATATATTTATAGCACTTATATTATCACAATAAAGTATCACTAGTTCAGTAATCTCTTCCTTCATAACTTTGAGTAGTTGTTTGATCCATACAATGTTTGTACAATTTACAGTAGTAGCAACATATTCAAGTTCAATAGTAGATTGAGAAGTGTAGGTCTATTTCTTGCTAGTCCATGTAACTAGTGTCTTTCCTAAGAAAAATGCTCCTCCACTAGTGCTCTTTCTGTCATCAATATTTCCAGCCTAATCAGCATCAGTATAGGCTCTTAGTTCAAAATTATTAATTTTATTTTAGTATAGACCATATTATTTTGTTCCTTTTAGATATCTCATTATTCTCTTTACAACCATCAAATGATTCTCCCTAGGATTAGTAGAGAATCTTACAACTATCCCTATAGATAATGCAATATCAGGTCTGCTATATACTACATATTGTAATTTGCTAATTATAGACTTGTATAATATTTGATTCACCTCAGTTGAATCATCACTATTACCATAGGTGTAGTTAATGGCTTAGAATCCTCCAATCCAAAAGTTTTTAGTATCTCCTTGACATACTTTGACTAAGTGATGTATATACCATATTTCATCTGATGTACTTGCAAACCCAAAAAGAACTTGATCTCTCCAAACATAGACATCTCAAATTCTTGCTTCATTTCATTTGCAAAAGCCTAACATAAAGTATCTTGACCTCCAAATATGATATCATCAACAAAAAATTTAGATAACAAAATACCTTTACCTTTCTCTATCTTCAAGTACAGATTGTTGTTATCATTAGTCCTTTCAAATCCAATCTTCACAAGATAATTATGAAGTCTCTCATACCATGCTCTTGGTGCTTGCTTCAAATGATATAAAGCTTTGTGTAATCTATATACCATGTTTTGATTGTTAACATTAAAAAATCCTTCTAGTTATTCTATATAAACTTCTTCCTGTAATATACCATTCAGAAATGCAAATTTAACATCCATTTGATAAACTTTGAAACCTTTGTATGTAGAATAAGCAAGCAGAGTTCTTACTCCTTCCAATCTAGAACCAAGGGAAAATGTTTCTCCATAGTTGATCCCTTCTTCTTGTGTATATCCTTTATAGACTATTCTTGCCTTGTTCCTTGTGACTTCACCATTTTCATCTAACTTTTGTCTATATACCCACTTGGTACCAATCACATTTTTGTCTTCTAGTCTGGGAACTAGAGTCCATGTTTTATTTTTCTCAATTTTTTCAATCTCATCTTCCATGGTTTTACTCCAATCCACATCTTCCATGACATCTTTCACTATTTTGGGTTCTTTCATGCTTAGCAAGCATGTACCATTTCTCAACTTGTTCCTTATCATTGGTCTAGCATCTTTATCTCCAATGATTTGTGTAACAGGATGATGTCTGTTGACATATTTAGACAATCTTGGTTCATCTTTAGTTTCTTCATTTGGACTTTCAACTTCTGAGTCACTATGTACATCTCTATTAGGTATTTTAGCATTTCTTTCATGTACACTAATCTCATAATCAAAATGTGCCTCAACTTCATTCTATAACTCAACACCTGAATGTAGCTCAGTTCCTTAATGCAACTCGACATTCATAGTATGTGACTCGACAGTCACTGAAACTTGTTGTTGGTTTGTAACCTGATTTGCAACATCTTCTTCAATAGGCATACCTTCATAAAAGTATAAAAATGATTTGTATTCTTCTAGTTCCTTCATAGGTTTAGCCTCAAATACTTCTATATATTCATCAAATTTCACATTTGCACTTTCCACAACTTTTTTAGTGTTAGTATTTAAATACTTTAAGCTTTACTTCTTGTGGATTAACCTAGGAATATACCTTCTTCACTTTTTGCATCTAGTTTACCATTCCTAAAATCTTTTAGAATATACATTTTCTTCCAAATACCTTAAAATATTTTACATTGGGGGAGTATCCATATCATAGTTCAAAAGGTGTTGAATGAGTACCTTCCTTGACTTTTACATGGTTCAAGGTATAGACAATTGTACTTATAGCTTATGTCCAATATTTCAAAGTAACATTTTTCTCCATCATGAGTGTCCTAGCACAATCCATTACAAACCTGCTCCTCCTTTCACCAATTGCATTTTTTGGAGGGGTTCTAGGAGTAGATGCTTGTCTCTCGATTCCTTTGTCATTACAAAACATCTCAAACTCATTTGATGTAAATTCTCCTCCTGTCAAATCTCAAACATTTTATACTTTTACCTATTTCCCTTTCAACTCTTGCTAAGTACCACTTAAACATTTAGAAAGCATCAAATTTTTGTTTCAGAAGCATAATTGTCATCATTCTAGAATAATCATCAACAAGCAACATAATGCAATTATCTCATTTTTATCTTTGCACTTCAATTGTTCCACACAAGTCAGTATGAACAATCTCTAGTAGTCCTTTAGAGGTATGTGTTTTACTCTTAAAACTTGACTTTTTCATCTTGCCTAACTAACATAATTTGCACATTATATTATTAGGTTTCTTTAACTTAGAAAAACCTATAACTTTTCTCATGTTACTGATACTAACCAAGTTATTAAAATTAACATGACATAACCTCTTGTGCCATAGCCACACATCATCAAATTTTACAACCAAACAAGTAGCATTCTTTATATCAAGGTAAAATATATTACTTCTATTTTGATCACCCTTTCCAATCAATTTTTCATTAGTATCATATATCTTAGAAATCTTATTTTCAAACTCAACCTTACATCTTGAATTATTTATTTGTGACACACTCAACAGATTGTAGTTAAATCCTTCCATGTAGTAAGCATTGTCACATAAAATATTTTTTGTAAATTTGATAGAAGATTTTCCTTTTATCAAACATGGTGCATCATTACCAAATCTTACACTATTTCCATCATAACAATTCAAGATAATGAGCTTACTTTTATCTCCAGTCATGTGATGTGAACACCCATTGTCAATGATCCATCTGTCATTCTTGTTCACACAAGACACAAGTACAATTATCTCATATTTATCATATTTGTCCTTCATTGCAACATACACCTCTTCATCATCATTTTCATCATATTCATATTTTGTTTCCTCTTCAACAATGTAGCAAGACTTCTTGCCTTTATCTTTGTAATCTTTGTTGTCTTCATCTCTTCTACTTTTGTACTTGCCACCACCTCTGTAGTTCTTCTTCTCTAGACATCTAGCAACAATATGACAAACCTCATTGCAATTGAAACAAATGATAGGTAATTTACCTTTAAACTTGCCTTTACCTCTATGAAATCTCCTTGCTAGTAGTGTTTCAAGTTTATTTGCATCCTCCTCATCTGTCTCACTATCACTCGATACATTATTTGTCTTTTTCTTCTTCACATTAGGTTCTTTCAATGATAGCTTAGCTTTGAAAGTAGATTCAATATTTTTAGGTTTGTGATTATCAAAGTTAGATAGCTCAAAAGTTGTGAGTCTACCTACCAGACCTTCAAGAGTTAGAACATTCCCTAGTATACATCTTAGTTCTTGTATGACATAAACTTTAATAACATATATAGGTAGTAGTGTTCTCAAAACTTTTCTTAGTACTGTATCATCATCTATTGTACCAGTAGCTCCTCTTATTGCATTAAAAACATCTTTTATCCTTGCACAATATTTTCACCTTCTTGCATTCTCATATCATCAAACTTATCTCTGAGACTTTCATCTTTGGCTCTTAAAAAATTCTTGTCTCCTCCATAGATGGTGTGTAAATCATCTCACCTTTTCTTTGCACTGTCAAGACTTTTGATATCATTAAACTTAGCATTGCTTAGGGCAGAGGAAATATCCAACATTGCTTGGTTATGTCCTTTCTTCTTTTTAAGATCCTTAGCAGTTGGGGGCCAATAAGATTGGCATGCTCAACTGTAATGGTAGATTGTGCATAATCTCCAAGTCCTCCAAGGTATAGCTTCATCAAACTCTTCCATGCAATAAAGTTACCTCTATTAAGCTTGGGTACTTTTCTTTTTGACATCTTAATCTTTGTGCTTCTAGTACCTTCAAACCAGTCATCTTAAGTAGATGGCTCTGATACCAATTGTTGGAATTCTTTAGAATAACTTGGGGGAGGGGGGGGGGGGGGGGGGGGGTGGGTGAATAAGTTATCCAAGGTCTAGATGTACTATTAAAACTTTTTCTAGCTTAGTGAACCCATAGAATATTTATCATCATACATGCATCCATAAGATTATGCAATCACTTAAAACTTTTAGGTTACTATCAAATCAATTTGAAGAGATATAAATATGAAACATAATAGATTCAATAACACATTTGACACAATGATTTATGTGGAAACTCAATTTGGGAAAAACCATCAGTAATATGCTACTCTTTCTCACTTTTCTAAAGTGATGCCCTATGAAAGGCCAACCCTGTTAAAAGTTACAATGCACACTATTAAATGTGACCCAATTAAATGATTTCAATCACCCTATTAGGAGTGAGCCTTGTTAGAGGACTTTAGACCATTCAATTATAATTTCACCTAGTTAAAGGATTTACAAATGACTATTAGGTCAACCTCAATCCAAAGGATTTACCATAGACTGATACAATTATTAGAGAGTAATAGTAAGGCTTGATCTAATAAGAACTTACAACTCAATTTTTATATTACAAATCTCTATTTTAGTCCTCTACTCTACTTGGCTTTCACACACTTCATCTCTGATAGCTTGTTCACCCTTCAAGCATCCATACCCTTAAGCCTTCTTGCTTAACTTGCCAATGTAGACTCTTCACTTAGGTCACTGAATGAAACAATACCATAGACTCCTTGTCCTCCTTAGGCTCTCGCATTTGAAAACCTTTTCTTCTGACCATCCATCCTTCTAAATAGAGAATTAAGATCTTTTTTCATTCATTCTCCATCATCTAATCTAGGGTTAGGATAGATTTGGTAGGATTCAATGAATCTACCCCTTAGTTAATTTCATCCCTTTCTAGAAACTTCTTGTTCAATCTTCTTTGAATTCACCTCAAAATAGTTTACAATGGATTTTGTACCACCAACTCATGAATCTTATCTTCCACATGGTGCACATAATCCAAGAAAACAAACTTGTTGGCTCAGATCTATCAAATTCATGATCTTTCAAATAATGTTGACACTCGACATTAACTAGCTTTTGATGTTTGGAACATACTTTGTTTCTCGACATCCTTTATAAAATCACTCAACAAAAACTAAAATTTACTAGTGCTTGGCATCAACTAAACTTTACTCAACATCAATTATTTTACTGCTAAGCTTGTACTAACTTTTCTTGACACCTATTGTCCACTTGGTCAAGCTTGGCAGACAAACTTTTTTTATCTTATTCTTCTAAACTTGCTTAATGCAACCAATCTTTGCAACTTTAAGTAGATTATCAATGTGCTATGATATCATTGTCTTAGTTGATTCTTGTATTGCTTTTCATATCATAACTCAACCTTTCCTCTAGGTGCGATTGTTACATCATTTGATCAAATCCTCTCCATCAATCAAATAAATGATACTACTTAAATCATATAAGTAGTTGTCTTATCAAAAAATAGAAAGGTTGACATCAATGACAAAACAATGATTGAAACACATTTATCATATTTATATCAATTTGTTTTCAATAATGCTACTCTCAACTCAAATTATCCATTTTCTCTAATCTTGCACATATAACATGATCTCAAATTGTGAATCATGATTACATTTGGTGAGATGAATGCAAGGGCACCTAAAGAATCACCCTTCATCACAATTTCATGAAAAGCTTTGAATTTAGGTATGAGAAAAAAATTATTTTTTACCAACTGAAAATTACTTACCTCTAACTCCATTTTCATCTAGACTATGCATGAAATTGACATCATTTCTTCAATATAGGGTTTGAATATACACTCCTACATAACTCACCTTTAACATAACTTCTCATACTTTTCTTCCAACACCAATGACACACACTAAGATTCAACTTAAACTCTCTCAAATGCTCAAAAAATGCTTCTTCTCAAATTTCTTTATGGAAAATTGAATGCAAGGCTCATAAAATAACTTGCATGATTCATTATATAGCTTGTAAATTTTAAGTTTAGAGCCTCATCAATGCTCTGTACTTATAGTGGGTTTAATATAGAAATCTTGGCCAACATAGGGAAACTCAACAATCTCGCTTCTTTTATTTCACTTGGCCAATACCAAGACTTGGTTAGTACTAGAAATTATGCATAGCCACTCAACACTTTCATGACTCCAATACTAACACTTGACCATCATTAACTCTTCAACTTAGTGTCAAAATACATTACCCAATTCAAACCTCTACTTTTTCCTTGTACATCCATTAATATGTTAATTTGGGATTTCATGCACATTATCTTAGGAACCGATGTATCATTTAACCATTTGAAATGTAGTTCCATACATACCTCTTTATCTAGGTTAAGGTGGAGGAACCACCTAATCAAATGCGTTGGGTGATATCAAATTCACCATTTGTACTATTTCCTTCTTTAGTTTTCCTTTTCTAGGTCTAATTCATTTGAGTTCTCACTTCTTCAGTATTGACCTTTTCCTTTCTGTTGATTTCTTCCTCATTTTATATTGGTTCTTGATTCATGTAGTCTCTACTTTGATGATTGACCTTATGACAGTTAAAACATATTGGTCCAAAATTCCTCCAATTTCCTAATCTTCCTCTAAGATGTATCCTTACACATTTTTTTGCAATGTGTCCATACTTTCTACATAAGTAAAAATTGACCCAAGTATTGTAATCCCAATTTATAGTATTATCTTGCCTAGTTTCTTTATGTTTACCTTTAGATGTTCAACTATTCTTTTCATTAGATCTACAATCTTATGCCTTATGACCATACTTTTGACATGTGTAACAACAACCTTCAAATATAGATGTAGCTTATTTCTTACTAGCCTTTGATCTACATTCATGTTCTTGATTCCCATTCTTATTATAATTAAAATAATTGCCATTGAATTTAGGTTTAGGTTTTGACTTGGCTACTTTTCTCCTGTAAATGTTTGATGTATGACCTAGTTTTTCATAGTGATAGCATGTAGGATTATTGTTCTTAAAATTCCTTTTCTCTCCATGCTTTGATGACTCTCCTTTACTTGGAAAATTACATGAACTTGGTATAATCTAGTCTAGTAGTGTCATTAGATATTCTTTTTATTCTTAGTTGTTCATCAAATTATCTCATAGCCTCTCTAAATCTGTCCATTCTGTCCATTCTTTCCATGGTTTCTTTCTAGGATCTCAACTTAGCTTTCATTTGATTGTTCTTAGATCTCATATTTGTAATCTCTTCCACCTTCCTAGAAATCTCATGATCAGTACTTTGTAACTTATTGACCAAGTAAAATTGATTGTTAGTCAATCTTTGTACTTCATTGATTCTTTCATCAAGAGTTGTAGCCATCTGCCTTTTGTCTTCTTCATCCATTACTTTGTCTTCTTTGGCCTTTTTATTTTGTTCAGTCACTTTACATAGCCTCAGTGGTTGTACTTCATGTTCTCTTTTCAGTTCTCTTACCTCTTCATTAAGAATATTGTTCTTCTCCAAGAGATTCTCTATTGTTGCATCAATTTCACTAGATTTGACTTCATCACATAGGTCCTCAATGGTTTCTTCTTTGTATTATGTTTCATTTTTCTGAAATTCCATCACCTTCCTTCTCTTTAGGCATTTCTTTAATTCCTCCTTTATAGCCTTGAATTTCTCAAATGCAAGTTGCAAATCAATGTTTTGATTCTCAATAACCTTTCCTAACTTGTAGGCTTCCATCTCCAAGATCTTTGACTCTCAAGTGGTTAGACTTATTTCTTAGAGAACATAGTTTGATACCAATTGTTGGAAATCTAATAGGGAAAGTAAGTTGTTAAGATGAGGGTGAATTAGGATCTCCAAAAATTTTACTACTTCAAACATAAACCACAGTCATACTAAATTCACCACACACATCTCTACCTAAACCTTGAACTTTAACATGTAACATCATATATCAACATGTAATATCAGATCTAACATCTAATAACATGAATAAAACATGTAAGTGATAAATAAACAAATGACACAAAGATCTAAGCATTTATCCATCCCATTATTCCCTTATCCCTCAAGATCCATTTATTACTCTTATTCCATCTCATGATCCCCTTCATAATCAAGATCAAGAAATTCCATGTACCATGCACATTATTGATTCCCCTCCATCACAAGAGTCAGCATCCATAAATTCTCCACCTCATGAAGACATTCCTTCTACAGAATCCATTAGCTCTCCTCTCTGTTAATATCAAAATATTCCATCTCATAATTCCCTTCCATCCACTCCATTATATGATTCTATTCCACTAGATGATGCAACTATTCCTTCCATCCCACTACATGATCCTCTTTTAAGTCAAGATCAAAGTACCCCTTCATGTACAATTCATGATCCCGATCCATCTCATGATCCTATTATCCCTCATGATACTAATCCACCACAAGACCTTGCCACACCTATCCAATCCACTCATGAACTCCCCATAAATGGAATCACATCATGTATTTCAAAATGATAAGTATCCCATTGAAGAAATAATGTCTCAAGATGTTGGTGCACCTTCGACTCCTTACAAATCCAAAATTCCTCCATCCAAACCTAAATGTTCCTATCATCTATATTCCATGTCCATTTTGGGACCTTATATCCATCATCCACTTCCTTCCTCACTTCCATCCATTTTGGGTCCTTATGTTCCAAAACCAAACTATTCATCCCTTCCATCCATTTTGGGTCCTTACATGCACCCATCCATCATATCAAATTCTTCCACTTCATCCCCTCATGCTCCTAACAAAGATCAAAAAAGGAACACATCCTTGAATTCCTTCCAATGTTCACCATCCTTAATTTTACCCATAAGCTCTCCATACCTTTTATCTGCATACACCCATATCATAGCCAATGGAAGAAAATTAGATACTAAGGATAAAGTGAATAAAGCCAAATATCTACAAAAATCTAATGATCAACATGTCCCCTTTAAAAGACATGTTCAAGAAAAGAAAAAAATGTGATCCAAAGGAAAGAAAAATTCAGAAGGCCACAAAGGCTAAAATAAATAAATTCAAAAATCATGTGGATTCCAAAGCTACTTAATGCATAAGTTATTCTCAAAGAAAATTTCAAACTAGCATCCAATTTCACTAATCCAAAGGCTTTCTTCTTCCAAAAATTCTCAAAACTTCTATTTGCCAACTCCATTTTGGGTCCTTATGTTCCAAAATTCAACATCCTAAATCCATCATCTCCTTCATCCATTTTGGGCCCCTATATCCCAAAATTCAAACTTTCTCTTACATATCATCCAAAATTTCATCCTTTCCATCACCCTTCAAGGTGAGTGCCAATGATGATCTTTCCAGCTCCTTCATCCACTCATTTACAACTCTTCCAACCTAGAATCCATCAACCATGTCTTCCTCCAAATCACTCCACCCCCTTAATCCAAACTTTTTCATAAGTCCTTGACCTTGATTTCACAATCCATTTCATCCTTCTTTTCATTTTTCTACCAATATCTATGAGAAAATAGTAAAAATTCCTTGAATTTTTTTCTTAAAAAAAAGAGAAATAAATATTAAGGGATACCATCCATGTATCTTGATGCTTGATTCCTCCCTTTGGTTTCCTATCATGTATCCAATGTCTTCCACTTCCACTTATCCATCAATTCACTTTTCCTCTTCCACTTGCACTCTACACAAGGGGCAAGTTCCATCCATACTGTACTAGCTTACATATCTATATTTCCATCTATCATTCATCATCCTTGTCCATATTTGATCTTGACTATCCTTTTCCTTCCATCCATCCATATACTCAACATATCCTCATTATCCTCCATCCATAGTCCTACGTAATTCCATTCTCCTTTGATATGTCTTTGGTCTTGATTATCCCATGCATTTTATCCCTTTCACATTCCATATTTTATCCATAGCCTTCATTTCATTATTCCTATCATATTCACTTCATCTGCATCATATCCTTTGACCATCCATCTTCTACTTTCATGCCTATTCTTGTGATCAATACTAGAGGCACAACAAAAAAATGTTCATACGTGCTTTAAAAGAATGCATGCCTTCAATTCCTCCATGCAATAACCTTCACACCATCTTTCCATGTTCATTCATCCTTTCCCATCATATTTTCCTTCTATTTTCCTATCCTTGGTATGGAGCATTTCAACTCCTTTAAAACATGGTCTTTGGCTCCTTGTTTTTTGATACCATATGCTTTGGTCCCCCATACTCTTTCACCTTTCATTTCATCCATACATAATCCCATCCATAAAAGTCTTCCCACACTTCTCATCCATTTACCATGCCTTGGTTCTCCCTTGTCATTGGTCTCAATCTAATATATCTTGCATTCTTTCATATTAAATTCAATCCAATTATTCCACTCAATTTAATCAAATTCATTTATCCTCTAATTTAATCAATTTTCCCTTCTTCTAATCCTTTCACATCAAATTACATTATCTTCTACTCCAATCATTTTTCATCCTATCAAAATCATTTTTCCAATCTCATCCAAGTTCATTGTTCCAATTTCATTTCAACTCAATCTATTCATCGAAATCTCCATAAAATCAAAAATTGATTTTTTTTTTTGAAAATAAATAAAATAAAATAAAAAATTCCAATAAATGTGCAACCAATCCACTCTTGCACTCTGGTACATCAATCCTTAATGAATCCATCAATTTGACCCAATCAACTGTTAATCTATTAACCACATTTGAACATTGTCATGGGATGTTTCCTTCCCAATCCTCAGATGTGCATTGTCCTTATCATTAACTTTTTCATCCTCAATCAATCATCATCCATCAACCCATTAATTGGATTTCAGCTTGACTAGGGGAAAAATTTTAGTTTTCTTTTGGTTTATTGTGCATGATTGCCTATTACTTGTATGTATTAGTATTTTTTTCATTTATCATGGTCTTTGCATCCTATTGTCCCAAGGAATCATGGTTTCATAAGGCATATGGTTGTATTAGACCCCTTTTTATCACGTACTTGACCCATTGTCATCTTGGTTCCTCACACCTTGATGCATAGTGTCGAATAAAATATCCAACTTAGGTTGATCACACCATTGCAACACAACTTTATCCATATTATCATTTTCCACTTCC
Organism: Cupressus sempervirens; assembly: GCA_028749045.1. Taxonomy (NCBI): domain Eukaryota; kingdom Viridiplantae; phylum Streptophyta; class Pinopsida; order Cupressales; family Cupressaceae; genus Cupressus; species Cupressus sempervirens. The sequence goes on along the minus strand of CM053786.1, from coordinate 432,039,638 downwards.
TTCCATACTCCTATCCATTTTGTGAGAACATTCATGTTCTCCAAACTCGCATGTCCTCTCAAGGGGGCATATTATTCCACCCTAGTCATCCTTCCTCATCTTTCCATGATTGGGGCATTATCCTACCAGTATAATCCTTCCATCCACTATATTTTATTTTTCTTTGATATAACATTACTAATTCTATATCAAAGAGGTTTTTCTTTGATAAAACATTACTAATGCTATATCAAAGAGGGGCAAAATGTAAACACCTAGAATTTCCAATTGAGCACAAATACCCTTATCTTGATTAATTAAATAGATATTTATTATTTATTTAATTTTAGCCTTATCATACCTTTAATTAAATAAATTTACATTTATTTAATCCTATCCTATTCCCCCTCATCCCACTTTCATCTTAATCCTTTACTTAATTAAGTAAATGACTTATTTTACTTAATTAATCCCTTTTAATCCCACTTGGAATTAAATATTAAATTCAATTCTATTTGAGCACATGGATCCTAACTTTAACCCTCACCTCACCTCACTTTCCTAACCTAACCCATCCTTATAACCTTGGTTAATCCACTTGCCTACTTATTAATCCTAATCCACACCTATTAATCCTAATCATGTGCTCACACATGTGCCAAATGAGAGACCATTCTCATGACTTTCTCCTTTTGGCCAGACAAGTCTCTTACGCCTCTTACACTTACCCAATCTATTCTATCTTACACATTTATCCCCTTTACATGTGAACCAAATTTTCTCACACATGTGTGAGAAACCTTGAGCCTCCAATCCTCCTACACCTATCATTGACCCATCACTTTCAAAGATGTCTCACACATGTGTGAGAAACCTTGATCCTCCAACTCTCTTACACATGTCATTGACCCATCACATCAAAGGTTACTCACAGATGTGGGAGCATCTTTCCCCCTTTGAATGGTCAAAACCCTAATCCACACGGAGTCCACTTGGCCTCCACCTAATTGACACCTCATCAATCCTGAGAAATCCTAGCCCTTCATCCTACATTATATCTCAACTGTCCATTTCATCTCATTTCCTATAAAAGAAGAGCCCTCTCCTCGTTTCCATAAGAAATCTTCAACCTATTGTTATGCTGGAGGAATGTGAGAAACCACATCCCACAACAATAAAATCATCAACAATTTGGTGATTTTAGGAGGTTTGCATTAGTGTTTTTTTGAATAATTTAATTTTTTTTTTTGTTATTTCATCACTATATACATATTTACTTCCATATTTTGAGGTGTATGTAATGATGTAGGAAGTAGTATAGTTTCTTATGCTTCTTTCATTTTTCATATTCTCTTCTTATCATGTTGTCTCCTTTTGTTCTTGCAGATTCTCTCCTATTCTCTTTATTGATTCTCATAGTCATATTCTATTTACTAATTCTATAAGTCATATTCTCTTTATTGGTTCTCTCCCCCTTTAACAAAAATTCCAAAGGTAACTATAAGTTTCAATAAGAAACTCCTAAAACCTTGTATTTATACATTGTAACGTGCATGTACTATTTATATTAGTTTCATTACCATCATTTTTATAACTTTATAATTGCTTCTAAAGTTTGAATTCTTGCATCAACTCCACAAAGATATTTATATTAATCCATGAATTGATGTATTATGCATTCTTTCTTAGTGAATCTTAAATAGTGGTAATAGGGTTAGTAACTTCTTCTTGTATGCCTTCCAAAAATTTCTTAATCCAAACAATATTTGAATAATTAATTACATCAATAACATTCTCAGCTTTAGTTGTAGACTGGGAAATACATGTTTTTTTCTTACTCAACTATGTAATAAATCTTTCTCCTAAAAATAAATATCCTCTACTAGTTCTCTTTCTATCATCAACATTTCTAGCCCAATCTAGATCAATATAACCTCTAAGCTCAAAATCTCCTTCTTGTGTATACCGTAATCCATAGTCTTATGTTCCTTTCACGTGTTTGAATATCCTTTTAACTATATTCATATGTGTTTCCTTAGGATTAGAGGAAAATCTTGCAACAACACCAACTACAAATGCAATATCAGGTCTATGATGCACAAAATAATGTAACTTTCTGACCATTGATCTGTGCAATGTCTCATTTGCTTTAGCAATAGTATCTTCCTTAGATAATTCACAACTACTAACCATAGGTGTAACAAGTGGTTTTGACTCATCCATACAAAATATCTTTAAGATATCCTTCATGTACTTAGATTTATTTACATAAATACCTCTTCTTGTATGATAAATTTCTAAACCAATTAAAATTTTGATCGCACCAAACATTGAAACCTCAAACTCTTTATTCATTTGATCAGAAAATGGCTTGCACAAAAAATCATTTCCACCAAAAATAATATCATACACAAATATTTCAACAATGAGTACCTTATTTTCTTCTTCACTCTTTAGAGATTATGATCTTCACTTTTTATAAAAAGTCTAATCTTGATCAAGTATGAATGTAATCTCTCATACCAGGCTTTCGGTGCTTGTCTCAATCCATATAAATGTTTTTTTCAACTTGAAAACTATGCACTTTTGATCTAGCTCAAAAAATCCTTTTGGTTGTTTAATGTATACTTGTTCTTCAAGTATTCCATTCAAGAATGTAGACTTAACATCCATTTTATATATCTTGAATCTCTTGTAAGTTGCATATCCCAGTAAAATTATGACTCCTTCCAATATAGCTATAGGTGCAAAAGTCTCTCCATAATCACTTCCATCTTCTTATGCATAGCCTTTAAAAACTAATATGGTTTTGTTTCTTACTACTTCTCCTTTCTCATTTAGTTTTTTCTTGAATATCCACTTGGTTCCAATCACATTCTTTATTTTGGGTTCAGGTACAAGTGTCCATGTGTTGTTCTTCTCAATTTGGTCTATCTCTTAATTCATTGCTTTGATCTAATCATCATTATCAAGTGCAAATTTCACTGTGCTAGGTTCACAATCTTTAATCAAATAAGTATTATCCTTCAATTTAGTTCTTTTCATAGCTCCTACACTTTTATCTCCAATGTTTTGATTATGTGAATAGTTCGTTCTCAAATAATTTTGTAGGACATGTTCTAATATATGATCTATAGTATTCTCTTCACTCTATTGGGGCTCATCATTTTACTTAGGGTGTTTTATTTGTGGCTCAGGTTATGCAGGTTGATGCTTAGTAGTTCTCTATTGTTGTTCAATGTCTCTCTGCTATTTTGTGATGACTTTTTTGGAGCTTGGGTATTGTATCAAGGGAATCTTCATAGACATACACAAAATTGTTGTAATCCTTAGGATCTCTCTTTCTCTCCTCATCATTATTTTATGTAAACTCATCAATTATAAAATTAACATAAAAAAATCTTTTATATCATAGCCACACATCTTTTGTTGGTGTAAGAGTTGAAGACTAACTAGTAGATAGACTAGTACACTTAGTTATCAAAGGTGTTCTCATTGCTAGAAACAAATGCAAAGGGATGATTGGTAGAAAGACACAACTAATAAGGCACAACAATGTGCAACCCTAACTCATAAGGGAAATCAAGGTAGAAAAGTATTCAAGAATCATTGTAAGTAATGAAAAACATGATCAACATAGACAAATATTTCTAAGTGAAGTCCATACAAGAAAAATAAATCCAAATAGCATGAACAACAAGCAGAATAGAGAGATGATTTAGCCAAATCAACAACATGTGCATTAAGCAAGGAACCTATGACTATCTAGTCATAAAAAGGGTAATAAGTGCACTCAACATGAAATTCAATGGTGATGGGGAATAGACCAAGGAACAACTAGAAGACTTTGAACTTGAATTCTTCTCAATCAAGAGAAAACCATTGAGCAGTCATGATACTAATGAGTCTCATATGAACATGATGAATTTGACAAGGGAAATGCACTACTACAACAAGAAATCATGCTAGTAGTAGGGGTGATAATTCAAAATTTAAATTTTCAGTTTGAGGATTCTAAGAAAAGATGAGAGAATACTATTAAATAAAACATAATAGAAAGTGAAATGGTAATATTTCAAAGTGACTAGCCATAGAGCCAAGAGATCCTAGCTAAAGTGGAATCTCAAAGAGTAAAGAATATTGATTAGAGATATCATCTTCAAGGAGTGACTGTGTTACAAAAGTAGTGTGCCTAAACAACATAGAGAGTTGCATATATACAAGTAGAGAAAGAGAAGCACACAAGTGATCAATGAACAAAGTTGCAAAGTTGAGGGAGGGCAGAGAAAGTTTCCAGACTGGTCAAGAGATCTACATAGAGTTAATTTTGGTAGAAAAATAATTAGTATCATTTAATGTTGTTTACTCACCTTTACAAAAAAAAATTCCATCGAGGGTGGATCCTAACAAGTTCTTTGTATAAATCCCTTAACAAGGGGGAACATTAGCTTGTGTTCCAAAGTCCTGTAACTAGGCTTCTTCTAACAAAGGAGGATCTTAACAAGTGTGATACAAATCCCCTAATAGGGTGGTACTTCATAGTTTTATTGTAATCTTATAACATAAATAAGCTCTTGACTGGGCACACTTTAGAAGAGCGCAAACTTGTGAGAATTGACTCACATACCATGGTTTTAACCCTAGTTAGGTTTGCATGAGATAAATATTGTGTTATGTGTTTTTATTTTCATATGATGTGTGTTTGCTTAAGCCTAATAGATTGAGTTATAGTCTGCACTAAACTGTAGATAAGTGAAGAGTTTGATTTGAAGTGAAAAGTTCAACTCGGATAGTATATTGATTCACCCCCCCTTGTATACTGACCTATGGTTGGGACCAACAATTGGCATTAGAGCATTGGCCATCAGAAGGTAGGAGTGTAAAATCTTGAGGAAAAGATCAAGATGTTTAAAAGAGTTGCACCAGAGTTCTTTGGAGAGAACTGGTGTAGAAATATATTTTTGCATCTAAAGAGTCTTGGAGATACTTACTAGACCCATGTAAAGGTTAAATATGTTGAACTAGATGGCCAACCTAGTGTTGACTAGATGAAGGAGGAGATAAACATAGACATAATGGATGCTCTAGCGAGCACCCTATCATAATCTAAATATAAAGATGTGGAGGAACTAGAGACAACCTATGAAATGTGGGAGAAACTGAAAGGTATCCATGGTAGAGACAAGAATGTCATGAGGGAAATTTGATTACATGAGAATGCATGAAGGTGAAGAGATCAAATCCTATGGAAAGCAAGTATAGGACATCATGTTATCCATTAGAGAATTCAGTGGGCTAATATCAAAAGATGAGTGCATGAGAAAGATTCTAAGAACCATGTTTCCCAAGTATGCCATAAGGGTGTCAACCATTCAAGATTTGAAAAAATAGACAAGATGGAGGTGTCTCTTGATGCCTTGATATGAAATTTCACTACATTAGAACTTAGCAACTCTGACAATAGTCAACCACTAAGAGTTGAAACTGCATTCAAAGCGTCAATTGTACTAGTTACAACACTATAGGAAAAAGAAGAACCAAATATGTATAGACATAGAAAGGAGCTAGAAAGCTTGTATGGTGAATAAGAAGAAGAAGAAGAAATAGAGGCTTTGTTCACAAAAATAATGGTCTGAGGAAAAGGGAAGTACAAGGGTAAGCATCCTTTCAAATTCTTAACAAGTTCAACGTTAGAAAGGAAACTAATGATTGGAGAGAAAACATCAAATGGAAAGGTTCCACGAAGAAGTGGTCAAAGGAAAAAGAGAAGTTGTATTACATTATTGAAGAAGGTGTGAGTAATGTAAGGAAACTTGCAACAAAGAACATAATTGTTTCCACATAACCCATAATAGATCTTAAATAAACATGAAATTGAAATCCACATGCAAGAGAATAAACAAGATACCCACAAAAATGTGACACAAGATATACCCTAGAAAACCCTCGTTGAGGGAAAAACTTGGCCTCCAAAAACATCCATCACCATGTATTATTCAACAAAAAATCACCATTGCAAAAAAACCATGGAAGCTTTCAAAGCCATAGCCACTACCAAGCAATCCATGTGAACAAGCATGAATCTACACATCCCATGCCATGCTTCCAACCTTTACAAATTCTCCCTTGGCTAACCTATCAAGCCTTGTCCTACTCAACTCTCTCTTTTTTCCTTCTTCTCTTCTCTCATACCAACAACTACCCTTGTGGCTACTTATATAGTAGCAAGTCCAACAAAACTACCAAGTGGTATTACATAAACCATGTGCTAACCCCTTAACCCCACATTTAATTTTGGAATTTTAATTCTTTTCCCCAATATTAAATAATTACATGAAATATTGTTACAATGTTACAATACAACTCATCAAGTATATCCCATGGGAATCTTTACATGTTGCACATCCATCTAGGTGCAACATTACATAATAAAATAAAATAAAATAATATAACAATATTATGCAATGTGTGCAACACCCATTATCTCAACAAGTAATGAAGAGTCAACTAGTGAGGAGGAAGATGATGAGGATGAAGTATCCTTCATTTCCATGTAAATGATGGAAACAACTCACCATGTAAATGTGCATAGGAAAGGGCACAATAACCCTAAATGAATCAACCACCTATAAAGATGTGTATCTAGTGGAAGCATTGAAATATAACCTATTGATCATGGCTCAACTAATGGAAAAAGGCTATAAGTTACAGATCAACAAAAGGTCTTGCAAGATATTTGACAGGATAGGCAAGTTGTTGGCTATAGGAGAAAAAAGTAGAAGTAACTTTTTCTACCTCAATATTTATGGTAACACTTACATATGTTAGCTAGAAATAATAATAGTTGGATATGGAATTAGATAATGTGTCATGTAAAATTTGAAATAATTTTCAAATTAGGAAGGAATAATTGTATAAAGGGTTTACCCCCTAACTAAACCTAACAATGTTATGTGTAAAGATTAACAACTAGGAAAGTTGGCAAGTTCAAGTTTTTCTAGCAAGTCATTCACATTGAAACATGCATTAGATCTAGTTCATACTAACTTCTCTGGTCCCACAAGGAAAAAGACTGTATCTGGTGAAAAATACTTTATGTTGTTTATTGATAATTTTTCTAGAATGATGTGGATTGTTTATTTGAAAGAAAAGTCAAGATCCTTCCACATGTTCAAAATGTACAAAGAAAAGGTAGAAAGAGAGATTGGTAGAGCATTAAAGTGCTTGAGATCACACTAGGGAGGTGAATTCACCTCACAATAATTTGAAAACCATTGTGAGGAGCACATAATAAAAAGGAAAATCTTAGCTCCTAGGACAACACAAAAAAATGGTGTTGGTGAAAGAAGAAACAAAATAATTATAGACTATGTAAGAACAATAATGATCCAGAATAATGTTGCACATATCTACTAGAGAGAAGCAATAAGCACATAAGTGTACACCTTAAATAGGGTACAAGTAAAGAAAGGGACAAACAATACTTCCTATGAACTATGATTTTTCCATACATCATCATCCTTCAACTACTTCAAAGTGTTTGAAAGTAAGTGCTACATCAAGAGAGATGAATCCCAAGGAAAGTTCAAACCTAAAAGTGATGAAGATATCTTTTTGGGATACTCTACCAAGAGTAGAGCATACTAATGTCTAAATCTTTGAAAAAACAAACTTTTAGAACCTAAAAATGTAAAGGTTGATGAGTTCTCAAAAAAGAATGAAGAATATAGTAGAAAGAAACCAAAAGACTACAAATAGTTTGAATACATTTGACTAAGTGATATAGGAAAGAGTAGTGTTTGAGGTAGAATCTATACAAGAAGTTGTACCAACTCAAACATAAGAATAAAAATCTAAAGAGTAGAGGTTAGAAACACCCAAAGGGGAAATAGTGCTAGCTAATTATGTGAGAAGACACCACTCTATAGACTAGATCATCAGATACAAGTATGGTAGAGTAATAACTAATAGAAAGGTGAGAGAGATAGTGTGTCTACTCTTAACACATAGAGCCCAAGGCCAAAAGGGATGCTCTAAAGGATGAATATTGGAGAAAGGAAATGGAAGAAGAAATTGATAAAATAGTGAAAAATGATACATAGACCTTGGTCACCCAACTAGAAGAAAAGAATGTCATTGGTACAAAATGGGTGTTCTAAAACAAAATGAATGAAGATGGAGATGTGGTCAGAAACAAGGCCAAACTTGTTTGTAAAGGATATGCACAAGAAGAAGATATATTCTATGGATAAACCTTTACAATAGTGGCTAAAATAGAAGGAATTAGGATACTCCTAGCATTTATAGCATACAAGAACTTTAAATTTTACCAGATGGACATAAAGTCTACATTCTTAAATGAAGTCCTCGAAGAGGAAGTCTGCATTAAACAACTCGAGGGATTTGAAAATGAACAAAGAAAGAAACAACTGTGTAGACTAAGGAAGGCCATGTAGGCATCATATGAGTGACTACACTCACACCTCATAAAGATTAGGTTCGTAATAACTATTGACAACAACAATCTATACATGAAGAAAGAGCTAGAAACAGGCTTGTTAATTATAGAGATCTTCATACATGATATCATAATTGGTTTAGATGATAAGATGAGTACTAATTTTTCTAAAGACATGAAGAAAGAGTTAAAAATGTTAGATCAAAGAAATAAATTTCTTCATTGGACTTCAAGTATCCCAGCTCAAAGGAGCTATCTTCCTAGGGCAGACTAAGTATGTCAAGGAAATACTTAAAATATTTGGTATGGAGGATGCAAGACTTGTAGGCACTCTAATGGAAATTGGTTGCAAACTATTAAAGGAATATGAAACCAAACAAGTGAACAAGAAACTTCACCAATTCATGATAGATAATTTACAATATGTAGTGAAAATTACATTAGACATAACATGGGTAGTTGGGTTAGTGGCTAGATTATCAACCAATCCAAAGGAGTCACACATGGTAGCTATGAAGAAATTCTTCAGGAATCTAAAGTTATTGAAGAATATGGTCTATGGTACCCTTGCAAGGGTAACTTTAAACTCAGTATCTTCATAGATGTTGATTGGGTAGGAAACATAGACAAAAGAAAGAGCAAAACTAGAGGTGCATTCTTCTTGGAGGAAGATCGATTGCCTACACTAGCAAGAAGAAGAATGACATATAGTAGTCAACTATTGAAGTAGAATGTGTTGTTGTAGCTATGAATTTCACTCAAGTTGTTTGGATCAAAAAACTACTTCAAGGAATTTAGGAGAAAATGGAGGAACTAGTAGTTATCAACTGTGATAACACCAGTGCTATCAATATATCAAAAAATCTGGTCATGCACTCGAAGCCCAAGCACATATCCATCAAGAACCATTTTATGAGGGAACAAGTATAAGAAAAAGAGGTTAGGTTGGACTATGTACCAAGGAGAAATAGGTTGATATCTTCACAAAGCCTCTTTAGAAAGATACGTTTGAGTATCTGGGATAAAGGTTAGGGGTCTTATCCTTATCCAACCTAAACTAAACCAAGCCAGGTAGACATCAATCAATGATCAAGGAACACAGTGAAACTTAGAGTGGATTGATGAGCACATGTGACTACTCCAAAGGGGAGGCAACCAAGAAAGAAATAGGGAAGAAAATTGTTGAATACAATTGATTAAATATGTATTGTCTTTGATGTTACACAAAATGTCATATAATTACTAGTCAGTGTATGTTGAGATCACTCGAGCATTGAAGAAAATTTTCTGTGGCTAGCAAGTAATCTAGAGTTTGCATAGTTTAGAAGGTAGTGTCTACCAAGTTCACTCGAGTGTCAAAGGAAAGTCTATGGAAGATGAGTATTAACCGAGCTCACTCAGTTAATAAAGGAAATGTTGGATGGAACCAGTGTTAACCGAGCTCACTTAGTTACTAAAGGGACTTTTATAGTATGAAATGTTGATTGAGTTTCAGTTGGTTAACATAGGAAAATCATTTCTGTGGTAGCATTTATCGAGCAAGGTCAGCTAATGAAGGATTTTCTTATTTTGGCAAATTGAGTTCAATTGATGGTTCTAGCCGACTGAGAAGATGAATATTAATTGTTCTAAGTTGTATTTGAGATGACTTGACAATATGAAAGATAGCAATGAAAGGTCAAATTAAGAATTAGAGTGTGTGGAAGAGTGTGAGTATATGGAAGATTTGACGATGCTAAGAGGAAGCAAATTAGAAGGATAAGCAGAATATCCTTGTGGAGTTAAAAAGAGATATTCGATCAAGAAGAATCAAGTATACAAGTTAGAATTGAGATCTATAATCAACAATCTAGTTGCATCAGAAATTAGGTCATCTCATAATTACTCTCTGACCATTGTAGCAGTGATCTAAATCTCTTAATAGAGTTGGCTTAACAACTATTTGTAAATCCTCTAACAAGGTGGCAGTTCTACTGAATTATCTAAAGACCTTTAACAAGGCCACTCCTAACAAGGTGATTAAATCCTCTAACAAGGTCACACCTAACAGTGTGTTCTGTAACCATTAATAGGGTTGGCTCCTAATAGGGCTCACTTCAGAAGAGTGAAAAATAATAACTAGTTGCAATTGGTGTTTTTTCCCAAATTGGTTTTCCAGGTTAAATCTTGATGTCAAACGTGTTCATGCTATTTCTATTATGTGTTTGCAACTAAGTTAAAGTAATAACTAATCACTTATAAAATTTTAAGATTTCCATATTAAGTAGTTACCGAGCATTCTTAGTGTTTACCGAGTTACAACATTTCTTTACCGAGCATTAGTAGAATTAAGTTTTCACATAATTATTTTCTACTAACATCTAAGGGACCTAGGATTTATTTTTTTAGTAATTGATTCACCCCTCCCCTCTTAGTTGCTCCTCTTATATTTCCAAAAATTGGTATCAGAGCTTTTGGTGCTTGTAGATAAGGTTTGAAGGACCTAAGTGAAAGATCAAGACGTCTTATAGAAGAGAGATTCCCAAGTTGAACAAAGATAATTTTGTAGCATGACAAGGACTTATGAGGTTACATCTAGAACCTATCAGTGATTCAGGTTGTAAATATCTTGATACTCAATACAAGACTCCCATTGAAACATTATCAGTTGAAGACATTACTGAAAAGAAGAACCATAACATCATGATGATTGATATAGCATCTGCTCTCAGTTATACTGCATTTGATGAGGTAGGAGACTACAAAATAGCTCATGTAATGTGGACCAAACTAAAATACATCTATGGAGGAGATGGCAATGTAAGAAGAGACAAAGGAGGTCAGTTTGATCAGATGAAAATGAGAGAAGATGAAAATATTGCAAAATATATAGAAAGAATCAAAGCAAGTGTGAGCGTAATCAATGCATCTAGAGGAGAAATTGATGACTGAATAGTTGTAAGCAAGGTACTTAGAAATCTTCTTCCTATTTATGTAATTAGAGTATCAACTATTCAAGAAATGAGATGTGATCCAAATAAAAAAATAACTTTGGATGCACTAGTTGGAAGATTGACAACTTTTGAGTTAGATAACTATGATAACTATGTTCCTAGTTCCAAAGGTATTGAGTCTTCATTTGAAGCCAAACTCTCACTCAAAGAAAATAGTAAGAAATCAAAGGCCAATCAATTAGGAAGTGAAGAAGAAGAAATAAAAGAAAGTTCAAATAGTGATCTTGAAGTTGTTGAAGCCCTACTTGCAAGGAAATATTCTAAAGGCAGAGAAAAATACATAGGCAAGATTCCTCTAATTTATTTTTCTTGTGAAGAAGTTGGTCACATTGCTACAAGGTATCCAAATAGAGAAAATAAGGATGAGAAGAAAAACAATAAGTACAAAGGCAAGAAGGAATTCAAGAACCACAAGGACAAAGGTAAGAAATCTTGATTCATGGCTAAAGATTCTGATAACAGTGAAGATGAAATGGTATATATTGTTGTAAAAGATGAATCTGATGATGAAGGAGATAAGATGGAACTTATCTTTCATGTTAGCAAAAATGATACATGGATCATTGATAGTGGCTATTTACATCATATGACTGGAGATTTAAAAAAAATTGAGCACATGTAATGTTATGATGATGGAAGTGTGAGATTTGGAAACAATAAACCTTGTTGCACAAAAAGGAAAAGGTCATATCTCATTAACCAATGAACTTATATGTGATAATGCTTATTACATTGAAGGATTAAAGCATAATCTACTAAGTGTGACATAGTTGAATAACATTGGATTCAAAGTAGAATTTATGGATGTAAAGGCCAAACTACTAGGTGGAAAAGGAAATCTGGTTGGATTTGGCAAGCAAACAAAAGGTAATCTATTTTATCTTGATCTGAGGAAAAGTTCATGTTTTATTTTTGAAGTAGAAGAACACTGGCTATGGCACAAAAGAGTATGTCATGTAAACTTTGACAATTTTGTTAAGATAAGAAAACATAAAAGAGTAAGAGGTATTCCTAGTTTGAAGAAACCTAATATGGGTCTATGCAAAAATTGCCAAATTCGTAAGATGGGAAAGACTAGTTTCAAAAACAAGAACTATCATTCAAAAAAAGTCTTAGAGCTTTTGCACATAGACTTATGTGGACCCATTGGAATAGAAAGTTATAGTGGAGAAATTTTTTTCATTCTTTTTGTTAATGACTATTCTAGAATGATGACTATAATATATCTAAAAGAAAAATTAGAAGCTTTTCAAAAATTCAAATGGTACTTGGCAAAAGTAGAAAAAGAAATTGGAAAGAGATTGAAATGTTTAAGATTAGACAGAGGTGGTGAATTCATCTCCAATTAATTCTACATTGAAAGAGGAATTAAAAGACAAGTATCAGAGCTCGGTACATCTCAACAAAATGGCATAGCTAAAAGGAGGATTAAATTCATCATGGATTGTGCAAGAACATTGATGATAGATAAGAATGTTGCAATCAAATACTAGAAGGAAGCTATCAACACTGTAGTTCATACCTTAAATAGAGTACAACTAAAGAAATATTCAAATCAAAGTCCTTATGAACTATGGTATGGCTACAAACCTAATGTAAGTTACTTGAAAGTATTTGGTAGTAAATGATATATCTTGAAAGAATCTAGAAAAGGAAATTTTGATGTCAAAGATGATGAAGGCATATTTCTAGGATAGTCCTTTAGAAGTAAAGCATACATATGTTTGAATTTGTCTACTCATAAAATCATAGAGAGTGCAGATGTGATAATTGATGAGTTTTCTAAAAAGAGTGAAGAAGAAAGTAACAAAGAGTTTGAGGATTTCAAAAGATTTGTTTACTATGAATTTGATACCTTGCCAAATCTATTTGAAAAAAAAGGAGGCTTCACCTCCCGAGTCAGCAAAATCTCCAACAGTTACTGAGTTGCAGATAGTGCAACCCAAGTTATAGTCTGATGGACCCAAGTCATAGGCTACCAAGCTAGTGCAAACTGAGTCTGATGGACTTGAGTCATAGAAAATGGGACTTGAGCTTGATACTGAAGTTTATGATGAAATCAATGAAAATCATTCCAAATCCAAAGAACCTATGTTAGAAAGATATGTCAAAAGGCATCATGCACCTGATCAGATCATTGGAGACAAATCAGATGGAACAATGACAAGAGTTAAATTAAAAGGTACATGTTTACTCACTAAATTTGAACCTAGAAATGTTAAAGATGCATTGGATAATGAAAGTTGGATTGAAGCAATGAATTAAGAAATAAAATAGATAGAGAAGAACAAAACCTGAACCATTGTTCCTAAACCCAAGGATAAAAATGTGATTGGCACAAAGTGGATGTTTAGAAACAAGCTAAATGAAGATGGAGAAGTTTTTAGAAACAAAGAAAGATTAGCATGTAAAGGCTATTCTCAAGAAGAAGGTATTGATTATGGTGAATTTTTTACTCCCGTTGCAAGATTAGAAGGTGTTAAAACTCTACTAGCATATACAACACACAAAGAATTTTAAGTGTATCAAATGGATGTTAAATCTACATTCTTAAATGGAATTCTTGATGAGGAAGTCTACATTGAACAACTAGAAGGACTAGACAAGAAGATTGTGTTGGTAGAGATATTTGTTGATGATACTTTATTCATAAGAAATGATGGCTTGTGTAAGGCATTTTTAGAAGAAATGAGTAAAGAATTTGAGATGTCTATGTTTGAAGAGATAAAATTCTTTGTTGGATTATAGATTTAATAGAAGAAAGATGGTATCTACATTACTCAATCTAAGTATATCAAGGAGATACTAAAAAAATTTGGAATGGAAGATTCAAGACTAGTTGGAACCCCTATGTCTACTAGATTTAAGCTTTCCAAAAATGATGATTCTAAAGAGGTAGATCAGACCATATATAGATCAATGATTGGAAAATTGTAGTATGTAGTGCATACAAGGCCTAATATTGCATTAGCAGTCAGTATAGTAGCAAGATTCTCAACAAATTTCAAAGAAAATTATTTGATGGCAATAAAGAGAATCATGAGATATCTGAAAGGTACTCAAGACTATGGCTTATGGTACAAAATAGGAGGCAATTTGGACTCAAAAGTATTTATAGATGCCAATTGGGTAGGAAGTATTGATGACATAAAAAGTACTAGTGGTGGAGCATTCTTTCTTGATAAAAGACTAGTGTCTTGGACAAGCAAGAAACAAAATTGTATCTCTCAATCTACAACAAAGGTAGGATATGTGGTAGCAGTAGTTAATTGTTCCAATTTTCTTTGGTTTAAACAACTGTTGGCATGTATGAAGATAGAGATCAAGGATCCAATAGTCATATACTTTGATAACACCAGTGCAATCAATATATCAAAGAATCTAGTAATGCATACCAAAACAAAGCACATTGCTATAAAATATCATTTCTTAAGAGAATTGGTACAAGATAAAGAAGTCAAATTGGAATATGTAAATACAAAAGAACAAATTGCAGACATATTCACCAAGCCATTACCCAAGGATGCATTTATGTATCTAAGAGGTAAGCTAGGGGTCATTCCCCTATCTAAAGCTCACTAAATGAAGTTTAGTGATGCATCAACCAAAGAAAGTTGAAGATCAATTAGTTGATGCAATATTGACAAGGGCATATTGCAAATGAATCAGTATTTAAGGTACATTGACTTTCATCGAGTATTGTCTTTGGCATGTGTTGTCAAAGAGGGAGAATTTATACTATCATATCTCATAAGAATTTTAGCTGTAAAGAAGGATTTTCAAAGAGGGATAATGAGCTTGGCAGAAGTTCTAGCAGATTGAAGATTAAAGAATTCTGATAGAGGGAAAAACTGAAGGTAGAAAGAGTTCACACTGATAGAGGGAGTTCTCATAGATGAAAATAAAAATGAAACTAAGAATATGTTCCTGACTTTATTCTTTCTTAATTTTTTTTTATTGTACTATGACATGTTTTGCTGCCATCAATTCCAAAGAGGGAGATTATTGTTCATACAATTGATTAATTATGTATTATCTTTGATGTTACACAAAATATCATATCATTACCTATTAGTGTATGTTGACCTCACTTGGGCATTGAAGATATTTTTTATGGCTATTGAGAAATCTTGAGTTTTCCTAGTTCAAAAGGCAGTGTCTACTGAGTTCACTCAGGTGTCAAAGGAAAGCCCGTGAAAGATGAGTGTTAACCAAGCTCACTGTGTTAATGAAGGAAACATTGGATGGAACTAGTATTAACTGATCTCACTCAATTACCAAAGGGACTTTGCTAGTATGTAGTGTTGACTGAGTTTCAGTTGGTTAACACAAGAAAATCACTTCTAAGTTAGTGTCTACCAAGCAGGGTCGACTAACAAAGAATTTTTTTTATTTTGGCATATTGAGTTCAATTGATGGTTCTAGCCAACTAAGAAGATGAATATGAATTGTTCTAAGTTGTATTTGAGCCAACTTGAAAATATGAAAGATATAAATAAAAGGTCAAATTGTGAATGAAAGTTTGTGGAAGAGTGCGAGTGTATGGAAAATTTGATGATGCTAAGAGGAAGCTAATCAGAAGGATAAGCAAAATATCCTTGTGGAGCTAAAAAGATGTATTTGATCAGGAAGGATCAAGTATACAAGCCAAAATTGAGATCTATAATCAGCAATTTAGTTGCATCAAAAATCAAGTCATCTCATTGTTAAATCTCTTAATAGAGTTGGCTTTACAACTATTTGTAAATCCTCTAACAAGGTGCTAGTTCTTCTGGATTGTCTAAAGACCTCTATCAAGGCCACTTCTAACAGGGTGATTAAATCCTCTAACAGTGTCACACCTAACAGTATATTTTGTAACCTTTAACAAGGTTGGCTCCTAACAGGGCTCACTTTAGAAGAGTGAAAAATAGTAACTAGTTGAATTGGTGGTTTTTCCCAAATTGGGTTTCCTGTCATGAGCCCAAATTTATGGATATATGAATATTTGAATAACATATTAATTAATAATAATAATATTATAATCCATTATAATAGTGATATATTTGACAATATAAAAATAAAACAATATATACGATTATAGCATAATTATAATATAAAATATTATATTATAATTATAATATTAATAATGATATTAAAATAATATTTTTATAAAGTCGTACTACATTCTAATTATACAATAATATCATACCATGTTATAATAATAATAATCCAATATAATATAGCAACATACTATATTAATAAAGTACTGTAATATAATAATATAGTTGATATATTATTAAATTAATATATATTATAATATAAATATTTTGTGATATTATTATGAATAAATTATTAAATTATTATATTATTATAATATAATTATTATATTGAGAAGTGACAAACCAAATAAATATTATGGATGAAAGTATCAACCAATATTGTTAATGGATAATAATAATGACATTGAGCATCAAATATTGAAAGAATCCTAACTAATAAGAATACTGATAAATACTATATAATAACGATAATAACTCAATATTTGATAATATAAAAGGTAATATAAAAATATAAGTCAATATTGAAATTCATCTAGTTTACACCGATACTTGATTTTATATATAAATAAATCATGAGACATATAATTGATCATTATACAATAAATAAATGGTAATTGATAAATTAAGAATATTTAATATATAGAGCTGCTAGACTAAAAGGTCGTGACTTTTGGTCAGCAATTCATAGATTTCCCTTGCTCATATATAAGAGTAAGAGCGGGGAAGAAGATCAGGGCATGCGGGAGACACAATTAGCAATGATAAAGATGGACTGCATTTAATATAGTTGGGTACTGATAATGAAAGGAAAATAAAGAGACTTACCTATTGATCGAACGTGTTTTCTTCCGATTCTTGGATTGTTACCTGATAAGTATTACCTGGAGTAGCATTGTAAGAGAATGAAATAAAGAGCATTATAATTTACACATGGATTTATGAAGATAGGAAAGTCACTTACGGAGACAAAAGTATATTTAGATATCCTATGAGCAAATAGCAGAGCCACCATAATAATATTAGAACAAAGAAAATATAATTAGCAAACATGATCTGTATAAGGAATTGAGGTTAGTGGTGAACATATAAGTTGTCCAAGATGGAGACATTCATCGCTCAAAGAGGATAGATGTTATATACTATAGAGAACTTTAGGGGACCACTAACGACTATCATCGTATAAAAAGAAGAAGACAACGATACAATATCATAGCGATAGGAAATCTAGCAGAGTCTATGGAGAGTTTGCAACATCTTCACATGTAGTGCCTCTCCCATTTGACTTCTATAAGTCATCCTGATAGATGCAACCTTGTTGATCTTTTGTTGTGATGGATCATGATTGTGACCTTGAGTGGTCTACACTGTTGAGGTGTTTAGATTTATGCTTCTGTATCAGTTGCTTTGATTATGCTTTTGACTGATCTTTAAGATTATGATGTGATTTTTGGTTCACTGAGGTTTGTGCCAATGGTTACCAGGATTGATGTGGTATTATGAGGTTGTTCCATGATTACCCTGAGATGTGTGCAGAGATTGCACTGTGTACTATTACCATGCTACAGTGGACTAGGTTCTTGTAACAGTGGTTAGTCATGTTTATGACTGTGTTCGTTTATGTATTTTCAGTGCCTTATTAAATGCATTAATGATTAGAAATGGATTATTCTTGTTGGATTCTTTGGTTATGTGCTGCGGACATTTACCTTGTTATATTTTTGATTAGAGAGATATTTGTTACTCATGTTATGTTTACATGTGAGCGGACCCGAGGGTCAGATGCTACACTTTGATTCCAGTATCATGGATTTTAGACTACTATGTTGTTCAATTAATCATATTGCATGATGATGCCATTTTGAGAGGACAGTGTGTTTTATGATATTATCTGGTTATTTGGTATTTGGACATACCTCTGATTATGTTATGTGATGGATTTAATGCTATGGTTATTTACTTCATTCCTACGTTGCTATGCCTTTTGCGAACGTGAGTGATGTAAATAGATTATTTTAATATAATTAAATAAATGGTTAAATTAGGTGATTTAATGCATTTATTGCTTCGGCTATGTTATTATATGCAATTGCACTTGATCGTGTTATTTAGTGTGCAGGATTTATATCCCTGGCAGTGGCACATGGAGTTAGTGATTCAGCCTTTCATATTTTACCAATGTCACCATTGTATGGTCGATTTATCCTTAATTAAATGTTTAATTTAAACCTTTCGGTGATTATTAAATCCGAAATCATTTGCATTATGTGATTAGACCAGTAAGCGTGTCTGTGCATTTAGAGGTTCACATTGTCACAAAAGTTGTTTAAGGAGATTTATGTGTTTTTGGGTTTTCGGGCTTTTTAATTGATTTATTTTAATTTATGGTATCTTTGCCATAGATGAATTCCTATTTATAGGAATAGCCTATTTTTGTTTGGGTCGATTCGGGGTTTAACTAGATTGGCCGGTTAAATGCCCTAATCGATTATTCACCCGAAAAGTGAATAAGTATCCAAAAAAGAATTTAATTCCTCACTTCTCACTTTCAAATTGGAAAGTTGGAGAGTAAAACCCAAAATCCTCTTCATGAGGATTTACTGTTTTGTTCGTTGTGGGAGCTACAGGCTTGGGATCGTCGCGAGGTTGGGCTTGTTGGATCCAGCTTGGGGAAACCTTGGATTGCCTCAATTTTTAGCTACTTCTGCGGGATATTTATTTTGTGGTTCAGATTCTCATTTTGCCCTTTTGGCTGTGAGGTAGGGCTTTCCTATTTTATTGTTTCTGCTCCGTTTCTGCTTCTATTTTTGGTAGCCATTTGTTTAGAGGCTGAGAACTAGTGTTCCCCTCCGTTTCTATATGTTAGTTCTACCCGGTTGGGTGGGTATGAACATTTCCCTATTTTTCGGGATGAGGGTTTGAGATTTTGCACCGTTATGCTGGTCGTTTTTGCATACGGTGTCTGTTTCCATTTATTTTTGGATTTTTGGGGTTTTTGAACCCAAAGGACAAATGGGTTTTAATTTTGAAGTTTTTTCAAAATTTAGGGTTTTTACCTCGTTTTGCATGTCGCCCTGTTTTCTTGGGTTTTCTTGGCACATTGTGGGTCGTGGACTTGGATGATCTGTTTGGGTATCAGTCAGACCACTTTTGCACTTTTATGTTGCATTGGGATGCATGTTGCATCCGTACTCCCGACGTTGTGTTCGCTTGAGTGATTTTATACCTGTTATGGTTTCCTTTAGACCTTTGCTTTTGTTTCGTGAATGCTAGGATTCGTGTAGAATCCATACTCTCAGAGATTGAGGCCGGTTGAGTAAGTTCATGACTTTTGGTCTTGTTACATCATTGGGATTCGTGTAGAATCCATATTCCTGAATTGATGTCGGTTGAGTGATTTTATGATGTACGATTTTATTGGCTTTGGGATTCATGTCAAATCCGTCCTCTTGAGTTGCTTTCAGTTGGGTGTTTTGTTTTGCATTGTGTTCTCATTCCTGTCTTTGTGTTATGATCTTTGTGATGGTGGTGCACCACACACGAGTACGTACGCGTACAATTGTTGGGTGACTTGCGAGGCTCGATCTTCCATGGATTTGCCGAAAGTTATGATCATTGGGGTTGGGATGGGAGTATGCATGCCCACGGGCACTTGTCATAGGATGAGCATGGGTAGGGTAGGGTAGCATATGGAGGGGGCTTCTATCTCGCAGCCTGGTGACCTTAGTCCCATAGGGTTGGTAGAGGAAGTTTTAACTAAGTGATAATTAAAGAAAATGTGTGACTGGTAATAAAACTTAAGATAATAAAATGTGTGTGCGGGGCCCTCCATTGAGGAGTTGAAACACACGATCCGAGCTTGGGCTTGTCAATGCCAAGTGACTCTCCATGATGTCAGCCCCTACTTAGTAGCCTTTTGAGTGTCTGACCAGGACCTATACTCCTTGCATTGTCTTAGGTTCTTGGTTGCAGCCATCATACTGTCTGGCATGAGTGTTAGCCATGGATGTTGTTTTGTGTGTTTGTGGTTGGATCATTATCTCCATCAGCACGGCCGGTGTGGACCTATGGGTGCCACGTGGTTGGGAGGCGTAGCTACCTTCACCACTAATAGGGACTGGTGTACAGAGATGGTCTCTTATCCTAGTGCGACCGTTGCTGGATGTTTTCACTTGGTATTTCGAGTTTCGGAGTATGCTTTCTTGTGATTTATGCTTTCATTGAAATGCTTGGATATCATGTTTAGATGATGTTAGTTTACTTGACGCATTCCCTTATCATGATGTTTAGCATATGATTAGATGATGTTATTTGATTTAGTAGTATATCTATTGCTTACTGTTGTTTAGCATGTGATAGGTGATGTTATCTACTATAGGATTATCTTATGCGTTATCACTAGCATGTTAGATTTCCTTATGCTTATATTGTTGCATGTTTCTAGTAGTGACGTCTCTATTATGACAATACCTTGGGATGTTACGCACGGGGGATGGCTAGGACCCACGATGGTCTTATGATGCTATTGACGGTTGGGAGGAACCGCGTACTTAGTTTGGTTGTTTTGTTCCTAAGATGTATTTATGTACATTGCGATGTTGCTTTTGTTCTCTGCAATGTTTATATTCAGTGTGTTCTTTGCTGCTGTTGTTTAGATGGTTTGATGTTCTTCATTCTGTGTTGTTCTTGCACTCGAGTGTTCATTCCTTGAGCCTTTGTGGATCTGGTACTCCCTGGTGTGGAGGTTCTTTGCTCTAATTTTGGTCCTTTTTGCTTCTGGGAGTGTTTTTGTGTTTCTATGGGCGACATTTGTTCAGCATGATGCGACACTTTAAAAAGTATCACACGCCCATGCAAACTATGTCATACGAATCTGTAAAGTATTGCACGACTTCTTGAGTAATGTTGTACGACACTAGAAGAGTGTCGCACGCCTTCTTGAGAAATGTCATACGATGCTGAAAAGTGTCGCATGCCTTCTTGAGAAATGTCATACGACACTAGAAGAGTGTCGCACGCCTTAAGGAGAAGTATCGCCCTCCCTTAGTAAAAAGTGTCGCACGATTTTTGTGAAAAACCTGCGCATGCCATCAGTGGGCACTTTTCTTCGTGATCCGATCTTTTTGAGAGTGGTTTTGGATACCCTTTTGGGCGTTCTTTGATGCTATGCTATTGCATTTTGAATTCTGTCGGTTTCTCTTGAAATCGAGTTTTCGTGTTTCTGTTTTTGTCTCTTGGGGTTTAAAATATATTGTTTAAGTATAAGTTGAGACTTATACTTAAGATATATTTTAATATATGCGACAAATTGTTTGAGATAGGTTTCAGATCTCTCGGAGATAAGTTATGGATTCTAGGAAATTTCAGGGCTTCAGAAATCCAAACTTAGCCAATTTTTAGAGCTTCAGGATTTCAGGCTTAGCCAAATTTTAGAATTCTGCATTTTACCCCAGCTTGGTGTTTTGTTGATGAGTAATAATTTCTTGTGCCCTCATCTTGTTGTGGTGGTTGTTGGCTTTTGTTTGGGTGTGTCAGTTGGGTAGTGGCGTTTGGAGATTCATTGGTTACCGGGATTGTGTTGAAGTCTTCCATTGCAATCTTTGTGATCCCTGTATGATGTCGTCTTGTGCATTCATACTTGTAATATATATATATATATATATATATATATATATATATATATATATCTTGGCTTGATTTGAATCCTTGTTTCCAAGGATCTCCGAGCGGGGCATTACATCACATCATCCCTCATGCAAGGCAATACGTGAGCATGAAGGAGATAAAAACCATAATAAATCAAAAAATATCCATACAGAAAATTAATCATCAATTATTTCTAACTGCACATTTATCCTTATTGGATTTCTCAATGGATTGAGAACTTGTCTCTGAAAAATTAGGTTACATATAATCTAAATATCAGAGACAACAATAACATCACTATAAGTGACTTGCATACTTATAGAGATGACTCCAAACATTAAGTTAAAAAGAAGAATAACAAAAACATAAAAATGAATGACCAAATAGGGTCATCACGTTTCCATGTTAAATCATGGTGTCAAATGTGTTCATCCTATTTCTATTATGTGTTTGCAACTAAGTTAAAGTAATAAGTAATTATAGATAACATTTTAAGTAGTTACCGAACATTCTCAGTGTTTACCAAGTTACAGTATTCTTTATCGAGCATTAGCAGAATTAAATTTTCACATAATTATTTTCTACTAACATCTAAGGGATCTGGGATTTATTTTTGTACTAACTAATTCACCCCTCCCCTCTTAGTTACTCTTATATTTCCAACAGAAAATATGGTCACCTTTGGCATTGTTGCCAAAGAGGGAGAAGTTGAGAAAAGAAGAAAATGAGTTGTAGATGGTGAAAGCATAAAAATGCATTATCTCAGGGGGAGACAATGAAGGAAGAAAATGACTAAGTGTTGTCCTCAATTCCAAAGGGGGAGATTTTTTTTGTAAGATTTGAAGACTAACTAGTAGACATGCCACTAGACTTAGTTTTCAAAGGTCTTATCATTGTTGGAAACACATGTGAAGCGATAACTTGTAGAAAAGTACAATCAACAACGCATGAATATGTGAAACCCTAACTCACAAGGGTAATCAAAGGAGAAAAGAAAGATTCGTTGGAAGCAACAACAAAGCCGATCCACTTAGATAAAATTTGCTAAGTGAAGTCCATGAAAGCAAAAGAAAGCCAAGAGACAAGAACAACATACATAATATCGAGATGATTCAACCATATCAAAAAGACATACATGAAGCAAGGAACCTATGACTGTTCAGTCATAAAACGGGTAACAAGTGTACTCAACATCAAATTTAATGGTGATGGGGAATAGATCAAGGAAAATCTGAAAGAATTTGAATTTGAATTCTTCTCAATCGAGAGAAAACCATTGAGCACTAATGACACCCATGACTTTTGTACAAACATGATGGATCTGACAAGGATGCCACACTACTACAATGGGAAACCATGCCAATAGTGGGGATATAATTCAAAATTTGAATTTTTATTTTGAGGCTTCTAAGAGAAGGTGAGATAACAATATTAAAGGATACAAAATGAAAAGTCAAAAGGTATGATTGCAAAGTAAGTGGCCAAAGAGCCACAAAATCTAAACTTGTTAAATTCTAGGATCATTGCAACAATTTCCATTGTATTGATTGTTTTCCAAATGAAATTTGAAGGCTTATTAAATATGAGAGGAAGAGACATGTCTCTACAGTTAATCATCACTAGTTACCATACTATTTTTATAAGTAATATAAATAACCATATATAATATATTATTATGTACTATGCATATATATATATATATATATATATATACACACACACACACACACACACTAATATGTGTGTGTGTGTGTGTATTATATACAATAATATATATTATTTAACATGGATAAGTGTATATAGGAAATGATGATATACCAATAAGAATAATGTATCTCAGATCAAATCATTCAGACTGAAGCTACGACCTTAACACTCCCTCTTAGCTAGGGAGGATTTGTAGAACACATTATGCCCTCAAGCATATGAAGACATATCATCTCAGTGTGATACTGAATTTGCTATAAGGCTAAATTTCTCAACAATCCCTCTTTAGCAAAAAAAAGAATTGAAGCAATTATAATACAAGATTTGAACACCACTTTAAATGTGGCCTATGAATTTAACTTATGGTGTCTACCAAGATTCGGTCCAAAGATTCATAACACTTGATTTTCATGGTGTTCAAAAAAATATGGCCCAAAGAACCATGATGAGTTGATTATAAAGGTGTCTGACAAAATATAGCCCAAAGAACAATGATAAGTTGGTTATCAAGGTGTGCAAAATCCGGCCCAAAGAACCATGATAACGTTGCTCCAAAACATTTTTGTGTGAGGAGATATATCAAATATTGACAAGATCATCACCTTACAATAGTGGCCTTGTAATACCCCAAAATTGGCTCATTGCCATGTCAACCAATTCCGGTATATTTCAATCAATCCTAAGTCCTATGTCACTAGGCAATTCTTATTTTGATATTCGCTACTTGACTTAATTGCCAAATGTAGAAAATCCTAAATTCGCATTAATCATGCTATTTATTTAATTCCTAAAGTATTGACTCATATTAGTCACATTAAGCCTACTAATTATGATTTAACTTAATTTAAAGTATTTATACTTTAATTAAATTAAATTATCTCCTAAGGCTAATGTACTAAGGAATTAAAAATATTTAATTTAATAACTATGATTATTTTAATTAATTGAATGCAATTATTCAATTAAACAGAAAAGGCATTTATGGGGTCATATTTCATTTTATTAAATTGAATATCTTTCCCAAATTCTATTTCTTAGTTCAAAATAAAAATTCTCAGTTAACTACTTCTCGAATTAGAAGTGACTTAATTCACTTACTCTCACACTAAAGTGAATCTGAGTTAATTGTTTCTTGCACTCAAGATTTGAAGTAGTTAACTGCATCTATATTGGGAATCTTCCACTTTGACTGGATCTTGGCTTCAATCTTGACCATTGATTTGAGTTGATCTCAACCGTTGATGGACTCCAAGAATTCTATTTAAGATACTCCTTATTCCTCATTACAGAGGTTGAATTGAATTTGTATCGAATCTCTGTTAAATTGTGCACTCATTAGCTCATTATTCTCATAAGCTTTTCATTATTTAGATTTGATATCATATAGCTTTAATATGCATACATATAGTCTAGTTTATTTTATATGCTATTAGATTAAGTGCATATCTCATCTAGATTACCTATATCTCATGTAGATTTAATTGCATTCTTTAAACCCTTCATTCCAGAATGGTATGGTTGCCTGCATCTCAACTCTAAGAGCATAAATAGGAAAAATCCTTCTAGATAGGAGGCAAGGGGTTGCACTATCGAGTGTCTTGGATGAACTATCCCATGTTCATTCCAAGATGAATTCATAGGCAAGGACCACGTTGAAGTGTGTGTGTGAAATCTAAGGCCACATTCCCCATATACATTTCTGGAACCCAACGTGGGGCTGAGAAAGTCATTTTTTTGGCCTCATCTACATTAATTTTTGTCATTTTCATTGTTTTGTCATACTGTTCTGTACATATTCTTGAATTTTTGCATGAGAAATTTCATTTTCATGTAAATATTTGAAGGGTCTTGCACGTGTCTGTAAACTTTCTCATGCAAAAAATTGCTTTATTGCACAAGTCTTTGCAGGACACCTCATTTTCTCATGGAGGTTGGTGAAAGATTTAGCTCAGGCCTGTGCAAGATTTTGCATAAAATCTTGACACAACAAGGTTAATTTTGTTGTTTTTCAGCATGCTGTTCATTATCGTTTATTGATGTGTTTTTCCTTGAAGCATTACTATTCTATTTTTCTAGTTTTCTACATCTTAACAGTTGTCTACAAGATATTTGATGAAGATTCATTATACAAACCATTAAAACACAAACTGATTGTTTGTTTGTAGGATGATTGTCAAAGATACGTTTGTCGAAGATCAAATCTTAAAACCCACAAAACAATGTGTTTTCTTTCTTTTCTTTTCTTTTTTAGGAAAAAGTGGCAAGCCACTATAATATTTATTAATCTGATTCAAAAAGGTCAAAACATAGTCTAATTAGGGCTTGCAAAATTCTTAGGGTGCAAGATAGAAGAATAGGGGTTATGCTCTTCACCACTTCAAGGTCATGACCAAGGGTGAATCTGAAACCTAAATCCTTCTAAAAGAAGAGATTCTAATGGAGGCAAGCAGCTTAGTGGTTTTCTAGTGCTGATCCTTTTTTATGATAAGATGATGATTTCCTTTTGAGGGAATCAAAATCTTTAGGAAGGATGAGTCTAGATTAATTAAGCTAAGTCATTAATTAACTTGTTCTACGTGTTTAGCTGAGAAACTAAGGTAGAGGAGTATGCTCTTTCCCCTTGTGGGAAATTATAAAATTTGACCCTTATGTTCGAACCACCAGTCTAAGTCAATCCTTTAGAGAGGCTATCAGAGTGATCCAACCTCTAGGAATGACCCAAGTGAGCACACTCCTTTCGCCAAAGATTCCAACACACTATAATCAAGATGCTTTATAGAGCAAAAGACTCCAAAGCCATATTAAGTTCTTTCCCTTGATTCTTGATATCGCTTATCAAGGAGAAGCTTTGTTTGTTTCACTAGCCGGTGCCGGCCCCAGTCTTGCTAAGCAAGTGTGTGCACTTTTAGATGCTAGTGTGGGCTACTGGTCTCAACTCCACTTGTGGAGCCACCAGGGATTAATACAAATGGAAGTCAAGTAAAAAGCTTTAGTTAGAAGCTACCCAGTTCACCTCCAAAAGGAGGCATAATATTTGTGCAAGGAGGGGGAAGAATCTCTCCTATAGAACTCACCATAGGCATGCTATTGGATGTTGGAAGGTGGTATACACACTTGTCCCCTGCCACAAGGGTGCTCATTCAGCATATACTATTGAGTCCTTTGAATACACCAAAAACATGGGTGCCCTCTAGGGGGTGACACAGCTCTATGAGGTGCATGCATGCGCATAAGATGTGGGACAAAGGTTTTTCCTTCTCTACCATTTTCTCTTTCTAAGGATAAAGCATTTTTTTTATCGAGTTCTAAACATGTCCAAACCTACTTAAACAAACTGAAAGTCAAGACTCCCCTGTCCCTCTAAGTTGTTTTTCCCTCAGTTGGATTATATTTGACTATGCTTGCTTCCCGTGTGTTGTTGAGAACACTTTTTCTTACTTGAAACCCAACGTCATTTTCAAAAATATGGAAATTAAACCAACAAACTATTTAGTAAATCTGTCCAAAATAGTCTAAACTTTTTTGAAATCTCTTCAAAATCCAACTCTTTTGTCAGTCTGGTCCTAAATTTTGCGCACAATTTTGCAAGACTTCACATGAGATCCTTTTATCCTTCCACTTCTTCGTGCGGCTCTTTCCAGGCTCTCGCACGAATAGTTTCACATCTTCACATGAGATCTTGCCTCAGTGTCCTTATTTTGTTGTCAAACTTTGCACTTCTTTGCACAGCCTAGAGCACATCCTTTTGCAAAACATTTATGTTGTCTTGAGTCTTTGCACAGCCCTGTGTACTTTCTTACATGCCTCTCTGAGGATCTTTGTGCGAGATCTTGAGTTTGGACTGTCAAGTTGGTCTATTAGAGCTATCTGCGCTCTGTACCAAGTTTGTTTCCTGCATTAGTTTACTACTTCTCTATCTAAAAATAGTCCCAAACAACGACATTTTTCTTAGCTAAAGATTCACGACCCGTACTTTGACTAGTCTTATTTTTTAGCTATCTTGATTCTCATTCTTTAGTGCCTGTCATACTCTACATTACGATAGTCATAATCTTTTGCTATTCTAGCCTTCAAATCAGACGATTCATGGCTTAGTATACAACACTCTTATCTTGCTTTTTTGAGACTACATTCTAGTGTGGTCCTTGTTTAAGCTTTTTTGCTTTTCATCATTGTCTATGACTATGGCAACTTGACTTATGTTCTAAAACTTGGCTATCACTACTTGAAACATAGTACATCAAAATGGCTAACAAAAAATGCACTAAATCCAATATTCCTAGTGAGGAAGAAAATATACTTATTGCAAACATGAAGCAACAAATCCAATCAATGAGCGCTCAACTTCAAAGACTGAAGGAGGAATATGAAAAATCATCGAAAAAATTCTCCTTGAGAGAAAATTTCCCTTCCTCCTATGACAACCAAAAATCAAATTCTTGTGATCTTGAATCCAAGATATCTGAGAAAACTTCACAAACACCCAAGAAATCTAGAAATATTTTTGAAGAAAAACCTTGGGAACCTAAACCAAAGCATGATTTCACCCCTTTGGAAAGATCTTATGAATCAACTTTGGAAGAACTTCTTCAAAAGAATCTCATTGTGTTACCTAAAGTCACTTTGGTGGGAATTTCCTTCATGAGTAACTATTGTGCCTATCATAGACATACTTTACATAAAAATTTACATTGTAAGAAGCTAAAAAACAAGATCCAAGATCTCTTTGATAATGACATAATTTGAAAATCTAAGCCCTCATCTACTAGAGATTCTACTCTCAAGAAGGATCAACATCATGAAACCAAATCTACTAATGGTTTAAATGTGACACTTATCTCCTCCAACATACAACCACCTCCTAAAGTGTCCAATCTTTCCAACACATATTCACCAAACAAAGAACATGCTACTCCCCTTTTTGACTATATGTACCCTTAAGGACTGTCTTTGAAAGAAACTCAAGCCAATAGATATTAGACTGCAAGTCTTTCCACTACCTTCATAGATCATACTTCTTCATGCCCTGCTATGCCTATGAAGTCCACTACAAGTAATTTTCCCTCTAAACTTCAAGAGCCTATTATGAAAACTCTAGAAAAAGATTCAAATATAGATTTAGATACTCCCTCATCCTCGAAATTGGTTTCATGTCAAGAGGAGTACTTAAATGATGAAGAAACAAGTGTTGATCAAGACCAAGATTCCTTCATCCCCTTTCAAATCTTCCAAGATCTCGTCCCTCCATCTCAAGAGCCACATAGTCCTCCATCTCCCATGTCATGCACCTCTATTAAGCAAGATCAAGATATTCCTTCCACCACCCTTAAGGAGATTATTAAAGACCAAGGGAAGGATATTTTTCCTATGTTTGAAGAGAAAAGTGTTCCCTCACCCTCTTGTTCTACCTTACTACATTCACTTCAAAACTATTCTCAAGCTTTAAAAACTCCTATATCAAAGGTATTGATCCTATAATAGTTACTCATAAATCTATTGATGGCTTTGGTCATATTGCTCACTCTAAAGATGATGACATCCATACTCATGGTCCATTCACATTTTGTAAATCTATCCGTGGTCCCTACCCATCTAAGCTAAAACCTTCAAGTCTTCCATCCATATTGGAACCTTATGCTCCTCTATCTCCTACTTCCACTCTTATCTTATTACACACTCCTCCTACCCTATCCCAAGATCAACGAAGATACACATACTTGAACTCTTCACATTCACCTTTCCATCTAAACCAGACATATTGGCCTCATTCATCCACAAGTCCCAAGTCCTTTGGAAGAAATTTGGATGATCAACTCAAACACAAGTGCATGAATCCATCCTCAAAAGTTAACTATGTCTCCTCCAATCGACATGTGAATGTTAAGAAGGAAAATACACAAAAGAGACCACAAAGGTCCACTATTCAAAGAGCTCAACCAAAGAAAGTATGGGTTCTTAAATATGTTATTGAAGAAACATGTTCCAAAGCATCTAATGAAAAATCAAAAGCTATATGAATTCCCAAGTCTCTTTTGAAGGAATTGAATATTGAAAACAAATCAAAGTTGACATTTAAGCTTCCAAAGGCTTCCACTCCATCTTCTTCCCAACACCTTCCTAAAAAGGTTTCAAAACCTTATACTCCACCTTCCTCCAAAATTATTCCACCACCTCATACATCTAAACCTCATACTATTTCATCCATATTTCCTCCATCATTCCACTACCCTTCAAGGTGTGTGTCAATGTTAATCTTGCCTACTTTTTCTTCTACCCTTGCACATCCCTTTCAATACCCTATCAACTCCACCTTCTATACACCACCTTTTATCCTTCCATCCCATTTATCTCATCCATAGCCTAAAACCTTATCCTCCATATATCTTTTTCTACTATCTCCCTTCCATTACCTTATCAACATCTTTGAGTGTACCTTGCTATGGCCTTGGCTTATCATTACTTATCTTTCTTATAGGCATGCTATATAACTTGAGAAAGGCTTGAATTCTTTCCAAAAACTCTAAAAATCCAAAAAGAAAAAAAAAAAGTGCCTCGGTGAAAACTTGGAAATAGGCACCTTGGTAGCAAACACAAAGATAAATAAATCCGTCCTATGGTGAAAACCACTTCTTGTGGCACCTTGGACAAATACCATGATGAAAACCTGGTAAACAGGTGTCATGCGTAATTCTGCCATCAATGACATCCTATCATAATCTTGCTTATGATTATATGTCCTCATTCCCAAAGTCATTCACTCATAATCTCCATAACAAACTTTTCTCTCCTATTCACTTAACCCTTTGGTCTTGATCAACGAAAGAAAGAAGAAAACTCAGTTCTTAGCAATCTCTTGACATGGTCATTTTCTTGGATTACTTATGTGACACCCTTCATTACACCATGAGCTTATATTGTTATATCTTTTTCCCTAGCTTGGTGTAATCTTGTGAAGACTTTCCTTGAGGGTAACATTCACCGCTTCATATTCCTTGCCTATCCATCTCCACTTATCCACTAGCTTGCTACTACATCTCATCCTACACCTTGCTAGACACTAGAACAAAATCAAGGTAATCCTTCTTGAGAGCTAGTAATCTCTAAAAAAGTTCTAAAATTTTGAAAATATCTTGAAAAAATCCTAAAAATTAGAAAAAAGTCCTAAAAAAAATCTATTATCTTGGTGAAAACCTAGCAATAGGCACTTTGGTAATACCAAAAATTGAAAATTCCAAAAAATACAAAAAAAGAGAAAAAAGAGAAAAATACAAAAAAAATTGAAAAATAAGAAAAGTGTCATTGGTGAAAACTTGGAGATAGGCATCATGGTAGCAAAAAAATGAAAGCTCCACCAAGAAGGTGAAAACCTTGTAAACAGGCACCTCTTGTTCTAATGCTTCATCTTACAACACATCTTTTGGCTATCTGTACAGTTGCTTTATTGCTTTTCCTACTTTTCGCTCATGTATCCATGGATTGAGTCTTGTCACAACTCAGGGGCATTCCCCTTCAGTATCACCTTTTCAAGATTCTCTCATAGAATCTCTTTTGTGATAGTCACCAATCATTCTATTTTGTCTACCTACTATCACCAATGTCACTCTTTTCAAGGTTCTCCTTATAGAATCTCTTTTGCGATAGTCACTAGTCGTTTTGGCTGTATTTGCCTACTGTCGCTAGTGTCACTACCTTTTCAAGATTTTCCTCATAGAATCTCTTTCATGACATGCACCAGTTGTTCTAGCTGTGTCTGCCTACTATCACCAATGTCCCTCTTTTTGAGATTCTCCTCATGGAATCTCTTTCACAATAGTCTCCAATTGTTTTAGCTGTGTCTGCCTACTATTGCTCAGGTCACATTTCAAGATTCCTTTATGGAATATCTCTCTTGCATCAGTCACCAGTCATCTTGGCTATGTCTATCTACTATCGCTCAGCCCTCTTAGGTTCTTCACCTTGAAGATTCCTCCTTGACCTTAGTAACCAATCATTCTGGCTATGTCTGTCTATTGTTTTTAGCCTACTAAAGAGATTTATTTCATCCATGTTCTGGACACTGACACTCGATATTAATCCTATGACACAAAAATGAACTCAAAACGATGAACTTGTTTGGATATGTTGAGCATTTTCTTTGTTTGTTTCATTTTCACTTCATTATGTCTCCTCAAGCAACTCAATGATGTCATTCTAACTAGAGAAGTAATGACTAGGGGCATGATCTTTTCTTTGCTTTCTCTTGTGGTTTAGTTCCAATAAAGTTGAAATATTCCTTTTAGAGGGGTGTCCACTATAAGAGCCTCCATCTCATATTGGATGGCTGGGTGTACCTTGAATTTTTTTATATGGATAAATTCAATGTTGGTTCTTCTCCTTGTTTGTTGGAGTGAACTTTTTATGCTATAGTGCATACTAATACTCATCCTATTAAGTGAACATATGGATCACTGTGAGTATATCTAGCACACTTCTATCTTAGGGTATGAATGCAAGGGTCATTGCAGATAGAATAAACATTGAGTACTTAGCATAAGAAAGATATCTTGTGTGTTTGGTGTGTCTACCATGCAAGCAACATTTTGGTCATCCTAACATTTATGTTTTGATCCTTATGTTAACTTGCTACATCAAAAGGGATGAATGTTTTGGTCATTCTGGCTTCTTGTGCCTTGAATGCTTACACTTAATCCTGACAAATTAATAACAATATGTCCTATTCATGTTTCCATGATTGCAATGTCAGTGGGAATTGTACAACATATGGGATTTTGTTCTATGCTCAACGATGGTAATTTTCAAAGTTTGGTAACTAGACCTAGGGTTGCATCTAGTTTAAGGTTGCATCTAGCATAGGGTTGCATTGCATAAGAACATGGTTCGCTTACAGATCTAGTTGCATCCTTTGTGATGAGGAATTGTTGGCTTCTTAAAAGTATCATGTTCTTCATCACTGCAAAAATGATCAATTAATCATCCTCTTGGCTACTTTGCCTTCTCTGAATCCATTTTCGGGAGCGAATTTAAAATCTAACACACTTAAGTGGCTCAAAATTGCATTTTAAAATTTTGGGACTAATGCAATCAAATGCTTGTGCAGTCCAAATTCTTCAGATACTTTGTAAATCTTGGAATCTTTTCAACTTAAAAATTTCTTCAAATTTTATCACAAATTTTGGAAAAAGTCAACTCTGGTTAAATCTGGTCAACTTTTGGTCAAACTTGGTCTTCTAGACCTTGAAATCACTTTGAATTGACTCTAAATTTTCTTCTGATCATTCTGATCTCTTTTATATTCTATTGATTCTTCAATTTCTTCTATCTCTCTCTACTACTCTACATCATAATTTTGGTGTGTCATCTTTCAATTTCACTCCCGAGTGGGCAGGATGATTACTTCATTGAATCTAAATTTTGACTCAAATATGAATCTTTATTGCTCAGTGCATCTTATTCCCATCTTATGTCCTCATCACTCAAGGCATCTTATTCCCCTCTTTCTGGCATCTTTGTCATCTATCGCATCTTATAAAGAGTTCTATGGACAAGTATCAGGACAATCTAAACCTCAACTCCTGAGGATCAAGCCTCATTCTGGGGATGATTCTATGACTCATAATTTGATCTTGCTATCTTTTATCAACCTCAGGTATCTAGATGTTCTATCTAGATCCTTAAAGATTAAGCTTCGTTATGGAGATAGTCTTTTAAATGCTTATCAAACTTCAAGTATCTAGATGTTCTATCTAGATCCTTAAAGATTAAGCTCCATTCTAGAGAGTCTTTTAAATTCTTATCAATTTTAGGTATCTAGATGTTCTATCTAGATCCTTAAAGATTAAGCTCTATTTTGGAGATAGTCTTTTAAATGCTTATCAATTTCAGGTATCTAGATGTTCTATCTGGACCCTTAAAGATTAAGCTTTGTTATGGAGATAGTCTTTTAAATGCTTATCAATTTCAGGTATCTAGATGTTCTATCTGGATCCTTAAAGGTTAAGCTCCATTCTAGAAATGATCTTTTAAATGCTATCAATCTGAGGTATCTAGATCCTTAAAGGTTAAACTTCATCTTGAAGAAAACCTTTTAAATGCTTATCGATTTAGGTATCTAGGTGTTCTACTTGGATTCCTTAGGATTAAGTTTCATTTTGGAGATGGTCCTTAAAAGATCATCAATTGGTCTTCATGACATCAACTTCAGAACCAATCTTACTTATTGATCTTCGCATCATGCTTTCTGATTTTCTTTGAATCGAATGTGTTGCTCGCACATTCATTCAAAGAGGGGCAAAATGTAATACCCCAAAATTGGCTCATTGCCATGTCAACCAATTTTGGTCTATTTCAATCAATCCTAAGTCCTATGTCAATAGGCAATTCTTATTCTGATATTCACTACTTGACTTAATTGCCAAATGCAAAAAACCCTAAATCCGCATTAATCATGCTATTTATTTAATTCCTAAAGTATTGACTTGTATTAGTCACTATAAACCTACTGATTAAGATTTAATTTAATTTAAAGTATTTATACTTTAAATAAATTAAATTATCTCCTAAGGCTAATGTACTAAGGAATTAAAAATAATTAATTTAAAACTATGCTTATTTTAATTAATTGAATGCAATTATTCAATTAAATAGAAAAGGCATTTATGGGGTCATATCTCATTTTATTAAATTGAATATCTTTCCCAAATTCTATTTCTCAGTTCAAAATAGAAATTCTTAGTTAACTACTTCTTGAATTAGAAGTGACTTAATTCACTTACTCTCACACTAAAGTGAATCTGAGTTAATTGTTTCTTGCACTCAGGATTTGAGGTAGTTAACTACATCTATATTGGGAATCTTCCACTCTGACTAGATCTTGGCTTCAATCTTGACCTTTGATTCGAGTTGATCTCAACCATTGATGGATTCTAGGAATTCTATTTAAGAGACTCCTAATTCCTCATTACAGAGGTTGAATTGAATTTGTATCGAATCTCTGCTGAATTTTGCACTCATTAGCTCATTATTCTCACAAGCTTTTCATTATTTAGATTTCATATCATATAGCTTTAATATGCATACATATAGTCTATTTTATTTTATATTCTATTAGATTAAGTGCATATCTCATCTAGATTACCTGAATCTCATATAGATTTAATTGCATTCTTTAGACCCTTTGTTCTAGAATGGTCTGGTTGCCTGCATCTCAACTTTGAGAGCATAAACAGGCAAAATCCTTCTAGATAGAAGGCAATGGGTCACATTGTCGGGTGTCTTGGATGAACTATCCCATGTTCATTCCAGGATGAATCTGCAGGTAAGGACCACGATGAAGTGTGCGTGTGTGTGTGACATCTGAGGCCACATTCCACATATACATTTCTACTAATTAAGATTTAATTTAATTTAAAGTATTTATACTTTAATTAAATTAAATTATCTCCTAAGGCTAATGTACTAAGGAATTAAAAATATTTAAATTAATAACTATGCTTATTTTAATTAATTGAATGCAATTATTCAATTAAATAGAAAAGGCATTTATGGGGTCATATCTCATTTTATTAAATTGAATATCTTTCCCAAATTCTATTTCTCAGTTCAAGATAGAAATTCTCAGTTAATTACTTCTCGAATTAGAAGTGACTTAATTCACTTATTCTCACACTAAAGTGAATCTAAGTTAACTGTTTCTTGCACTCAGGATTTGATGTAGTTAACTACATCTATATTGGGAATCTTCCACTTTGACTGGATCTTGGCTTCAATCCTGATCATTGATCTGAGTTGATCTCAACCATTGATGGATTCCAAGAATTCTATTTAAGAGACTCCTAATTCCTCATTACAGAGGTTGAATTGAATTTGTATTGAATCTTTGCTGAATTGTGCACTCATTAGCTCATTATTCTCATAAGCTTTTCATTATTTAGATTTGATATCATATAGCTTTAATATGCATACATATAGTCTAGTTTATTTTATATGCTATTAGATTAAGTGCATATCTCATCTAGATTACCTGCATCTCATATGGATTTAATTGCATTATTTAAACCCTTCATTCTAGAATGGTCTGGTTGCCTGCATCTCAACTCTGAGAGCATAAATAGGCAAAATCCTTCTAGATAGAAGGCAACGGGTTGCACTGTCGGGTGTCTTGGATGAACTATCCCATGTTCATTCTAGGATGAATCCATAGGTAAGGACCATGTTGAAGTGTGTGCATGAAGCATAGGCCACATTTACGCATATACATGCCTCACACATATGAAAGATTGTCACCTTTCATAACACACAATTGAAAAAAATTAATCTTCCTGTGACAACAACTTAATGAAGTATGTTATGATATGATGACATTTAACACTCTGGTACAACAACTTAATGAAGTCTATAATGATAATAGGTCTACCATTATTAAGATTATTTTCTTATAATGATTACCTTTTGTTTATATATGTTAGTGAAAGATTGTCACCTTTCATTACATATCATATGTGAAATAGTAACCACCATGAACCAAGTTAGAGGGTGGCACTACTACATTTAACCTCATTTTTATACCAAAAATTTTGACCATTAACTAAATAAGTTTAGGTTGGTAAGAATGTTAAGGCAAAAAATTTCTTTTTTTTTTTACATTTAAGCCCCATGTTGGTCAAAATTTTGACCAACACGGGGGTGGTGGTCAAAAATTTGACCAACATGGGGCTTATACATCAAAAAAAAGAAACATTTCTTACTTTTTCTTTCACACACACGGGTTTTCTTTTTTTTCACAAGGGTTTTGAAGAGAATGTGATTGGATACTATTACTATGATACCAGACTTATCAAAATTGTGAAAACAATACAATTTTTTTTGTATTTTCAAGAGTTTCCTTTATCTGTGTGCATTGGACTAGATGTTGTTTCATGTTATGATAAGTCTATGAACCTATGCATGTGAGATGATCTCTTTGCTTTTGAAATTGCACAAACTTTCTATTTCATGTTATCTTCAATCATACACATCGGTGATTAGATTTGTAAGTTGAACATCATTCGTGGTTATTTTTAGTTGAATGGTTACACTTCTGCATATGTTCAATTGATTCAAGTTTTGTTAAAGAACAAGGCACACAAGGATTATACATCTAAAAAAAGAAACATTTCTCACTTATGTCTTTCGCGTGTGTGGGTTTTCTATGTTTTCACATGGTTTTTGTAGAGTTGGAGGTCATCAACATATAATTTCAGCTATAGTAGGACAGCTACTACCACTAGATTTAATGGAAGAGAATGTTAATCAAGTACTCACCAAGGCAAAATCAAAGACTATAGGTTATTTCTTTTTCCTTTTTTCTTTGTTTCCCCATTTTAGGTTTTATTTTATGTAGAGGGTTTTGGATTTATAAAATTGTTTTAACCATTCATAAGTTTTTCAAGTGTGGTAGAGCTTGCAGAGTTGGATGGGCCGCTTGTTAAGCTCTGTCTAAAGGTCCGCTTTTGGCACAAAAGATCAATAGTGTTAGCAAGGCTTGGCACCTACCTATAGAATAGAATACCTATAAGTGACTTAATATGTATTCTTGAATAGAAACACGTGAATTAGAAAAGAATACTAGTAGAAATGTTTGCATTCTCCCTTTTCCAAATCCACTAGAGCCTCATTAAATTGGTTTACAATAAATGGGGAAAATTTATAGTTTGTGATGAAGTGAGGGTGCTAGATCTGAATAACCATATAAATATACTCAATCAACATGATGGACCCTTCTAGACTATCCAATCTTAGCCAAATGTGCAAGCAATAGCCTTTCCCTAATCATTTCTCTAGTTTTTTATATCTAGCTACAAAACCCTCAAGCTCACTTTCTTCTATGAAGATTGTTGGATTGTTGGTATCAAAAAATTCCTAAGTGTCTTCTCTAACAATTCTCAAAAATTCCTCACCACTATTATCCCTCACAATTCTCATGTTTGGGTCACATGTATGAGAAATAAGCAACAAAAATTCTACATCTAAAAATATTTTTGACACCAAAAATTTTCCCAAGTCATACCTCCATGCATTTTACTTTGAGTTTTTAAGGTTTCCCTACCCTAAAATTGTATAAATAGTTGTAAACCCTTGGATGGTATAGGGGCATCTAAGATAAAACCATATTTATCAAAAAATCCACCATCAACCTTCTAACCCTTAACTAGTTTCGGACTATCATATTTATCATTGGTCAATGGATTTATCTGGTACAAGAAATCATAAAATATGTTCCTTTTATGTAATTCATCTTGGTGGAGGATTGATGAATTCTAGGGCTTCTACAAAAATAATTTAAACTATATAAACTAGGGCTTGTATAGAAATAATTTAAACTCTATAGATTAAGGATTTCTAACCTCATAATTTCAATCCACTAAACAATGTACCCCAATTAAAAAAATTCACCTCACTATGATAGTTTACCAACCAAAAAACCACAATCCTCCATCAAAATTCAATATAAAATTTCCCAAGAATTATACAAACAAACTCTAAGAGAAAATCCTAATTACAACTTTTTTGCTTAATCTTGCACTGAGTTTTTCTTAGAAACACCACCTCAATAAAATGGATAGCTTCAGATAAATTTCAAGACTTGGTAGAATGTAGAATGAATTGAAAATTGGGCACTTCATGTCTTTTTATTACCTTTTATAATACCTTTTTTTCTTCTATTAATTCATGTGAATGAGAAATTGACTTGAAACTTTCAATTCTTCTATTTTAAATCTCCACCAAATTGGCTTGATCATACAAAAATTAAATTTCCAACCTCTTTTGACCACAAACTTATTAAACATTCCCTCAATAAATCAACCAGAATATTCCACATTATAAAAATCTCAAAGACAACATCCCTGTTAGGATCAAGCAATACTATGAGGGGGGTAAATCATTATTGCAATACTTTGCACCAATCAATAAATTTGAAACTTGGTCATAAAAATCCACATATAGAAATATATACTTTTTATTGCCCTTGACTACTCTAGATATACTCTTTGTCTAGGGCTTGATGTTTGACCAATACTATTCTAGGCAATAAAATTCAAGTAAGCAAGAAGATTGAGTCCATATTAAGACCAATCTATAGGGCTACCCATTAATAGGAGACACTTGATCCTATTAAGAATAATTTTCATGAAGACATAATGTTATAGTATTCACATGAGTGCTTCACATTTCAAATTAGAAAGGCTTGATGTTCTAGTTGGTTGTGTTATGTCGGTATATCTCCAAAGCTTAGTGGAAGAAATAAATTGTCAAAACAAAGATTTTTGGTTATTGAGTAGATGATAGTTGCATCACAAAACTTCAAAACTTATAGTGTTGCAAGATGGTGGGGTTTTTATTGAAGACTTTCATTAGTCCTTGAATGAATGTGTCATGTTCTTACACCCTTCAATTCATCAAGGAGTTTGTAAGTCTGAATGCACATTATGAAGGCACTTGTTTGGTCAAAGACATAATTGTTTTAGCAATAAAGATATGTGGCTTGTCTCTTAAGGTTCAACAATTACTATGATTGCTTGATTGAGGTTCGGGTTAGTCAATGGGACATGTTTGATAGAATATCAACACCATCAAACAAGAAAATTCTAAGTTCATTTGCCTTGGCGAATCATATCACCATAATTGCACCATTGGGCATCTAAGATATTAATGTTTGATTGATCAAATTTAAAGAATAAACACCTGTAGGAGCTCACATACAAAAAAAATGGACCTCAATTGGTGAAAATATGAGATATTTGGTCACAACCTTCTATGAGATGATTCAACAAAGAACACAAATATTGTATCAAAGATAGAAGCATGATTGCCACATGAATTTGGGATTTTCCACATTTCACAATAATCACCTAAATAATGTAATGGATACATTCTCATGCTTCTTGGTAGAGGTGTCAACTCTTTGGCTTATTCTAATCAATGATAGATTGAGTAACTACATTGTGAGCCATTAAAAGTCTTCAAAGGGGAGAAGATTCACAACCTGGTATTTCAAAATCTAATGTGATGAGTTTAGGTGTCTCGTATCATACAACATAAAGTCTCTATTATTTATATGTCCAAAGTCATCTTCTTGCCAATAACCAATCAATATGTATCATTAAATAATAATGTTTTATTCTTTTATAAGAATAAAATATTATCCTATCAATGCAAAGGTAAAGTAATTTCAAGAATCGGTTACATAACCAGCAAATTATCAAGAACAATATTTATTGTAATTGGAGGGGATGTGCCATGGTTCTTTTAGGGGTTTTTGTACTTCAAGGAGGGAGTCTTTTTGTTATTGTTTTTCTTGTAATAGAGATACTCATTTTTTTAATGTTATATATTGTATAGATTCTGAAAATGTGGGTTCGATCTTTGAGATTGGATAAAAGGGGAAGCATTATTGAGTCCATGAATTGATTATTGATTCTTTGGATGATTTTGAGTTGTGTCTTATTGTAATCATTTTTCAATACCATTGATAATACAAATATGTAGCTTAGTTTGGATTTTTGTTTTAAGATAAAGTTATTCATTGAAAGGTAATATCAACTTTCTTGTATCTTCTATTTAATATTCATTGGTGAATGTGAGGGAGCGAGCTGTGTACCAATTCCTTGTGTTTACTTTCTTTATATTTAAGCTTCTTTCACATATATTCTATGTTTACAGGTAGATGTGTGTAAGTCTTTATTGCTTTCAAGTTTAAAGCATTCCCAAAATTTATATTTATTTGAAGAAGGGACATATACCTTCACATCAAAATTCAGAGAACATTTGCATGTAACCATCGCAAATGTCTCAACTATTGGTTATAGATCTTGTCTTAGGTTTTAAGCATTAGGGGGTAATTTGGTTAAGTTTGTGAAAAGAAAAATCTGTTCACTAATATCATATCAAATGCTTCAAGGATCTGATTTGTCAAGACTATCTTCAAGACTCCTAAATGAAGGATTTGGTTTTGTAAACTTTAAAACACTTGGACTCAAGGGTTCTAAGGTTCCAATTCAATTCAAAGACCCCCAATCCACACAACTCTTCATCAAACTATTCAAAAAGCCTAGTAGGTTGTTTAGTAGACTAGCAACAGAAACAAAAACTAAATAACTCAGACTTGTTCCAAGAACCCTGACAAGGTAATGGTATTTATCGATACACTTTTCAATGTTCTAAAACATATCAATGCATTTCATATAGTTACTTTGTGCCAACACACCTGTTCAACACTGATGCCCTATTTTTAATGCATAAAATTGACCCAATTTACAAAGGAAGTACCCCTCGATGATCTCCTATCAACCCCAACTCCTGGACAGTGTCTTCTTATGTCTTCAAATGCTTAATTCCAAAAGGAATTAGACTCCAGCACTCTACAACCTAGAAATCCCCAAATTATGCCCTCAAACCCTTGTAATCTAGGGCTTCCTCAATCTTTTGATTCTCCACACTTTTGAGCCAAATTGGAGATTTAATTACCTTTCATTCTCCATACTCAAATTTTCCAAAGCATAAAATGTATGCCTCAAGTGGACAGATCATCCACTGCTACACCTTGGTGTTCAACTTCAATAACTTCATAAAAAATATATCAAATAGGAATGAGGTTAAAAGCTCTGCACCTTAGCAATAGCCTTGTGAGGATATTTTCCCTTCAACTTTGGGTCAACACACTACTTTACTTTGTCTTCACTCAACCTTGGAGTTACTTGTATGCATGGAAAAAGCATAGAATATATTATATATCATTATCCCCAATTGCATAAAAGTGAAATAAAACTGTACATAATGGAACCGCTATCTATACTCAATAAGCCATTAGTGTGACAAATTAAGTATGTTAATGATTTACTACAGCAAGCAAGAAAAACTTTAGAATACATTATTTGCAGACTCATTACAATGTATCACCATTGATAGTGTTTTGTAATTTTTGAAAATGAAAAAAGAAAAGATGAAATATATCTTCTCCACAATATGAATTCTTGCTTAAGAAAAGTTTTGATTATTATTTTTCCTATCCAAGAGGAGAGTTGGAACCAAAATATAACACTAACCCAAGTAACAAGGCTTTGTTGTCCCCTAGGCATTGTATGGTCCACTGGTTTTTGTCTTGTCAAAAGTTCAAGTAGCACCACCTCAAAACTATATACATCACTCTTTTGAGTTAACTGAAGTCATAACATACCTAAAAGGAGAATGAAAATAAAATTGTCACAACCACAACCTTGAATACTCAAAATTTTCCCTGTCATTTTTTTAATAGGAAGTGCCCAACATAGCATTCAATTCTGATCCAAATGAAAAATAGATGCAATGCTTATTTCCATCTAAAGTAATCCTTAGAGACAAGTAGCATCAGTAACTATGGGAGCCTATTAAATACATTGCATGACACACTTAGTTTTGAAACCCTTTAGTATCTATCAAATTTGGAGTAGCATGGAAATCAATATGGTAGTTGTATTCTACAATCAGATTCATATAAATATTGGAGGCCTAAAAAATTACAAAAATATATCTAGATAAATTATATTATGTTAAACTATGAAAAACTCAAGTTTTAATGCTTGTTAAAAAAACTCAATCACTAGTGCTAGGGATAATTTTCAAAAATTCATAGGAAGTTCATTAATCCTAGTGAATCTTTTCAATATCAAAGTTTTACATTACAGTATTTGGTCATAATGTAGAATTATGTTTCCAGTTCCAGGTTTAATATGATGGAATACAAAAAATTACAAATTCCTAAAGGAAAGAAATATTGTTTGTGAAAATTTGGGCCACTTTATTTTCAAATGGAAAATATTTGTACATAAAAAGAACATTACAGCCAATTGATAAATATTATTACTAAAACTCCCCAAATAGCCTAAAATTATTTTTTTGTTCATTTCAAGTAGCCACATTAATTTCCCCCAGTTACAATGTTTGCCAAATTACGAGAAAACATCTGAGGAATTTTGTTATAGAGTATAATCTAGTTTACAAGTTCTTGAAATAATGAGTTTAGCCACCCTAACTTAAGGAATGCAATCATAGATGTAGGTGTAGCAAGTTGAGGGATTATAAAGTTAAGGACAAGCAAAGAAAAATAGTACTAAAAAGAAAATATTTGGATTGATCCAAATTCAAGATTGAGAAAAGCTAATTTGATTTAATTGGTGCATAGCTAGCACAATATTCATCAATGGTATATCCAAGAGACACCTCCCTTAAGATGTTCCTTTGATCTTGCAAATTATGCATGGAATGAACCAACATCATCGAGTAGGACGAAATGTCAAGGAACAAAACACTTGCTACTATTGTAATAATAAAATAAATGTAAGAAAACACTAAGAAAGATGAGGTATTCACATTTATATTAATATTTACTTAAACCCAGTAGAAAATTTATAAAGAAAAGAAAAGAAAAATAAAGACTCCATAATATTATTAACTCAATAGAAAATAGTCCTGCTAGTCCTCAGATATCTTGAACCAAGGTTGCACGGGTACGCATACCCACACCCCTATGATGCGTACCCATATACCCAAGTACTAGGTACTCCATGGAGAGCATCATAGCTCAGAACCTTGATTAAGAATTTTGATTTATGTTTCAATTTTTTGTCTGTGTATCAGCTTGTTGTTTATCAGGCTTAATTCAATACACAATTAGTTTCAAACTTTGATACAATACTGATTAATAGTAAAATTTATCACTCTTCAAGTCAGAAGTTTATCATTTGCAATGTCATTGTCATATGACTTATGATCTTCTTGTTAATGTTTAAAGTCCGTCTTCTCTGTTATACATCTAAGCATTTAGTTTATATATATTATTATTATTAAAAACATATTGCAATCTAAAATTGAAAATAAAATATTAGGTCTGCAAACTTTATCACTGTTCTTGTTTTGAAAAACCATTGCTGGGTCTCATATTTTTTGATTTTCTACAAATATTAAATTATATTAAAAAATTGATATGCCCAAGTACCACTGTCCCCTATTTTAAAACATAGCCATACTTGTACTAGTATCCCATCCCTGTGCAACCTTGTCTTGAACAGGTGCATAACAGAAACAACTATTCATCTTTGACACTAAGTCAAAAAAATGATTAGCTTGATTTTATATATTGAGATTGAAAAACCAGTCCTTCCAAAGACATAAAT
Organism: Cupressus sempervirens; assembly: GCA_028749045.1. Taxonomy (NCBI): domain Eukaryota; kingdom Viridiplantae; phylum Streptophyta; class Pinopsida; order Cupressales; family Cupressaceae; genus Cupressus; species Cupressus sempervirens. The sequence continues at coordinate 431,995,630 of CM053786.1, read as the reverse complement.
TGTTAAAGGTATAGGATCACTACAAATGTAATAACTCTTCCCATTCTTTCTGTGTGTTCCAAGTGTAGATTTTGAATGTATATAAATATAAGTAGAGGAGACATGTCTCTATGAAAATTCTTAAGTTAATAATCCTTAGAGTATATAAGTATATATATATATATATATATATATATATATATATATATATATATATATATATATATATATATATATATATATATATAGAGAGAGAGAGAGAGAGAGAGAGAGAGAGAGAGAGTTTGTCTAATTTATGATTAACCAAAGAAGGATTATGACTAGGCCAATTCAATCCAACTAAAGCTAAAACATTAACACTCCCTCTTAGCTAGGGTGGATTGTTATAGAACACCTTATGCTCTCAAGCATATAGATGGTCCACCAGCTTGAGCCAATGTCTAGTTCTATAATGGAATAGATAGGTCAGCATATGCCTGTACTCCTCTTGGGATGGATAAATAATTCTAAGGTGCTATATATTGATTGCTACAAAGTGAAAAGTGTAGAACCAGAATCAGTATGCAAAGAACATTAACAAATGAAGTAAACATTCACAAACCAAAAACTAAATTCACATATATGCTTAGACTAAGAAAGAAAATAAGAAGTGCAAACCTCACAAGAGAAAACACTCCATGCTTTCTTGATTCTGTAGATGTGTCCTTTTGTTGTGGATGTATGCTCAAGATGCTCAAAAGCTGCTTCAATGGAGATGGTTAATGGCAAATTGGTAGCTTTGTGAGCTCTCAATTTGGCATTATAAGGGTATGGTTGATGGCTTTGGTTCTCAAAATAGCATGGTAACTTTAGCTCAAAGATTGTTGATGAAATGGCTTGGGATGGGATTCAATTTATAGGCTAAGGGGTAGAGGGATGGAGGGCTTAGATGCAAGGATGGATGAAGGCTTAAGGAGGGCTAAGATGCACTCAAAGGGGAGCACATGGATTGTGCTTGTTTAGCACCAATGGGAAGGTGACACTTGTCACAAGGAGGAGGAGTGTGAGAGGGTAGGGTTAAGGGTTGGTTAAAGTCATGATGAGTGGGGTTGAGTATGTAAGAGGGATGTAAGAGGAATGAGTGTGGAAGAGGGAAGAGTGTGTAAGATGGATGCAAGAGTCATGAGTGGGCTTGTAAGAGTCTTTATGTTTTGTAAGAGCACTCATGACTTAGTGGTTGGGTTTTTTTGAGGGGAGACTTTGGTTTGGATTAGGAAAGTCTTAAACTTGTTTAAGGAATGTGACAACATTAGGGGGTGGATTAGGCTTGGGTTTAGGATTAGATTAGGGATGTTAGAGATGTGCAAGTGGATGGCATTAATGAGGGTGGGTGAGTTAGTGGCTAAGCTTGGTTAGTATGGGTGGATGGGGTGGATTAGGCTAAATGGAGGATTAGAAATAGGTTAGGGGTTTTTGAATTTGAGGATTTCATTTATCAAATAGATTTATTTAATAAATGGGGATTTTTGGAATTAGATAGAAGAATAGGATTTAATTGATAAATAATAGATTATTTGATTTATCAATTAGGACTATAGATGATTAATTAAATTAATCAACTAGGGGATGACAAAGGATTAATTAAATAGAAATTTAATTAATAATGCCTTTTTACATAACTAAATAGGATTACTAAAATAGTGTAATCAAATTTAGGTGTCTACATTTTGCCCCTCTTTGACATAGTGTTGAGACAACACTATTTCAAAGAAGTTCGAATGAAGACGACACGAAGAAGAGGTTTTAGCAACAAGGTTGCCCCAGTCTCGGATAAGAAGAGGAGAGACTAGACTTAGATGATGCCCCCTCAAGAAGGCGGCGGGGAGAGAAATGAGGCTCGATGACTTCTTGAAAAGTACAAGAAATTGAGACAAGCTGAGACGCAGGTTGGCGAAGAGAAGGGGCTGAATTAGCTCAAACTCTCACTACGGGAGAATGATAAAGGGAAATCAGAGGCACAATAGTAAAGCAAGCTTAAGACTTTCCAGGATTGGGGGGGGAGATGGAGGAGCAGAGTGCTATAAAAGGAATCCATTGAAGCTTTTTGAGTGGGGGGATACTTCAAAGAGAAGTACCACCATGTAGTTGAGCACTAGATTTGCTATAGGACTGTTGGTTAATTGCCAAGGTTACCAAGAACATCAAGGCCTTTTCACCAACTGTCCAAAGGACTGACGAACTGACTCAAAACAAACACACAAGGATTGCCCCAGTATCACACATGAATCCCAGAGGAAGCAGCATGGAAACGACACTAGGTAACCCACAAGCAGAAAAAGAAAACAAGCAAAAGACCTGATCAAGACCTTACGCTCTAATTGCCCCATTCGCAGCATACCATGATATGGAAGATCATGGCAACCTTGAGGAGGGAACAAGGACATTGCTTGGAAAAGATATTTCAAGACCCAAAAGGGAAGATCCCAAATCAAAAGAAAGTGAAAATCCAAAAGAGAACTGTTTGCCAGCGAGATGGGTAGGACGAGGTACTAACGGACCAAGATCAGACATGAGGAAAGCTATATCCTGCAAAAATCTATCAGAGAGCACCTAAGCTGATGGATCTGGATGAGTGATGCGTCTGGCAAGCTGAACTAAGTAGGATAACACTTTGGTGATAGGAGATCTAGCTAAAGGATGCATTGGAATATCTAACCAAGGTGTGCAATGTGTGCAAGATGTTGACCAAGGATGAACTAACATGAAAGACGGATAGATACAATGATACTAAGCTTAAAGAGGATGTATAAGCTGACAGACCAAGATATGTTACAAATGTACAAGTTTGTTCATGTTTTGGTTTTTTGTGAGATGGAAATGTTTGTGAAGGATGGGGTGTCTATAATAGTTGATAGGTGGATAGGTAGATGGTTTGTGAAAAGTTTAAGGAAAATGGGATTCTGTGTGTGCATGGGATAGGATACAAGCTAAGATACAAGATCATTTACAAGATGGAATATGGTACAAGCTTTGGACAAGATTCGAATATATACAAGGTATGGTACAAGATTTACAAGGTATAATACCAGCTTTGGTACAAGATTTACAAGCTGTACAGGAGGTATTGACAAGCTCCATCAGATTTTGGATATTTGATTGGAACACCAAGGGAACAAGCAGGTGTTTTATGGGATGGTGGGTGGATATATGAGGGATAGGATAGTGATAGATAATGGATTAGTCTTTGGCACACAAGGCGCCTGAATTACCAGGTTTTCACCAAGGTACCTATCCAAGGCGCTTGAATTGCCAAGTTTTCACCATTGGACGCTTATTTCTCTTTACTATTTTTTTTTTCTTGTATTTTTCAAAAGCTGGGTATACCAAGGATCTTCAAGCATAGAACTTCTTGAGATGAATGATGTTAGTGGGATCATTCAAGAGTTCTCCTTCTGGTGTAGATAATTGATAGGCTCCGGAGCCAAAGGAGGCGGTAACCACATAGGGACCAAGCCATGTAGGTTCAAACTTGCCTTTCTTTTCTCGATCTGCTTGGACTTTCATATTTTCTTTGAGGACCATGTCACCTGGCTGAAAGTGTCATGGGAGCACCTTCTTGTTGAAATTCCTTTTGAGATGAGTTTGATAGACTGTGAGATGGTCATAGGCTTGTTGTCTCTTCTCGTCTAAGAGATCTAGCTGGGTGAGTCGAGCTACTTTGTATTCTTCATCTAAGATTTGCCCTCGCAACGATATGCGTAGTGAGGGAAGTTCAACTTCTATAGGTAATACCGCTTCGGCACCATAGACTAGGGAGTATGGAGTTGTGCCTGTGGATGTACAGAAGGAAGTTCGATAGGCCCATAGAGCCGGATTTATTTGAAGGTGCCAATCACGGCCAGAATCATTGACAACTTTCTTTAGGATTTTGAGGAGGGTTTTATTAGTTGCCTCTGCCTGGCCGTTACCTTGTGGGAAATATGGGCTAGAAAAGCGGTGATGGATGCGGAGGGAAGTGCATAATTCTTCCATGTTGAGATTTTCAAAGTTACCTCTGTGGTCAGTGAAGATGGTGGATGGGATGCCGAAGCGGCAAACAATGTGGTACAAGATGAACTTGGAGACTTGAACTCCTGTAGCTGAGACTAGGGGGACTGCTTCCACCCACTTAGTGAAATAGTCTGTAGCTGTTATTATCCATTTATGTCCATCATATGAGAGAGGTGTGATAGTTCCAACTAGATCAAGGCCCCAACAAGCAAAAGGCCAAGGTGGTGCAATAGGCTGTAGATCCTGTGCTGGAGCGTGCACAAGATTTGCATGCTGCTGACATGGGAGACACTTTCTGACAAAGTCACAAGAGTCTTCTTCAATGGTAGGCCAATAGTAGCCTGCTCTAAGGATTTGTCGTGCTAGGACAATACCACTCGTGTGGGCACCGCAAAGTCCAGAATGTACTTCTTTTAATGCCATCGCGGCCTCATTTTCATCTAAACATCGAGAGAGAGTATTGTGATAACCCCGACGATATAGGGTATTGGCTATGATAACATAGCGGGATGATTTTCGGATGAGGTTCTGGTGTTGGGTACGTGTGAGGTGAGGGGATATGATACCATCGTTAAGGTAAGCGTGAATTTCATGGTACCAAGGGGATTGGGGACCAACCAAGATACAAACACGATTTGAATCCTCATTCGCATAGGCAGGTGTGAGGAGCTGCTCAACTAAAAACTCATAATGCGTAGCTTCTTGGGGAATTTCCAAGAGCGAGCCGATAGTGGCCATGGCATCTGCTGCCTTGTTCTGCATTCGAGGCACTTGTGTAAACTAAAGCTTTGTAAAATGCTGGGTCAGCTGATCAACTAGCTCTTTGTAGGGTAATAGCTTTTCATCTTTGGTTTGATATTCATTTAAGACTTGTTTGATGATGAGTTGGGAATCACCAAAGACTTGTAACTCGGTGATATTCCATTCTGCAGCTATCTTTAATCCTGCTACAAGAGCTTCATATTCTGCTATATTGTTGGTGCTAGGGAATTGTAGCTTGAAGGCTTTTGGAATGTAATCTCCTTGAGGTGTAACTAATAATATTCCTGCCCCTAACCCATGAGAGGTGTATGAGCCATCAAAATAAAGCTTCCATGGGGGCTATTCTTCAATTAGGCAAATATGCTCATCTGGAAATTCTGTGAGCAAAGGATATGCATCTACTAGAGGTGCATCAGCTAGGTGATCTGTTATAGCTTGCCCTTTGATTGCCTTTCTGTCCACATACTAGATGTCAAACTCACTTAGTAGCATAACCCATTTGGCCAAACGGCCTGTAAGTGCTGTTCTGGAGAGCATATACTTGAGAGGGTCAATCTTGGAGACTAGTTGGATGGTATGACTTAGCATGTAGTGGCGAATCTTTTGAGTTGAGAAAACAACTGCCAAACAAGCTTTTTCCATAGGAGTGTAATTGATTTCATAACCAACTAGGGTTCTACTGATATAGTAGATGGCTCTCTCTCTGCTATAATCATCATGTTGTGCTAGAAGTGCCCCTAGAGCAGTAGGTGTTGCTGATATATACAAGATCAAGGGACGACCAGGAACTGGTGGAACCAAGATAGGGGGATTGGTGAGATACTGCTTGAGCTGATCGAAGCTGCGCTGACATAAAAGATCCCACTTGAAGTTCTCATTCTTCTTTAGCAAGTGTGAAAATGGTGTACACTTATCTGCAAGTTGGGAGATGAAGCACCGGAAAGATTGAAGTTTTCCCTGAAGAGAGCGAAGCTGTCACAGTGTCTGGGGAGGAGGCATGTTTAAGATAGCCTTGACCTTTTTGGGGTCGATCTCTATACCTCGTTTAGAAACTATGAAGCCTAGAAGCTTGCCAGATGTGACCCCAAAGACACACTTCTTGGGATTTAGCATGAGATGATATTGGGCCAACCTATCAAAGACTTTCTCCAGGTCAGCAAGATGATCCATGAAGGTGTGAGATTTGACTAGGATATCGTCCACATAATCCTCCAAAATGCTATGGATAAGATCATGGAAAATGGCTGTCATAGCTCTTTGATAGGTAGCCCCAGCATTCTTTAGGCCAAAAGGCATCATGGTGTAGCAAAAGGTTCCCCAAGGGGTAGTGAATGCTGTCTTATGCTGGTCCTCTTCTGCAATCTTGATCTGATTATACCCAAAAAATCCATCCATAAGGGACAGGATTTCATGTCCAGCTGTAAGATCTACAATCATATCTATGTTGGGCAAGGGAAAATCATCCTTTGGACAAGCTTTGTTAAGATCTCTAAAATCAGTACAGATTCTAATGTCACCAGAAGGCTTAGTGACAGGGACCATGTTGGAGATCCATTCTGAGTAGTCGATAGGTCGAATAACCTTAGCAGCTAACATTCTTTCTAGTTCAGCTTTGACTAGTAATGCCACCTTGGGGTGCATTTTCCTAAGCTTTTGTCTGACGGGCTTGATCTTTGGATCGACTGCAAGATGATGAACTACAAGCTTTGGATCGAGTCCTGGCATGTCCTGATATGACCATGCAAATCGGCCAATGTTCTCTCGTAAAACCTCAAAGAGGAGGTCAGCTTGGTCTTGTGATAGGGATGCAGCAATGTGAACAATTCTAGGGATCTCTGAAGAACCAATGTTGACTTCTCTAGTATCCTCTATTAGAATAGAAGACACCTCTAGTCGATTATCTTGAGGAGGCAATACTAAATCCTCATGTTCTACTTGTGGCTTTGGATTTTCTTGCTGAAGGGTTCTCTTCGCTGCCTTAGCTAGTCCCAGATTTACCTTAGTTCCAGTTTTGGGTGTATCAAAACTAGGTTGGGGATTTTCTCCAAAATACCCCTTGGGATCTAGCTTGTAGATGTAGGCAGAATCTGGCTTTGTCTTCTTATGAGGAGTTTCAGCTCCCATGAATCTTAGAAGCGCTTCCTCTGATGCGAACTCATCAATATGTATGACACTTGGTTGGTCCCAATCTATGAGTTGTGGATGAGCAAGTGGTAGGTCAATGAGATGGATGGATAGTTCTCGGAGAATAGAGTCTCCTAGGAAGATTTGGTCTAGGATATCGTCGTAGGCTCTCTTTTCAACTTCCTCAGGAATGTCTTTGATTTCAACAAGGTCGTGGTGGATGTTCGAAAAAGCGTGACCATTCTCGTTGGTGCCCCCAGTTGTGGGTATGCCAAAGCCAAGACCTGACTTTATTTCCCAATCATGTGCTTTGATAGGACATTGCATGCCCCTTTCTTCTGGTCCTAGTCCACCTCCTTGATAGTTCCATTTTTTAGTGACGAGCTTATGTTGTTGGGGATACTTTTGGTTGAAGTGATCAAGGCGTGCTTGATTTCTTGGAGGTGCATCCTTATGTAGCCAATTGTTGATATCTGGAGTGAGCTCCTCATGAAGAGGGGTTTTTGAGGACACAAAGGTGGTTGGGCCAAACTGTTTGTATCGAGGAGGTGGAATCTCCTTAGCTTTGTGATATGTTGGCCGTCCATGGGTATGTGGATCAAGTGGGATTGCTCTGACAGCAAATGCATCTGATAGACTATATTCTCCACATCCTTTGTTGTTGATCTTTACAGTAGATAGGGTAGAGGCAAGGATGGTTTCTGCATCATTACAAGTGTGGGATGAGCTGGCGATGGCTGTGCCGATGTCTATTCCAGGGCAATGGTTTGTATATGAAGCTTCAACTGCATTGCAGTAAGCAAAGGGTTCTGGATCGGCATGGATGGTTACCTCAGTGCCTTGATGCGGAAATTTGATGCACTGATGGTAGGTGGATGGAACAGCCTTCATAGCATGAATCCATGGGCGACCGAGGAGGATGTTAAATGGTAGGTTTAGATCAACAACATGGCAAACTGTCTCTTGAATGACTGGCCCAACCTTGATTGGTAGCAAAATAGTCCCTTCTGTGGTCCTTTCCAAGTTGTCATAAGCTTTGATGGTGATAACCTCACTGATCATATCTGCCTCAGTATACCCAGCTTGTTTTATGAATTTTAGGGTGCAAATGTTCAAGGCTGATCCATTATCTATCATTACTCTTTTCACGGCAAAATTGGATACCATGATGGCTATGCGAAGCGGAAGGGTGTGATCTGGCTCAACCGCGGGTATGTTGGTGGGTTTGAAAGATAGGGCACATGAGGATGAAAGGTGTCCAACAAGATTATGAAAATCAGTAGCATTGATATCAGAAGGGACACGGGATTCTATGAGAGCACTGTCAAGGATGTCTTTGTACACAGGACTAGTGCGGAGAAGGTCTAAAATGGATATTTGGGCTGGCATGTTCCCAAGGTGTTCCAAGATATTGTACCAGCTTTTTGATGGAGCTGATGGTGTTGATGAAACTGGTGGGCCTGCGATGTTAAATCGCGCTCTTCGAGTGGTGACTGCACACTCATTGTCTGGTCCTCGGATATTGATAACATTGACTAAAGGCTCTTTCTCAGATATACAACCTATAAGGCTACCATAGTCTATATAGGATGAAGTGTGGTCATTGTTCTTCCCATGTTGTTGGTTTGGCTGGCGGTTGTTGGTGTTGTTTTGGATAGGTGCTTTTCCAGGATTTTGGTTGTTGTGTGGAGGAAAAGCATTTTGATAAATCTGTAAGCCTGCATTGGGAGAGGTTTGGGCACCAACAGTGATTTCCTTCCGATCAATGAGGTCTTGCACATAGTCTTTCAGTTTCATGCATCTGAGGGTGGTGTGACCATTTACCCTATGGAATTTGCAATACTCATTGTCCTTGTACCATGCAGCTTTGGATTGGCTTGGATCAATTTGCTGGGTAGGAGGAAATTTGATGAGGTTTTCCTTAGCCAATTTCTCAAAAATAACATCCAATGGCTCACCAAGGGGTGTATAGTTTCTAGGTGCAGGTTGGAATCTAGGCTTTTGCCCTGCAGCTACATTGATGGCATTAGCTTGATTGTTAGACCCTTGAAAGTTGGGTCTTGTATTGTGGTTTTGATAGCTTTGGTTATTTCGTTGTTGGTAATTGGTAGCTTGTTGGTTGTTTGTTTGATATGGTGGGTTAGACTGGTTTTGAGAAGGACCAACGATATTCACATGTCTGGTGTCAGTAACCCCATCTGTTGCAACATGCTTGTTTTTGTTCCAATACCTAGACTTGTCATTGGAATGTGATTGATTTTGGTTGGCCTCTTTGTAAATCTTTACCACACCATCTTTGATGAGTCCTTGCTCAAGGATCATTCCTTTCTCTTTGATATCCTTATAGGTCTGCAAACAGTTCATGGTCATGTGGTGAGCCAAGCTGGGATGTGCATTATCAATAAACATTTTCACCACATGGCGTTCTGGCAAGGTGCAGGATATGCGGGTGGTAAGGGTTTGCCATCTTTGCAGGTATTCGGCAAGGCTTTCTCCACCTTTTTGCTTGGTGTGGACAAGATCAACTATTGATAGCTCTGTTTCAACAAGATGGGCATATTGGGCTACAAATGCCTCAGATAACTCAGCAAAGTTTTTAATTGTGCCATAGGGGATTCTATAAAACCATTCAAGAGCTGGTCCAGCCAAGCTTTTGGGAAAAAGGTACAAGAGGAAGACATCATTGTATGCCACGTCCTGGCAATGCATGTAAAATTCTTTGATATGTGTGACAGGGTCTCCTTTTCCTCTGAACTTGTCAAATTTAGGTACCTCAAAGTGTTTGGGAAATGGTGTCATGGTAATGGCTCTGTCAAATGGGTAAGGACACACATTCTCAAACTTGAATGTCTTTGGATCATTCCCTTCTTGGATGGCTTTCAGAGCTGTCTTCATTTGCTCCCACTCTGAATTGATAGGTGATGGTTGGGGTGCCCCCAATGTAGGAGTGCCTTGAGGTAGGTATGTGCTGGATGGGGCCACTGAATATGGATGGCTGTGAGGGATTTGCTGATAGGTATTGTACATTATTTGGGCAGCTGCATGGTGGATGACGGGTTGTTGAGGGGGAGGTGGCGCATATTGCTACATGTGCTGTGAGGCTTGCTGTTGATATGGGATTTGAGGTTGGGATTGAGGAACATAAGCTGGCTGTGGGATAAATGGATTGCTTTGTGGAGGTAAGGTATAAGGTGGTTGTGAGGCTTGGGGAAAGGATCAGAGGGCTTGTGGGGTTTGACCAATGTATGTGGGTTGTGCCCCCATTTGGGATGGCATCTGCAAATAATTGGTGGTTGGATGGGGTGGTGGATTACCTCCTAGAAGTGGCATTGAAAAGTAGTTGGTAATTGGAGGTAATGGATTAGTTGGTGGTGGGAATTGAAAGCTTGGGAATGGAATTGATGGGGTTTGATAGCTTGGTGGCTGGATTTGGATGCTTGGTATAGTGGTGGCGGGAGGTGGGGTCACTTGGGAGCTTGGTAGAAGATTGGCAGTAGCTTGTGGGATTTGATAGCTTTGTGGAGTGAAGGTAGTAGCTTGTGGATTTGTGGCTGGTGGTATTGAGCTCCCAAGACCTAATGGAAATGATGGGATTGTGCTTTGGGCCATGGTGAACAAGCTGGGGGTGATGAAAGGTTGATTACTTGGCCCCATGGGTGGCATCCCTGTTGTATATTGCTGAGGTTGGCCAAAGATGCTAGCACTAATTTGGGAGATGGGTGGATTTGGAAGGCTAGGTGTGGGAGCAGCAGCAATAGTGAAGGGGGTGAACGGTGAGATGTTTGGGGTAAAGGGGGTTTGGAGTGGAGAGGTATGAACCAAGGATGGAGTGGTGGTGGCTGGGTTGGCTTGCGGCATGGAGATTTCAACTTGGGTGGATGATGGTATGTTTGGGTCTGTTGGGTCATATGGATTGGCTGGAGGCTCTTCTTTTGGAATAAATTGAGGATAACTTGGATCGTAAGAGCCTATGGGTGGTGGCAGCTGCCCAAACAATGGGTGAGATGGATCTGATAATGGAGGGGGTCTTCCAAAGTCAAAGGTTCCTACATTGTCCCTTCGAAAATTAGCCATGATTGTCTCTTTGTTTTTGTCTATAATGGCGTTTACCAATACTGCATTTCCTGGTTGGTTCATGAAAGCTTCAATGTCAGTAGGTGATGGCATAGCTGGCTCTGGGCTGAAGGATGGCTGAGTGCTCAAGGGGGGTGAGGCTGTTCGATCTAAATGATAGGGCTCCATTGTTTCTTTCTTCTTGGCTAAGCGGGTGACGGGTGGCATGAAAAATGCTCCTAGGGATGAGATGCAATAATGCTGATGGATGCAAAAGGGGGAAGGCTTTTCTATGCAAATGATTTCCTAGGTTGAGGCAAAGCTATATGAAAAAACCTAAAGAGGATTGGGTTGGGGATTCTAACTTCAAAGATATGTTGTCAAAGTACAAAAGGTCTGCTTTCCTATGTGCAAGCTTGGTGGTGATTGTGTCAACTTAAGGATAGACTTATGATCCTTTAGGAAGAACACAAGATTGACCACTTGTGAATCCCAACTTTTAGCTCAAGGTGATGAGGGATAACAAGTGACAAAGCTAGATTACCCTAGACAAAGCTCTGTCAAAGGGATAACCTTGGTGAGATTGGTGGATTTGGAAGATTTTAGGAATGGCAAACTTTTAGCAAGGTGACAACAATTTTGAAAGTTTAGATGTGCAGATTTTCGATTACTAGCTAGATGGTATGATTCTAAATGAGATGGATGAGCTAATAATGCTTAAGGGGATAAGCTAAGATGGCTGGCTTTTTTACAAAGATGACTCTAAAGTGAAGCTTATCCAAGAAGATGTGGAGAAACAAGGGTGTCTAATCATAGAAATCATGCCTAGTTGGTAAGGCATAAGCAGGATTAACTCCTAGATGTTGGCTAAATTTGATGGTGCGCTCTAACCAGGCCTCTTGAAGTGCTTCGTCGGTAGCTTTGTCCTCTGCTTTGTGGAGTTTGGAAATTCGTGGGCTTGGTGTTATTGCTTTTCTCTTGGCTGAAAGTTCTTGGTATGCTAGAGATGGCTTGAGTTTGAGCTTGTGAAACTTCTGTTTGGGTTTGGGTTGTTTCGACATAAATTCCTGAATCTGCTTGGCTTTGGGAAAAATCTCAGTTGTTTTGCTTCAACTTGTTCAACTTCCAAAATAGGCAGTGACTACGCTAAGTGTGCCCTAAGCTAGGATTGACCAAGTTTGGCAAACATTCATTCAACAAGTAAAATAAAAACAAGCAATAGATAGGAACACCCAGATAGAAGTTTGTGGTTCTCAGAATGTGGTACTTGCGCCAAGGAGTGTGTATGTTCTACAAATGTTTCGATCAGTCACTCCAAACACATTAACATCCTAGATGGTTTTTTGCAAGGCAGACAATTGGTTTAGCTAGGGAGTCCTCGATATATGCAAGGTACGTGAGGCCCAAATCCGTAGATGAGACCAAAAGGATGTCACACAGCCGAGAGGAGCGGTAACCCACTTCTCCTCTTTCACTTCTCAAGGGTATAAAGTTCCTTGAGGCTTAGCCCGAATGACAAAATCTTGATCCCAAGAGAGGTGTCTTTCGATTCACCTCCCGATTCTTATACTCCGTCGAAACGCTGGAGTTGAGGTCATCTAAGGGGTGATGAAATCCCCAAGCAGGCCTCCTAAAAAAGAAACAAGGTTTTGGATCCTAATCTTATGCACCCAAGATGGCCTCGAAATATGACAAGGGGAGAGAAGACTCGGATGACCTTGGGCTAAAAAACACGCTTGTTCTTTTACCAACTAACTCTTATGTGTGCTAATCTAGACTTTGCAAGCACTCATGTTTAAGAGACAATGTTCAATTCCAACTTGAAGCGCCAACAAAAGTAAATTGATCAAAGAATGCACACAATAAGAAGAGTTAGGGTCAACAAAAGAAAACTCGCGCACCCGGAGGCCCTCCACGTCAAGTATCGATTAATTTTCTTTAAGGCATTCAAGATTGAGTGTGAGTTTGTTTTAAGCCCAAAACAAAAGTGTGTGAGATTCGATTTCAAGCGCGCGCCCGGAGGCTCTCCACGTCAGTTGTTGTTCAATTTTAGTGCCCAAACTCAAAGTGTGATCGATTTAATCTAGAGTTTTGACCATTTAAGAATTTTGATAAAGTTAAAGCAAACGTTCAAAGACCAAGTGAGTGAGTTAGATTGTGGAACATTTAACACCTTTTTCAAGTAGACCCATCCCCATAAATGGCGCTGAGATTGCAACCAATGGTTAATATTTGATGGGTGATTAGAAAAGAGGTGAGTCCAAGGAACTACTCAAATTGATTTTTGTAAATTTGTATTTTAACTTAACAAAGTTTCTTAAATGTCCAAAAATCCAACTTTACCTAGATTGCATGTGAAAAAGAGATTTGTAATGGTTAATTGATCCTTGGCATTCAAGATTGGATTTTTTTGTTTTAAGCATGCATTCCAAAGAAAGTTGATTTTAATCCATGACATTCAAGAGTGTGTTTTTGAGCAACATTCATTCAATGAAAAATGTGTTTAACCATTCAAGTTCATTTTTTTTTTAGCAACATGCATTCAAAGACAAATGGTTAAACATTCAAGTTCATTTTTTAGCAACATGAAAACCTGCAAGAAACATGGTTAGTGGTTCCATATGTGCTCCAACCTGCAATGAGACAAAAAAAAAAAAAGCAATTTAGTTAGTTAGCCAAAATCTTCAAAAATGAGAGCTTAACTATGGGAAAAAAAATTTTAACTTTTTTTGTTGTTTTTTCTACGCGTAAAATGCTTAAAATGGTCTAAATCCTACGGAACCACTAAAAGTCTGCCAAAATACAAAGAGGACAAAATAGAGATGTCGATTTTCGCAGACGCGGATTTTCGCAGACGTCGATTTTCGCAGATGTCAATTTGCGCAGACGAGGATTTTCGCAGATGTCGATTTTCGCAGACGCGAATTTTCGCAGAAGTCAATTTTCGCAGATAGAACAGGTTGCAGACGCCAAAACTGCGCCAAAAAAAGCTGAAAATGCGATTTTTTTTTTTTTTTAGATGGTATTTCTTCTTCCTAAGTGCGTTCTTTAACCTGCAAAAACAAGCAAAACACCCTCACAACACACTCAAACAACAACAAACATTAGATGGTTAGAAAAATGACATATAGATGAAAATAGATGATTAAATGACCCATAGTGGGGTCCCACCGGGCGTGCCAAAATGTAGAACCAGAATCAGTATGCAAAGAACATTAACAAATGAAGTAAACATTCACAAACCAAAAACTAAATTCACATATATGCTTAGACTAAGAAAGAAAATAAGAAGTGCAAACCTCACAAGAGAAAACACTCCATGCTTTCTTGATTCTGTAGATGTGTCCTTTTTTTGTGGATGTATGCTCAAGATGCTCAAAAGCTGCTTCAATGGAGATGGGTAATGGCAAATTGGTAGCTTTGTGAGCTCTCAATTTGGCATTATAAGGGTATGGTTGATGGCTTTGGTTCTCAAAATAGCATGGTAACTTTAGCTCAAAGATTGTTGATGAAATGGCTTGGGATGGGATTCAATTTATAGGCTAAGGGGTAGAGGGATGGAGGGCTTAGATGCAAGGATGGATGAAGGCTTAAGGAGGGCTAAGATGCACTCAAAGGGGAGCACATGGATTGTGCTTGTTTAGCACCAATGGGAAGGTGACACTTGTCACAAGGAGGAGGAGTGTGAGAGGGTAGGGTTAAGGGTTGGTTAAAGTCATGATGAGTGGGGTTGAGTATGTAAGAGGGATGTAAGAGGAATGAGTGTGGAAGAGGGAAGAGTGTGTAAGATGGATGCAAGAGTCATGAGTGGGCTTGTAAGAGTCTTTATGTTTTGTAAGAGCACTCATGACTTAGTGGTTGGGTTTTTTTGAGGGGAGACTTTGGTTTGGATTAGGAAAGTCTTAAACTTGTTTAAGGAATGTGACAACATTAGGGGGTGGATTAGGCTTGGGTTTAGGATTAGATTAGGGATGTTAGAGATGTGCAAGTGGATGGCATTAATGAGGGTGGGTGAGTTAGTGGCTAAGCTTGGTTAGTATGGGTGGATGGGGTGGATTAGGCTAAATGGAGGATTAGAAATAGGTTAGGGGTTTTTGAATTTGAGGATTTCATTTATCAAATAGATTTATTTAATAAATGGGGATTTTTGGAATTAGATAGAAGAATAGGATTTAATTGATAAATAATAGATTATTTGATTTATCAATTAGGACTATAGATGATTAATTAAATTAATCAACTAGGGGATGACAAAGGATTAATTAAATAGAAATTTAATTAATAATGCCTTTTTAGATAACTAAATAGGATTACTAAAATAGTGTAATCAAATTTAGGTGTCTACAAAAAGAAACACTCCAATTAAATTCTTAAATACACAAAGTGAAAAGGAACACTCCATTAGTTTCTGATATAAAGAAATTATGAGCTTCCATTCAAGTAACTGAAAACTTCCATTATTGTGATATTATTTTCAGGGTTCAACTGTGTTGTCCTTCAAATCAAAATTCAAAAATTCAAAAACCCATGTTTCATGAGCAATAGTCTGAAAAAGCTATTTGTCATGAAAATGAATGGATTCTTGAGAGATGAGTTCCTGAAATGAAAAAAATGGATGGATTCTTGAAATTGAAAGAATGTAGGGACTCTTGAAATGGAAAGAATGAATAGATTCTTAAGAGATGTGTTCTTGAAATGAGACGGGTTCTTGAAATAGGAACTTATTTCAAGAACCCATCTTTCAAGAATCTATTTATTTTTATGAGAAATTGGTAAAACCATAGACAATGAAATGTCTAATCACACTTATTCTGTAGTCCTTGGGATAATGATAATTGTCCCTTACTCTAGTCTCAAACTGTACAAACCTCTTAATAAATTGATGAAAATATGATGCCCCTATTGAAAAATTTTCAAAAGGTAATGTCCATCTACCTGGAGCACACATAGATCACATCTAATTCATATTTCCTTTTATATCTTACTGAAGAGAATATATTTCCTCAAGAAAAAACATTGTTAAACAATAATATGTTTCGATCTTTTAGTCATCCTCATTAGTTGATACATTAATCACATTAGTCATTGCTATCAGGATTAGTCAAGGCATGCTGTTGATAGCACCTAAGTAACTTTCACCTTGTGACATCTCTTTGAGGAATTTTGCAAATAAATAAGATACTTTGCCTATAACTCTACATTTTGCAAACATCTAGGCCTTCTAAAAATTATAGACTCATTTTAGTTACATTTCAAAACATTAATCAACAATTTCCATATGTGCAGATATAAAAATTAACTACAACATATCCAATTTATTTGTAGATATATTTTCTTGTGAAGAAAGACCACACCTAACAATATGAACCCATAAGAAAATAATGAGACAATGGCTGCATTGTGGTCTTAGTTTTGAAGAAAACCTTATAAATGTTATTGTCCTTCGAAAAAGTGTAAGGGCTTAAAGAATCGAAGAATTCTAATCATAATAGCCTAGAGTCATTATAGGCAACATGGTCACGTTGAAGGGGGTCACGATTTTCCTCCACTATTGAATGTCGATTTCTTACTGGAGGAACATGGAGTTGTGAATATCCAAACTAAGGATAACACTCCCATGGAAGAAGATGATAATGTGCCAAAGGACATGATTGAAGAAGATGGTATTAGAGCAGGTGATGAAGAGGCTCACAATGATGGTACTAGTGAATCTGATAATGATGATGAAGATGGTCTTGATATACCTTTACTTGAGAAGACACAGGAGCCCTTATATGAAGGCTCCCAAACAGCTCTACTCTTGGCTATAGTGTTGTTGGTGAACTTAAAGGTTATGAATGGTTTATCCAATGTAGCAATGTCTCGTATGCTAAGGTATGCCATTTTTGTCATCTTCAATGTTAGCATACAATTACTATTCATTATATTAACAATGCATATTTGTTGTTGTAAGTTGCTAGGTGAGTTTTTGTTACCACCATCAAACATTTTACCTTGTTCATACTGAGAATTATCTACTATTATGAATCAGATTGGAATGAAGTATCAGACAATACATGCATGTCCCAATGATCACATTCTATATCATAAATAACATGAATTTGTAACAGAATGCCTTGATTGTCATATTAGTAGATATTGGTTAGATCAAATATCAAAAAAGGTGCCTCACAAGGTTCTTCAGTACATTCTCATTATTCCACATCTTCAATGATTATTCAGGTGCACTAGCTTGGCACAATTTATGGATTACCATGCATGCAGTAAAAGTCAAGATGAAATTATGTGAATGTCTGCCGATGGTTTTGCATTTAAAGAGATAGAAGAAACATGGTCACATTTTAAGGAAGAACCTTGTAATCTGAAGCTTTCATTGGCTGCAGATGGTGTCAATCCATATGGAGATATGAGATTTGTTTACTCAGTGTGGCCTATTTTTGTTATTAACAATAACATTCCTCCTTCGACGTCCATAAAGAGGGAGCACATAATGTTGTCAATGATTTTGCTAGGTATTTTTTTATTTTATAGTTATCTAAATTAATTTATAAACAGTGCATGAAAATGGTCATAATAATTATGTAATGTTTATGTTCATTCAATTACTAGGTAAGTACCCAATTAAAGATATGAACGTGTATAGTGAGCCCCTAATTGACAAGTTGTTGAAGTTATAGAATGGCTTCACTATGTATGACATCTCTAGACCAATAGGACACTAAAAATTTCAATTCCATGCAATGCTTGTATGGACAATACATGATGCCCCTCGGCTAACTCATTTTTGTCGTATGTTATATTGTTAAGATCACATATTTTTGGTCTGTTATAGTGCTTACACATTACTCTTGTATGCTTAAGTTGCACATGATAATTGTACATGATCCAATTGTACATGATCTTTTAGATCTTCAAACAAAGGGAAAATTTGCATGTCCAGTTTGTGGTCTGAAGATGAAATCTCGTCATTCAAGAAGTTTAGGAAAGTAGGTGTTCAATGAGTTTAGGCAATTTCTCCACAATAATCATAGGTATCAAATTGATGAAAAATATCTTTTCAATAGGAAAGAAGAGACATCATCAAGGCCACAAAGAATGACACCTCACCTATGGAAGTTGGAATATGATCGACTAAATCTTCGAGGTAAGGTCCAATTTGTTGTTCAAAGTTTAAAATGTGTATTTTGATATTGTCTTATATTTACTAATGTTGTAATTGATGCTTGTGAAGGTCGTCAAGGCATCAATGACCAACTTTCTAGAGGAATAAAAAGTTATCCTACTAAATTTAGTAGGTTACTGTACTACAAGGATCTCCAAATCGTGCATTTGTTTGATGCTATGCATATTGGAAAGAATGTAACAAAGACACTATGAAAATTTTTTGATGGAAGGCATGATAGAGAACAAATTGCCAAAATTTGTACTGGCATTCATCAATCCAATCATGCACTAAAATATTTCATTGAATCAAATAGCAATGGAGACCGTATAAATACAAGTGCCCTTCCTTAGTTATTAATGGAGCAACAAAGTGATGCATTAAAAGAAGTCATAAAAAAAGAAAAAATTTCAACAGGATTTTTTGCAAATATAAGCAATCTTCTATGCATGTTATGTTGTACTAGTACTTAATTACAGACTTGTAATAGTTAAAAAAAGAAAAAGAGTGCCAATTTATCACGTTTACTTGTTCTTGCAACAGAGCCCTCTTTAGTGTAGCAACCTCCTGCTCCTCCAAAGAGAAGGATCCATCATAATTTGACATTACACGTGCTAGAAGAGGAGGAGAATGAGGAAGATATGGATGCTCCTATGAGCATTTTTCTTAAGAGAGCTAAGAAAAACAAAAAGAAGAAATGATGTTTTAAAAATTTTCTTTGATAAACCTTGTTGGATAATGAAAGAACTTTTTTTTAAGTAATTATCTATGAATGATGCATATTAATACTAATTTTTATTCTATGTTAATGAATATTCTTATGTGTTAATGAAGTCTTGATTAGTATTCTGTATTAATGAATTTTATATCATATTAATGAATGTTATGTGATTGTATTGATTGAATATTATAGTTCATAAATGGATGAATGAATGAATGAAGTATGTAATTAGATGATAATGGGTAATTTAGATTGATGTTAGGGGGAGGGGGGTGAGGCCAGATGAGCTTCTACCTTCACGTGGTTGTCCTTGTTAAGTAGAGAATATTATAGTATTCTTGAAACTAAGTGAAGCTCAAACTAACATACCAAGGAATCGCAAAACCCAAATCCATCTACTTCTCATCCCAATAAGTCATCTTTTCTACTAATTTTATTTGGAATAGTTTAAAGCCTGATCAATTCATCATCTGCATATCCGTAAGTCATAACGATCCAAAGAAAAGAATGATGTGCTTGAATAATGCACACTATTTCTTTCACCCACTTTATTTGGATGCCAATTGATTGCATCACCAAGTTGAGGTAGTGTAACTTGTAAGGTGCTCAAAATATGTGCTCATATCTTGCCTCAACTAATGTAGAGTCTACAGCCTTAATCCACCAAAATCTTCTTAAGTGCCTAGTAGCACCCAACCTAACGCAAGATGCCAAGCAAGGTTACCAACCTTTACCCAATGTTGACCTCTATCTCTCCAAGTGGACTTCACTTCTCTAAGGTCTTACCCCATCTCTAAGGCTCTTAGAAAACTTGGGTCAAATTAAGGCTTTAGGGACACTAGCCCTCAACTAGGCCAAACATGGAAAATTAGGCAAAATGCTTTCAAAGCTTCAAACAAAGTCTGGTTTTGTTATTCCTAGTCCTATACACCTTAGTTTTTATTAAATACAATACAAGAACTCCACCACTTAACCTTTGATTCAAATATGACCCCATTTTCCAACAAGATTATCTGATATGAATCCTGAAATCTCTTCCCACGATAGTGGTTGGCTCTGACATGATTTTTGCTAAGTTCATTTTTGTGTATATAGGTTGGAATGGAGCATTGGGCTCACTAGGTTCACCGAAAATTTTGGCATGGTGCTCTCTGGAATATCCACGAGGTATGAAATTAATGCTATTGTAGTTTGAGCTAAAGTGGATGAAAAAATGATCTTCAACCCTAAAATTCCACTGTAACAAAAAAAAAGGTTTACTTACTCTGTTATAATCAAACATTCACTTGGTTTTGCAGTCTCATCATAGGCCTAGAGATGGACCTTTTGAAATGAACGATATATTTACCATCCTCAATTCCATCCTTGCCAATGTCTTACTAACATATGGACTCTATTGCAAAGGCCTTGTGCCAAGTCTTTGTTTTGGTGTTGTATGGACTGCCCCTAACCTTGTCTTCTATATTTTTATGAATTCAATCTTGGAAAATGGTCCAATACTGTTAAGGATCTTGAGTTGATACAACATCTCCTCATACAGGCCAAGGATTGGTTACCACTTATTGGAAAGGCCTTTCAACTTGCATTTGGGAAAAGTAGTTTATTTGTCTCTTCCTTTGCATAGGTTACTTTAACTATTTATTGATTTTTTTATAACCAATACATGAACTTGTCCTCATAGCAATTTCTTAAATGTTTTTCATATTCAAATTTGATTTGTTGCATTGTAATATTCCAATTTTCTTCTTGCACTTTGTTCCCAATGAATCTGAAGAATACTTGGCCAAGGAGAACTCATATACGTATGTACATGTTTATAATTTTAGAATCCTTGCCTTTTAGGAAGGACTTGTAGTTCCACATTTTGGTTATTGCCTTTTATTTTTTATCTTAGAATAGTTTAATCAATGGATACAATCAGTTCAACTAGATATATTCAGCAGAAAAGTATCAAAATTCTAGAAGTTTCTTTAGGAACTAGATATAATAAAGGAATACATCTTATTACATATCAAGAACTTATCCCATGGAAACAAATTTTAAGTATATATAGCACGAGGAGTTAAGAGTAGCAATATAATCATTAGAGCACATCAAAACTTGATAAAAAAGTAACTAACATCCTTCATGAGGGCCCCAACCATCATTACTTTCTAGAGACTCCAGAAAGTTTGTAGCAAATAGTTCATCATTCCAGCCTGCTAGGACATATTCCTTTGGTGCATTATCATCAGGGCACATGAAATCTTCATGTTCATTCTTATTAGGGGCAGAGTTTTGGGTGTCATTGGAATATTTAGATCTTTCATCAACTTATCTAGTTGATTTAGTTTAGCAGGATCCACGATATATTTGTATTGATTTAGATAGTGGATAGCTTTGACATCTTCCTTGTGAATGAGAAATATTCCATCTTGAACTAGCATCATAAACTAAGCCATAGAAATCTCCAAAAATATATGAGTTTACTTGTAAGCCCAGTAAGTCTCCTGGAGTACTTGGCCAGGGAGAACTCATATGCATGTGTACATGCTTATAATTTCATAAAGGCTTTATAGCATAAGCTGTAGCAATTGCTTGTGATATTGTTGTTTTAAACCTTACCTTTTAGGAAGGACTTGTAGTTCCATGCTTTGTTGGCTGCCTTTTATTTTTGCACTATATACCATATATTAAATATCCACTCCACTTACATTGTTTTAATAATTTTTTTTACTCTTAGATGAAGGATTGGTAGCTTCACTAATATATCTTTCCAGTTATGTTAGCTATGAAATCTAAAATATGAAATAGTGAGCAAGAAGAATGGATTGAATAACATTGACAAGGTGATAAAGCAACAAGACCTTCAATATATGAACACAACCTTTCTATTTTCCATGGCATTGAAGCATTGCATGAATAAGGCCAGGTTTCAATTGCAAATTCTGATTTGCCTGGCAACATTTAATTAAAACCCTATTAAGATGAAGAAAACACCTTTCATTTCAGCTAGAGAAATCACAAGTGTGAACCAAACAAATAGGGCATAATTTGTTGCCACCAAGCATGGTTAAAGACTCCAACAATATTAAAACACTTTAAAACAAACTCTTTTGAAATTTCTCTAGACGTCCAATGTCTAGTGTTGAAAATGTCCAAGTTTCAAGAAATCTAGTATAAGTTATTGAAGGTTCAAGATCTCAAAGATCAATGCTCAAATACAAATGTAGAAGGAATAATGTAATTTGAAAATCCAAGAGTCAGGTAGTTCTTGTCAAGAAATTCCAAAACAACAAATCATTAACTTTTTCTCGATGTTATAATCGAGAGTGCCCTGGTGTATATGTATGAAAAATGCAAAAGGTTGCAGAGGGCACACAAACTATTTGACAAAAAGCCTGAATTAGAAGTGGTTCCATGGAATGCAATGATTGTGGGATATGCACAAAATGGTAGTTTTGGTGATGCTTTATTTATTTTTAGAGATATACCTCAACCAAATGTGGGATCATGGAATGTAATCATTTTTTGATGTCCTCAAAATGGGGTTGTGGAAAAAGTCTTGGATGCTTTTAGTCATATGCAACAAATTGGTAACAAACCCAATCAGTTCACTTCATAATAAAAAATGGAATGGAATAATCAGAAAATCAAAAGAAAAAATTCAATTAATTAGGAAAACATGGGTTTGGATCAGGGAAAATTTTGAAACCAGAAAAAAACCTAACCCAAACCTAGAAACTGTTTATGGATAAAAAATTGTAATTTGATTGGGAATATGGCTTGATTTTTGAGGAAAATGTGATTTATCTTTGATCAAGTTACAATCTTAGGTGAAAGATGTGGCTTGAACAATTTCTTGGAAAATCTCTATTTTCAAGTGAAAATTTGTGTAGTGCACCAAGAAACTCAATGACCTTGTGAGCTCTCTGATCGTACAAAGAATTGTGTGTAAACTAATTTACAATTTTGGGAAACTTAACTATCATTAATAGTGTTTTACTTGTAGCTTCACTCAATTCCTTTAAATATTATAGGCTCAATTTTTACATGTTTCCCGTAGCTTGAACTATGTCAAATCTTCAAATAAACATTTTTTCTTTCCTTGACTGCAATTGCTACAAAAAAACTATCCCTACATATATTTTAAGAATATTTCAAATAGCACGAATTGATGCAATTTCAACAATTATCAATATGAAAATATATTTTGAATAGTTAAAACATTGAATGAACTCTTTCATCATATTTTATATAAGAACTTAAAAAAAATGATGCGAACTGGTCTATATTGCAGGTTAGTGGAGATAGCTATATTTTTGTCTGGAAGCTGCCAACTCTTGTATCTAAAACAATGCAAAAAAGAGTAGTTATGAATGTTGGTTCTTATGCATATTCTAATTTATCCCCTGAGGAATCCCAACCTAAAGATGCTTTGGGTCAAGATGGGCTCTGTTGCCAACAGAATGAAGAAATCCCATATCAAGCTAAGTTTTGTTGCCAACAAAGACAAGATCTCCAAAATTAGGCTAATTATGAATACACTGATACTAATACTAATGCTAATTCAGGTGTTTGGTATACATCTCAAGATGCAGGATCACTAGAACCTTCAACACTCAATTTTAGTATATCAAAGCTTCCAAGATGTGCACGAACAAAACTAATGGGTGATAATCTTACAGCCACTAGAAATAACAAGGAGAATATGGACTCAAGTATATTATTTCCTAATCAATCTAGATGGGTTGAGGTAATTATATGATTTTGCATGTAAACTAGAGGTTCCTTACTGATTTGAATTCAAATATACTACAATGTTATCATTAATTTTTATATGGAAGTCTTTCTTTACCTAATTTTTAAAATTAAATTGTTTTAAATCTCTTTATTGGCATTGAGATCTAAGCTTATAACATGGTCATGTAGATTACAATCATTGTAGGATATGCACACAGTGGGTTTTTTTGAAAAGGATTTGGAGCTTCTTAAAAAAGTACAACTGTAAGGTACAAAGTGTGACTTTGTAACCTTTTCCAACGTCATCCCTATCTTAATCCTATATCCAAATAATGGAGCACATTATGTCTTTGTGCAAAAATGGGAGATCTAGTAATTTTCAAAAGGTAAGAGGATTGATAAAAGATAGAGGAATAAAAGAGCTACCTAGATGTAGCTGGATTGAAATCTGTAAAATGGTCCATTATTTTGATGTAGGGTTAAGATTGCCCACAAACATATGAGAGTATGCAAAGTTGGAAATTTATCTTGCAACATGAAGACAATGGATATATTAGTCTTTTAGCTATTCATTTTTTTTTGGTCAGTTAAAATGATTAGAAATCTTCTACTTTTCTTTTAATTCCTCAAATTCTTTTGCAGTTTTGTAGTTTAGCTTGTTACGAAGATATTCTTGGTAGCATTTCAATGGTCATTTGTTAATGACTAATGCATTTCTTCATTACATTAAATTATACTGAGAAGGGAAAACTTTTAACCCTACATGTAAAATTCTCATGAAAGTGATGCTTGTACGTGGAATCCTCTTTGTGTAGGGTAGTGAGAAGGATTAGTCATGGAAGGAAAATAAATGATTTCCTACTACATAAATTTTGAGAGATTCTCCATGGTAATTACTTTTAAGAGTGATAGCGAAGAAAACCATAAGCAATCTGTCCTAAAATATTATATTGTGTTATTCAGGTGCACTATATTATGTCTAACTCTAGATTTTTTTTTGGGAAAAAATGGGCATGATTATTAGTCCTAATTTGTAATTGGGTTCTGTTACCTATGTTTTGCCCCTACCAGTATTTGAATTTCAATTGCTTGCTCCACCCAACAGCTACTTCTATGTTTAATATTATTTAATGCCATGGAAATATCAAAAAATAAACAATTAAAACCATGCAATAGTTCCTATTTTATTACCGTTGGCGTGCAACTTTCCTCGTCGTCAGATCTTGTCAGATCTACGGTGGGTGCTTCCCTGCAAGATACAAATGCAAGTGTTTTAAGTATTGCGGGCAAGCCTCCTTCTGCCACATGGTAGGTGGGTCCCTTTACTTTGGTGAGTCAGAAAAGGTGTCCAAGACACGAGCTTTATTCACTATTATATCTTGCCAGGTCAATGATAGGTGCTTCCCTGCAAGATGAAGGTGTAGTGGAGTTAGACCTTGTGGGAAACCCCCTTTCCTGGCGTGTGTCTAAGTGACATCACGAGGTCTTCATCATGTTTCAAACACACAGTTATGGGCATCATTGGATCTTTAGCGATCAATGATTGGCACAACCCCACAAGATGAAGTTGTGGGGGAGATAAGTAATGCGGGCAAGCACCCTGTTGCCAAGTGTCTATGGGCCAAAATTAGCAAGGGTCAACGCAGTAATAGAAAAGATCTTTACGATCACCGTCGGATCTCCCTAGATGAAGGGTCGATGCTTTCTTGCTTGATGAAAATGAAAAGACTTTAATTATTGCGGGCAAGCGCCATAGTGACACCTATCCCAAATGACATCACGGGCTCGCTCTTCTCACAGGGTGATGCTTGAAGGATTCTCGCCATCCGATGCGAACAGATCTACGGCTGAGGCTTCCTCGCATTAGCAAGATGTGAAGACTTTAAATATTACAGGAAAGCACTTGAGTGACATGTGTCTCAGTGGATCCAGTGGAGGCAGCAACAGTTAATGGTGCTAACAACTAATGTAACTGCCACGATTAGGGTTTGAGGAGGTGGCACAGTCAGTTAAAAGGGATGGTCAACGTGGAAATACTGCATGAGGTGGAAAAATGGAATAAGATTGTTGGTCCACATGGCCCATTCTCAACATAGCGTCCAGCCAACTTGCTGATCCTACTGATTCATAGGCTAGAAATAGAGGAATCTGAGTTTTGTTGCACAATCTAATCCTTGTGATCAATGCCAACTACTCTCGGATAAATACTGAACTCAGTAAATGTAGGAAAATATTATATCTCTCTCTAGTTGATCCATCTACCTATCCAGAATGATTTAATGGAGTCGTTTCTATCTTCTCAGGCCCTTGTTCCAAACAAGATCGGATATCATTGCATCTGTATCTGTACCCAGATCAAATTTTCTCCATGATTATTCTTTGAAGGGCTTAATGGTGGTAGTTGCAAAGTAATTACAGTTAGAGGACATCTCAGTTGTGCCTGAACCATAAAGGCAAATTTTGTAAATTTTGTAAGGGTCGACCTTTCTCTATTTCTCTGTTATTGCTCTGCAAATTTTTAGTGTAAATTCCCCTGTGCATCTGAACTGCATGATTTTTTGCCTTATCCCTTTCAGCCATTGGTGTGAAAGTGCAAAAATTCT
Source organism: Cupressus sempervirens (assembly GCA_028749045.1). Taxonomy (NCBI): domain Eukaryota; kingdom Viridiplantae; phylum Streptophyta; class Pinopsida; order Cupressales; family Cupressaceae; genus Cupressus; species Cupressus sempervirens. Next base: position 431,969,475 of record CM053786.1, on the reverse strand, counting down.
TTGCCTTCACTAGTGTTTTGTGGAAATCTGTAATCCGCATGACTGTATCTCCTTGGATCTATGAATGATAATGTAAGTGAATATCCCTTTCCTTGTGTCATTTATCTTGGATTTTTTGATCTACATGTGATTATTAGATTAAAGCAAGCCTGAATGTGTATATCCTTAGTTTCATTCTAGTTTAATAGTGCATATATGGGTAGAGATTAGTCTGAACACTCTATTTCGGTGCATCACCTCCCTAGATTAGAATAGGTAGATTTTCTTTCTTGCATCTCCTTCTCCCTTTTCCCTTCCAACAGTAGTTAGGTGCACCCTGATAGTAAGAGGAAGTCAGCCTTCTTCGAAGACTCAACCTCACAGTTCAAGTCCCACAGCTTGGAGGTTTTTTCCATGTTTCACTAGGTTGTCCTCATGCATAGGCTTTGGACAAGGATGCAAACCTTAGTGACAACAAGTTCTTTTATATTTTTTTTTGGGTAACAAAAATTATAATTTCTTATATTCTACATCATTTTCCATCATTTATTAATAATTATAATAAAGAGCTAAAGAGACCTCAGAAAAATTGTTGATTGCAGATCAATAAACTAAAAGGAAAGAGGAGGGGATGTTAGCTAAGGTTATAGAGAAATTCCTTTTAGTTAACTATCAATTTTAGAATGGTCATTTGTCTTTCAATGTAATGGCTTGTAAAATAGGATTACTCTACTCAAGATTCAGGTAAATTTGATAATGAAAGATTATTTGAATAATTGGGGGTCACCACATTTCCTCTACTCAAGATTCAAGTAAATTTGATAATGAAAGATTATTTGAATAATCTCTTACATCGAATAGTTATAACTATTTTCATAGGCTTCACTCAAAACATAAATTTAGGAACAATTTCATTTTTTTACAATATGGAAATCATAGTATAGATTTGAAAGAAGAACACTTCAGGGATACTTATCCTATTTCTCCAAGAAGACATGAATGTGGGAGTGCCCTGATTTTTATCCTATTTCTCCATTGGGAAAACATGGTCTTGATACTTTTGTTACTGGGCCTAAGATCAAACATGTCTTGAAGGCATCCCTCGATGAAACCAGATTTGAGTATTATACAATCGAGACTTACTTCAGAGACATTGATAGGTATGTTTTGGACAATAAAAGTGCTAACAAAAAATATAGACTAAGATATGATTATGGACATTTTTTGACAGTCATAAGAATAGAAGGGTCTTGTGGGGATGGACCAATGAGTCGGACAATGTTCAGGATGATACTGCAAAGGGGTGATCTGGTGTTCAGGTAAGGTTTGACCCAAATTTTCACTTCTATATATTTATGTAGTCTTATTACCTAGAAACTAATTGTATTGAATGTGTTTTGATGAATTTTAGTCTTTTAGCTATTCATTGTATATTTTTTGGAATATACTATGTACATGTAAATTTGTTTAGTTGTCATTTGGTTGATTCTCTCTTTTTTTTTGTCAGTTCATTTTTGTTTAAAACTAATGAAAGATTGTACTAATGCAAAAATGAATATTGTTCCTCATCTTATACTATTTTCACATTAATATCTTGTGGAGATTATATATATTTTGGATTGTACAAGGTTTTCATAAGTGACCCAATATCTGATTGTTTTGCAAGAAGAAGTGATAGTGATTCAGAAGAATTTCTGAAGATAAAAGTGGCAAGGACACAAATCAAACGACACCCATGTTATGATGATGGATTGGAAGGTTTCCATTTGGGAAGGTATTATTCTACTTTTTTATTCTAGCTTATAGCTCATTTAAGACCTTCTTGATGAAAGGTTGAGACTGCTAGCAAGAAGAGGACTTTGTTGGAGTCATCTACAAAACCTAAAATTGTTGCTAATAAAAAGGAAAAGACAACAGTAACTGGTGAAGCACAAAAGTTAGGTCAGTGCTTAAATACTTTCTCATTAACAATGTATTAATATTTTGAAAACTAATTTGATATTGAAACTTGTCTTAAATTATGAAATTGGTAACATGACTAGAGGGAAGTTTCAATTATTTGAAAGAAAATGGCTTACACTCAATTAATAATAAATCTAAGTGAAGATGAAGTTATTTTAGACTAAATTCTAGTTGATATGGGTGATCAACCTTATTTTTGTGTAGCATTTAAGGAATTTGTTAGATTTCTCCAATGTTACTGACTGAGTAGGTAGTTATAATTCCAGTTGAATTATATTATACGTTTTAACATTTGTAAACAATCTTATGTATTCCGTATAGATGATGGCTTTTCCTTTGTGCTTGGTTAAAACATGGGGAATATACTAGTGGCTTTTGTGTTTATAATTGATATGTAATAGAAAAACAATGAGGATTTGTGTGTTTATTGTTGTTCCTATTATGTTTAGTTTTTATGATGACAAAGAATTTCAAACAAGGAGGGACCCATAGTGGATACATTTACATCTTTTTCTACCTTAGTCACTGATTGATTCTTTTTAAACATATATGCATTTGAAGTACAAATATTTTCAACCAAGAAAGAGAAATATGGAAGCAAATAATAGAGTTTTAACATTGTCGCATTGTTAAGCAATTAAGATTCATGAAGGCATCTACTAAGCTTGCTTCTATTCACATATTTGTCTCAAAGATTCAAGGGAATGATGGGATGTCATATCATTTTTGGTCTGGAGTTGTTGCAACAAAAGACAAATGGAAAATTATCTAAGAGTTTCACTTTGGCTTGATTAAATCATTTTGTTGAGCTTACTGCACTGAACTGAGGATATTCAAATGAACTGAAAATATTTGTTGTTTTCATTTGTCTAAATGGAATGTATTATATATATAGTTTTGTTTAGGTGCTTGAGATTGACTCCACTAGTACATACATTTGGCGAACAGTTATTCTTTGCATTTGTATGCTAATCAATTGAAATTGTAGAAGCTACTGTGAAATTGGGAATACTTGATTGAGCTTAGTCTTTATTGTAGTCATATCCTTCTAGGCCAGAAGAAGCAACCAACAACGTATTTCCTCCTAGGGTTTTGCATGAAATAGTTAAAGAGGATGCAATGCTACCCCTAATTGTTAGACATTGAAGAATTTCCCAGTCCATAGCCCTTAAATAAATAATGTTGACCAAGTTGAGATTAGAAACCTTATTCAACATGATTTTACTTATATTTTCTACTTTGACTTCTACATCAGCACTCACATAGAGGATAGGAGCCCATAAAAAAGATGAAGATTGTCAGTCTATGGTGCAAGTTAATCCATGAGGAGGAGTTCTTAAACCATATTGTAGGATCAACAAATATGAAGTGCCTCACATCCTTGTAAGTATTTTAATATTCTTAGCTTCTTTGAGGCATTCTATAAAATAGTTCACATGCCTTGCCTATGATTTAACCTTTTGCATGCAACCTGCACACTCTCATCCTGATGATGTATTACAGAGAGTGAGATAAAATGATGATGCTAAAAAACACACACAATCAAATCCAAAACGGACTTGCATTAGAAATGGATTGTGGAAATCTAATATTGTTAATTTTGCTTGCATGTCTACTAGGACAATCAAAACTTAAACATATATAAATGCATTACAAATGGATCGTGGAAATCTGATATTGTTAATTTTGCATGCATGTCTACCAAACAATCACAACTTAAACATATATATGTTTAAGTTGTGATTGTTTGGTAGACATGCATGCAAAATTAACAATATCAGATTTCCACAATCTATTTGTAATGCAAGTTTATTTTGGATTTGATTATGTGTTTTTTTTAGCATCATCGTTTTAGATCACTCTCTGTAATCCATCATCAGGATGAGAGAGTGTAGGATGCATGCAAGATGTCAAATCATCGGCAAGGTATGTGAACTGTTTTATAGAATGCCTCAAAAAAAATTTGACCAACCATTGATTGAAATTTTGACCAATGATTGGTAGTTTTCTACCAAGAATTGGTCAAAATTTTGACCAATGCCTGGAAGTTTTCGACTCAAACTTTCAACCAATTCCAAGAAGTTTTTGACCAAGCATTGGTCAAAATGTCGACCAATGCCCAAAATTTTTCTACCAAGCATTGGTCAAAATTTCAACCAATGCCTGGTAGTTTTCGACCAAGCATTGGTTGAAATTTTGACCAAAACCTGGTAGAAATTGCACCAGGGCTCTAGAAATTTTTTAACCAATGGATTGGTCAAAATTTTGACTAACCAGCAAGATGGTCAAAATTTTGATGAGAAAAACTTTGACCAATTGGTTGGTCAAAATTTTGACCAACCTCAGTCAAAATTTTGACCAATATTGGTCACAAAATAGGGTCAAATGTACTAGTGCGGTACTATTGGACTAACCACCAGCGTTCCCCTTTGGGATTTGTGACATGGCTTAACCACCTCCTATATTCTATAATTTATGTGGTTGTATCAAGCATTGGCAGGTCGATCTTTTGGTGCAACAACAACTCTAGCTTCTAACAAGTGGTATCAGAGCTTGGTCACAGGTTTGACACTCTGTCGTTCCACCATATTAGGTTGCACCAAATGAATGTGAATGGTCTTGGGCCATAGAATAATAGGTCTAGCCCATTTAGAATAGTAGGGGGAGGGAGGCATGCACTACTATTCTAATGGGTAGGGTGGGATGGGGATTTTGAAGGAAAGGAAAGGGACTAGAATTAGGTATCTCAGTTTGGGACTATAAATGCAACAAGGGAAAGGGACTAGAAATGCAAGTTTGGTTTGAATCTCCTTGGGTAACATTGAGGGGAGGATTGTTGGACTAACCACCAAAATTCCCCTTTAGGATTCATGACATGGCTTAACCACTTCCTATGTTCTATGAGTCTAGTGGTTGTATCGATCATTGATAGGTCAATTTTTTGGTGCAATGACAACTCTAGCTTGTAACAGGTACAAAGGCTTTCACCTTAATTCTCCCTCATAGAAAAGAAAAAAATACAATAAATTTCACTTAGAACTTCTCCTTATAGAGAAGACATCATTTACAAAGGATTGCACCTCAAAACATTTCCCTCATACCAATAATCCTAGGAAGTCAGGTCTAGTAGTTACTCCCTTAGAGGCTCTCTTCCCCAAAGGATTCTTCTCAAACTCACTCTAAATTTGATATTAGTTTTTTGATTTCCTAGTGATAACTCATCACTCCCTCATGATATACATAGCATAAGGCCCATCAACATCATCCAGTCACACACATGCATTTCTAGACTCCCTCTGAGTATCAATATTCTAAGCTCATGTGTTGCTTTAGAAGTGTCATACTCCCTCTTAATGTAGAAGCATCTCATAATCTCAATCATCAAGGATATTTTCTTCAAGAGCTTCACTTTATCCATCCTGATCACAACTTCTTTTAAGTTGCTTTCATAAGCTACCCAAGTGTCATTCTTCTTTTCCTATAAGATCAACTTCAGCTACAAAGGAAAATATCAGAAAAAAAAATAACTCTTATAGTATGTGTAGGATTACAAATAAGAGAGAGAATACAATAAGTAGATAAAGATAAGAATACTTATCTACACATGAAGATTCAAAAAATGTCTTTTTAGATTATTTGAGAACGGAACATATCCCCTCTAAATAAGGTTCAAGTGGGAATGGAGCATTGACTATTATTCCCCCCACAATGTATATTATTGAATAATTTTGCATCAAAACAAATATGGATTCCTTTGGCATCATCTCTCATGTTAATTGTCCCAAATCTATGATCTACCCCTTCTGCAAGTAAAGAGTTGATCCAATTATTAGATTCAAATCAATCCATATCCATGCTCTCATGTTATGTGTGGCCCAATGATTTCTTCCTAATCGAGACACTCTTCAATTTTTGGGTTGTTTATTCCAGATGATTTTAGATAATGCTTGATCAACTTATCCAATCTGATTTGTGTTACCCTTGCTATCCAAAATTATTTGAAGACCTTGATGAGCTAGTTAGATAGTGGAAACATTGAACATTATTATTCCCTCTATAATGTATAATTTCCACTCATTTTATTTTATGGAGTTGGAAAACTTCTACTCATTTGCTTTAGGAGTAAGCTTGTAATCTATTTGGGATCTCAATTATATGTATGCACCATATTGACAAAACATTGCTCAACTGAATCGCATATTTCCTATCTCATCTACCACTATGATGACCCCTCTCCTTAGTAAGTTTTCTCTCAAAAGGTGGGCCCACAGTGCCTGACACATTTTGCATTAATTGAAATAAAGTTCTGCTCTTGATTTGTTTAAGGTGGTAGTTAATATGAATATCATATTTTGACAGTAAATTTACATTCCCATTTCATACTTCCTTCCTTATCACTAAAATTATTCTATCAACACTAGAGAATCCATCTCAACATTGTTTACTCCTTCTTAATCAATATGATTGAGATCACCGAAGGTTGACTAAATCATATCCTCTATCTTGCTCTCTCTTTCAAGGTTGCCTCTAATGAAATGCCAGTCTCCCTCTTAATCTCCCTCTTTTTCCTACAATAACACTCTCAAAGGAAAAGATCAAGGCATGTAGCTCTTATAGTGCAAACTAAAATAAGAGAAAGACTACAATAAATAGATAATTGTAATACTCAAGGAAAATAAGTAGTTATATGCATATCAACATCCTTGATTGTTCTCGCCATCATTGATATGGTAATTCTAACACTGAATTTCTTTCACCCAATCTCATAAAATATCAAAATTGTTTATATAACTTATCTTATTTTAAAAAATTCATAATATTCTACATGTGTACATCCATATATATAATTTCTAATGTTATTTATATCTCTATTATATCAATATACACATCATGGTTTTCTAACTATATTATAAATTTCATATATACCTTAATACCTTTCCAACATAGTGACCTAATATATTGGAAAGATCGGTGGACAAAGTATGATGCATGTATCAATTATATTTAATAATCAAAGGTAATCCATGGACAACCCTGTCCTGAATGCCACCTTGGCAGGTCTCGGTTGATGATTGTGTCCTCAAAACTTACAATATATTTTTGTATTGCTTCTGATTCCATGTCATTTTAATTTCATATAGCATTCATATTATGGTCATTTTTCCTCCATCTAATCACCATGAAGTATGAGTGACCTGTCTTCTCCTGCTTCAAGTGAGGGTATCTGGCAACGGCTACCCAGGCAGGAGGATCGACTGCCTGGGTATGCCCATGGATACCAATTCTCCATCCATTCCACTGTATTGTACTCTACAGTCCTGACTCATATTTTCGTTTGTGCAGTCAGTTTGAAATGACAACCGTAGTGAAATAATTCATGCTTCAATAAATTGTCAGAGGCATCACTGAAACAGTCATCATCTACTTTACAGATACGGATCACGAAAATATCACATGACTATGTAAAGCAGCCACAGCAGAAACCAAACCAATAGATAGAGTATGTATTTATCAATGAAATTCTTAAAGAAAAATTGTAATTAAATTAAACCATTTTTCATTCTCAGTAATACCATGATTGCTATTGATAAAGCTTAATTTCATTATAAGATAATTACAAAATCAATAAACATGTCATTAGAAACTTTATTAACATGACAAAATTATCCATAAAGTCTTGACTTGTTTATCCATCCCTAATAATACTCTAAGCATGTTGTCTAACAGACCTGAACATTTTTCTTAAGTATTATTAGGGACGGATAAACAAGTCAAGGCTTTATGGATAATTTTGTCATGTTAATAAAGTTTCTAATGACATGTCTATTGATTTTGTAATTATCTTATAATGAAATTAAGCTTTATCAATAGCAATCATGGTATTCCTGAAAATGAAAAATGGTTTAATTTAATTACAATTTTTGTTTAAGAATTTCATTGATAAATACATACTCTATCTATTGGTTTGGTTTCTGATGTGGCTGCTTTACATAGTCATGTGATATTTCTGTGATCCATATCTGTAAAGTAGATGATGACTGTTTCAGTGATGCCTCTGACAATTTATTGAAGCATGAATTATTTCACTATAGTTGTCATTTCAAACTGACTGCATGAACGACAATATGAGTCAGGACTGTAGAGTATGGTACAGTGGAATGGATGGAGAATGGGTATCCATGGGCATACCCAGGCAGTCGATCCTCCTACTTGGGTAGCCGTTGCCAGGGTGTCTTATCTAATTATGTGCTTTCATAAGGTGGTAGAATCGTCTCATGAATATATGTACAGATTTCAGTGGCTTTGGTGATCTTGTTTCTTATAAATTTTTTTAAAAAACCAATATTATTGATATGAATTTCATCTATAATCAATGCCTCGTTCAGATTTCAATAGTTTGTTTGCATGAGACCTTCCATCTGGGACCCATCCTTATGCTTGGGATTTATTATAATCCATGTCAAAAATGATTTTTTGCTATTATTAATAGTGATCAGTCTATATGTACTCACGCAGGCATAAGTACATGACCTGACATAGTACACTCAAACGTTGATTGTTTACTTGGTGGCAATATTAATGCATGTCATTCAATGTTAATGATTCGTTAATGCTTCATTTCCTTTGATAATGAAATGCACTTTTATATGGAACACGCTCTAGATTTTCTATAGGAAAAGGTGCACTTGCACCATAGTTCCTACCCTTGGTATGACTCGACTTGATTTGAATACCTTTATATTTTTTTTTTAGACCTTATTAGTTGATGATATTAGATGGAAATTTTTTACATATGTCGATATCGTGATGTTGCTTTATGTTCAATTTTATGGTTTGTGACATTATGGTTAAAATTATGGTATCATTTACATATTTATATATAATGATGTATTTTGAATGTTTAAAAATACATATGTACTTAGACGTTATTTTTTCATCATGATGATAACATTACTAACTCAATGGATGATGTTGAATTTGTGAGTGTGCAGTATTGAAGGCAGAAGAGTGGTTGAGGTAGAGGAGTTTAGCTCCTTGGAAGGGTTGGCCCAAAATTTGAATGGTGTAGTCACACACACACACAAACACACACACACAGTTGTTTTTATTTAAATATAAATCATTTGCTTTGAATTTTAAATTTATCTAGATGGATTAATTTTTAGTTTATGATTCTGTGGTGTAAACAAATGAATGATTAAATATTATTTTTTTAGAAATATTATAATTTAGATTTTAAAATAAGTATATACTCTAAACTTATTTTTCCTAAGTAATTACAAGCATGAATTTGAAATGGTAAAAGTTGGTTAGAAAATTAAATGGTAATTAATAGTTTTTCTATTTTGAAAATGGTGGATTTGAATTAGATGTGGAAGCTTTAATAGAAATAAAAGTTTATTTAAAGTTCTTGGGCCAAGTGGTAGCCGTAGACCCAAATGAGTGGAAATTAATTTATTGCTAACAATTTTAAATTTAATGATCATAATGGAAATTGCATAAGAAAAGGAATGACAGTTTTGGGAAGAGCGATTTAAGTGGGGAGGATTCGATGAAAGGAAGGCACATTTTTTGGGCGTGAAAAAAAGGAAAAAGAGCATAGAGGGAAGCTACACAAGAGAAATGCGTTCTTCTTTGGAAGAGGATTTCATTGATATTATAGTGGCTTTTTGAAGAGGAAGGTTAGCATTTGAAGAGAGAAAGTGAAGTGGTGCTATTGGAAAAGAGGTAGTGGTTGGGAAGAAGTTGTTGAAAGGAAGGTAGTGGTTGGGCGGTGAAGCCAACTCTTGTGTAGAAGCTCTAGACCTACGTGTTTCCCCAAAAACCAAACTAGGTTCTTTCATCTTATTTTCTTTAAATGGTTTGCCGTATTTGAAATTGTTATGGGTTGATTTGTAATGAAAGTTTCAATAGAGAATGTTTGAGATCTATGATATTGGATTTTACATGTTGTTTGTGAGCATGATGGAAGACGTTTGGTTTATATACATTGTTAATTTAGAGAAATGTTGGGCTATATTTGCATATAAATCAAAATACGTTTTGGCTACTGATAAGAATAGTTTAAAACTATTATTTGTTTGGGTTACTTGAGTAAACTAATAGTTTGAACAATTGTATGGGCTGATAGTTTGGAAACATAGATTTCTCCTTGTCAATAGAAGGCATTTGGCAGCGATTTTGTAGGCTTGCAAAGCTAGCGTAGATGAACTTCCAGTCTTTAATAAATTTAAAACTACAATTTAACCAATCTTTAATATATTAAAAAAAAAAACTTCACTTGGTGGGAAGTTGCTACCTTCTTTATAATCATTTTTGCTGCAGGCTGGGTACACAATCTTATTTTATTAATAAAACTCAAACTTACTGATAAAATATTTTATTAATAAAACTCAAACTTGCTGATAAAATATTAGTTTTCAGAGGATTCTAGTTCATTGTTTGAAGGATACGCTGAAAAGAAAAAGTGGACTGTAATTCAAAGAGCATTATTCTTCTATATACTTGTTTGTTTATATGCATATAGAAAGGTTTATGTAAGAGAAATTATTTTTTTCAAATGTCCAATAGGTTAGGAAACATGATTTTCTATTTTTCATACACAGTGATCTATACTGATAGTTTGTATCCATTTGTTCGAGTAAGAATGTATAGGTAAAACCATATTTGTAATATGACTAGCAGCTTACTGGGTTTATGAAAATCATTTAATTTTTTTTTTGTGAACCATTATATATGTCAGCTCCATTTTATTAATAACTCAATAGCAACTTAAAATAAGAGAATTATTTATTTATTTTTTAATTGTTAAATCAATTAGATTTTTAGTGATATCTAAGATACAAAATATCATCTTATAGTCAAATTGAAATATTAATGAGGTAGAAATTGTGATGATAGTGTTAAATTATCTTTGTATAAAATCTAAACTCTTAATTGTAGGAAATGCGGAAGTAGTGATGTTTTGGTCTTCATATCTTATTTTTCTTAAAAGATCGCATTGTTTTAGAAGGGTGTTGAATGTGAGTTTTAAAGAGGAGGGTAATTGAGGAAAATATGTTTTGAGATTAATTAGAAATTACCTGCCAGTATTTTACATTATATTGGTTCATGATGCTTGGCCAAGCTCACTAAAATATTTATGCATGTGATTGAGATGCATTGGTTATTTAATATTTTATTTCTTCCACATCCTTGTGTATGTTTCTACTAGACATATGTGTAAGTAGATTAGGCATAAAGGCTACACCAGATCTTTATGATCCAATTGTGTCGAGTTGCTAGCCTTCTCATGCTAGGTTTGGGTAGTTCTTCTTAATCAGAGAACCTTTGGGAGCTAATCACTCCATGGTTGGGCGATAAAAGCACCTGGACCACTCTTCCGTCTCATGATAACAGATGGGCATTGTTCCAATGGCTCAAAGATTACATGCAGATGGACACTAAGGTTTGATGGCACATTATTTTTATATGATTATGTGTGTGTGTGTGTGTGTGTGTGTGTGTGTGTGTGTGTGTGTGTGTGTGTGTGTGTGTTTTATATCATACAATGTACTGATGTTATAATCATGTTTGACATATAGGATTTACATAGTTTTGACAAAAAAATCATGTCCACCTAATTCATTTCCAACATTTATACTTTGATTTGTTTATGGTATTGATATGTGGTCGACCTTGTATTATCTAGTGTATTTAGAGAATTTGGTGTTATGAAAAAATGATTGTGATTCCAACTTCTTCTTGACTAATTGTCGATATGTATAGTTTTTCATTTGGAAATGGACAAGGAATTAAATGATTATGTGAATTAAATCAAAATTTGACTTTTCAAATTATATATTTCCATACCTTGAGGTTGTTTGCATATGTGGCATGTGATATGGATTTCAAATTTTACATGTGGTATCAAAGCTGTGTTAAACACTAGGACCTAAGGTCTTACTGATGCTAATATTGCGTAGTTTACTCTTGGTATAGGAGTGACCTATCATCATGTATTATTGTAGAGGAAATAGGGGTGGAGACAACAATGGTCCTTAGGATGATCTTGGAAACCAAAGGCTTGACCAAATTTTGGCACTCCTCACTCATAAGGGACAACGCATGGATGCCATGGAAAATGCCATAAGAAGACGACAGGCTAAGGAGGATGAGCATAGAGAAACTTTGAATTAGAAGGAAGAAGCACAGAAGAAAAGAGAGGAGGACCAATTGCTTGAGGTTTAGACGAAATAGGAGGAAGATCAAAGGATTGAAGAACAAAAGAAGGAAGAAGCTGACCATAGGATGGCTAGACTAGTTCATGATAGGGTCCAAATCATAGAAGATCTCAGCAAGGACCTCAAAAAGGTCACACCTCCTACCTTTAATGGTAATACTATAGGTGAAGAGGCAGAAGCTTGGATAGCCACCATGGAAAATTATTTTTGTGTTCGCAATTTCACCTAGAGGTCTAGAGCACTATGGGCTACCTTTTAGTTGGTTGGTGAAGCGACAACATGGTGGGAAAATGTTATGGCTGAGAAGAACTTACAGCATGGTGAGATATCATGGGAAGAATTCTTGCAACAATTCCATAAGCGATGGTTGCCTAAGTTGTTTTATGACAAGAAGGCATCAGAGTTCTATAAGCTGATTTAAGGAGTCATGTCAGTCACACAGTATCATGAATGATTATGCCATCTAGTTAAATACATTCCTTAATACCATAATGATGACTTGTTTAGGACTCACAAGTTTGTCATGGGGTTGTGCCTAGAAATCTATAATGAGGTGAAGATGCATGAGCCAGAGTCTATGGACTATGCACTGAGAAAGGCATTGAAACAGGAATGATGATTGAAAGATTCAGCTCTAGTAAAAGCCTACAATAATTCATCTTTCAAGAGAAAATTTTAGGATAATAATAAGCAGCAGGGTGGTTGAAAGTAGATGAATCACATAAAAGGGAAGGGACAAGAAGAATTGCAAAAGGACAATAACAGGAATTTCCAAGGATAGAACAAGGGTAGAGGAGGCAACAACAACAAGAATAACAATGGTAACTAAAATAGGAACTAGAACATGAATGATAGATCGACAACTCAATCAAGACCTCATGATGTTTGTTTTGTATGTGGGGGTGAACACTATGCAGACCTAGAAATGGACCAAAGGTTCAACACCAAATTCATGTAGCTGTGGATCATAGGCAAGTAGAGTTTCAGGAAACTCCTTTGCAATTGACTAGTAAGCTTTATGGTTGCAAAGTTTCCATTTTGATTGATATTGGTGTTATAGAGTCTTTTATAGATCCTAGTGTAGTAGCTAAACTTCTAATTAAAGCTAGTTATTTGGATAAACCCTAGATAGTTGAGTATGGAAATTGGACAGAGCATCAAGTAGAGCAATGTCTATCCTACAGTGAGTTAGAACTTCCAACTTTTTACATGCAAGTAAATTTATATGTAGCTCCACTTGGGTCATACAATGTCATACTTGGCATAAATTAGCTTACTGAGCATAAGGCTATAGTAAATTGTGAGGATAAGCTAGTTGAATACTTGGATGACTTTAGAAATCCAGTAGTAGTGAATGGGATTAAGAGGCCAACAGTGCTTAGGCATATTTTAGTTATGTAGTTGAAAAAGGCTAAGAGGAAGGGTTGTTAGCTTTTTATTGCACATGTGAAAGATCTTGAAGATCCTATACCTTCCACAGATGATTACCCAATATTGCAAGAGTTTCAAGATGTCTTTCTTGAAGATTTACCTGAGTTACCACCTAAGAGAGAGTTTGATTTCTCCATTGATATTAAGCCAAGAGCTGAGCCACAATCCAAGATGTCTTATAGGATGACCACCACCAAGATGTACAAACTCAAGGTGCAGTTGCAAGAGTTGTTGGACAAAGGGTTTATTCATCCAAGCATGTCACCATGGGGAGCACCGATGATTTTTGTAAAGAAAAAGGATGGAACCTTGCGCCTATACATTGATTACAGGATGTTAAACAAGGTTACCATAAAGAACAGATATCCACTTCCATGGATAGATGAACTTTTTGATCAGATGAAGGGAGCTAAGGTATTTTCAAAGATAGATCTACGATCTAGGTATCATCAACTATAGATTAAGGATGAAGACATAGCCAAGACAGCTTTCAAAACACGGTATGGGTACTATGAGTTTTTAGTTTTGCCTTTTGGTCTTACAAATGCATCTGTAGCATTCATGAATCTTATGAATAGTGTGTTTTGAGATTGTTTGGATAAGTTTGTTTAAATCTTCATTGATGACATTCTAATTTATTAAAAAACTATGGAGGAGCATGAGGAACACTTGCATATTGTCTTGCAGCGCCTTCGTGATAGGAAGCTGTATGCAAAGCAACTTACCAAGTGCACTTTTTATGAGAAACAAATTCACTACCTTGGACACATCATCATTGCTAATGGAGTTTTAGTAGATCCTTCCAAGATTAGGGTTATTTTTGAATGGTTGGTTCCTCAAAATGTGAGTGAAATTTGGAGCTTCATGGGTTTGGTAGGCTATTATGATAAATTTGTAGAGGGATTTTTGAAAATTGCAGCACCTATTACCTTGCTACAATGGAAAGGGAAGAGATATGTGTGGACTGATTAGTGTGATAGAGTTTTTTAGTTATTGAAATAGAAGCTCACTTCTACTCCTATTCTTGTGATTCCTGATCCCAACAGGCATTTCACCATGATAATTGATGCTTCAGGTGATGGTTTAGGTGGAGTATTGATGCAAGAAGGTAGAGTTGTAGATTATGAGTCCTATAAGCTAAAGCAACATGAGGTTAATTATGCATCTCATGATCTTGAGTTGGTCGCCATTGTTCATGCATTGTAGATGTGGAGGCATTACCTTATTGGTAAACCATTTGTGCTGAAAATGGATCACATGGGTTTGAGATACATCTTTATACAACCGAATTTGAATGACAAATAGAGGCATTGACTCAAATTCCTTAGCAAGTATGATTTTGGTATTGAGTACATTAAAGGTAAAGAGAACAAGATGGCTGATGCTCTCAGTAGGAGAAGACATATATTTGCTATAGCTACTACTAGAACATGACTAAAAGAGCATGTTATTGGAAACCTTGTAGGTGATGAGAATTATGAGATGGTTAAAATCGCATTGCACACTAATCCATCTGATCATCATTTTGACGGATACAATTTTGACACAGAGGGTCTTTTGAGATATTAGGGTCGTATGTATATTTCCAAAAATGCAAGGTTGAGGAAAATTGTGATGGTGGAAATGCATAGTACTCCTTATTTGAGTCACCTTGGAGTGACTAAGATGGTTTCAGATATGAGGCCACTTTATTTTTGGCCAAGGTTAAAGTGTGATGTGACTGCTTTTGTTCCCCAGTGTTTAGAATGTCAGTGAGTTAAGACTGAGCATATTCATCTGGCAGGATTGTTGTATCCTCATGACATACCATAGTACAAATGGAAAGTGATTTCTATGGATTTTATATAGGGTTTACCTATGAATGGGTGGAGGCATGATGTTATATTAGTTATGGCGATAAGTCAAGGTTGCACATTTTATACTATGGAGTTTAAAGGATGGATCATTAGCATTGGCCAAGAAGTTTGTACAAGAGGTATTCAAGCTACATGGTGTACCTAAGACTATCATCTTTGATAGGGACACAAGAATGACATCAAGGTTTTGGATGACCTTGAATGCTTCATTGGGGGCTCAGTTAAATTTTAGCACTGCTTATCATCCACAGACTGATGGTTAGATAGAGAGGGTGAATCAAGTTGTAGAAGATTTACTTTGTATGTATTGCATGGATCATCAATATAAGTGGGAAGAATACCTACCTTTGGTTGAGTTCGCATATAATAATTCTTATCACACATCTCTACGAATGGCTCCTTTTGAGGCACTTTATGGGCGTAAATGTCACATAGCTATCAATTGGGATAGAGTGGAGGATCAAATTGTGATTGGTCCTAAGATGCTCAAGGAGATGGAAGAATAGATGGTTATGATTCGTGCTCCCCTAAAGGAAGTTGTAGATAGGCAGAAGAGCTATGTAGACAAGAAGCATACTTTTAGACAGTTTCAGGTTGGGGACAAGGTTTTCCTATGTGTGCACATGCATAACAGTTCTATCTCTTTTAGCAAGTCTTCTAAGCTTGCACCGAGATTTGTTGGACCTTTTGATGTTTTGGAGGTCATAAATCTTGTGGCTTATTGACTTGCTCTACCACTAGCTCTGGCCCATATCCATAATGTTTTTCATGTTTCATTGTTGAAGCCATATCATACTAATGTGTCTCATATTCTTGATTGGCATGCCTTGCAAGTTTAGGATCTAGGCATGGTGCATGTGTTACCTACTCACCTCATGGATGAGTACACTATCTGAGTGCATGACAAAGATATCTTGTAGTTTAAGGTCCTATGGGACCAGTTCTCTATTGACAATGCTACATGGGAGGATGTTGATGATATGCATCAGTCCTTTCCACATATTTTTACTTAGATTAGTGCTTTTTATTATTATGATATTTACTTTATGTTATGTTGAACATTGGATATTGACAGACATTGGGTTGATGTCTCTTCCTAGTGGGGAGGGATGTCACGACTCAAAGTTCGACATGCTTTTTAATCAGACTTATTATGTTGATTGACTTTTTGACTAAGACTATGTATGACTTGACTTGAGTCAAATACCTTTATATTTTTCTTTTAGACCTTATTAGTTGATGATATTAGATGGAAATTTTTTACATATGTCGATATCGTGATGTTGCTTTATGTTTGACTTTATAGTTTGTGACATAATGGTTAAAATTATGGTATCATTTACATATTTATATCTGATGATGTATTTTGAATGTTTAAAAATACACATGTACTTAGACGTTATTTGTTTATCATGACGATGACATTACTAACTCAATGGATGATGTCGAGTTTGTGAGTGTGTAGGTATTGAAGGCGGAAGAGTGGTTGAGGTAGAGGAGTTTAGCTCCTTGGCAGGGTTGGCTCGGAATTTGAATGGTGTAGTCGCACACACACACACACACACATAGTTATTTTTATTTAAATATAAATCATTTGCTTTGAATTTTAAATTTATCTAGATGGATTAACTTTTAGTTTATGATTGTGTATTGTAAACAAATGAATGATTAAATATTTTTTTTTAGAAATATTATAATTTAGATTTTAAAATAAGTATTATACTCTAAAATTTTTTTTCCTAAGTAATTACAAGCATGAATTTGAAATGGTAAAAGTTAGTTAGAAAATTAAATGGTAATTAATAGTTTTCTATTTTGAAAATGGTGGATTTGAATTAGATGTGGAAGCTTTAATAGAACTAAAAGTTTATTTAAAGTTCTTAGGCCAAGTGGTAGCCGTAGATCCAAATGAGTGGAAATTAATTTATTGATAACAATTTTTAATTTAACGATCATAATGGAAATTACATAAGAAAAGGAACGATAGTTTTCGGAAGAGCAATTTAAGTGGGGAGGATTCGATGAAAGGAAGGCATATTTTTTGGGTGTGAAAAAAAGAAAAAAGAGCATAGAGGGAAGCTACATAGGAGAAAGATGTTCTTCTTTGGAAGAGGATTTCACTAATATTCTCGTAGCTTTTTGAAGAGGAAGGTTAGCATTAGAAGAGAGAAAGAGAAGTGGTGCTATTGGAAAAGAGGCAGCGACTAGGAAGAAGCTGTTGGAAGGAAGGTAGTGGCTGGGAGGTGAAGCCAACTCCTATATAGAAGCTCTAGACCTACATGTTTCCCCAAAAACCAAACCAGGTTCTTTAATCTTATTTTCTTTAAATGGCTTGCTATATTTGAAATTGTTGTTGGTTGATTTGCAATGAAAGTTTTAATAGAGAATGTTTGAGATCTACAGAATTGGATTTTACATGTTGTTTGTGAACATGATGGAAGATGTTTGGTTTATTTACATTGTTAATTTAGAGAAATGTTGGCCTGTATTTGATTATAAATCAAAATACGTTTTGGCTATTGATAAGAATAGTTTAAAACTATTATCTGTTTGGGTTATTTGAGTAGACTGATAGTTTGAACAATTGTATGGGCCGATAGTTTGGAAACATAGGTTCCTCCTTGTCAATAGAAGGCATTGGGCAGTGATTTTATAGGCTTGGAAAGCTAGTGTAGATGAACTTCCAGTCTTTAATAAATTTGAAACTCTACAATTTAACCAATCTTAGTGTGGCTGGGCAAACAATCTTAGTTTATTAATAAAACTCAAACTTGCTGATAAAATATTAGTTTTTAGAGGATTCCAGTTCATTTTTGAAGGATACGCTGAAAAGAAAAAGTGGACTGTAATTTAGAGAGCATTATTCTTCTATATACTTGTTTTTTTATATGCATATAGAAAGGTTTATGTGAGAATTTTTTAAAAAAAAATCTCCAATAGGTTAGGAAATATGTATGTCTATTTTTCATACACAGTGATCTATGCTGATATTTTGTATCCATTTTTTCCAGTAAGAATGTATAAATAAAACCATATACGTAATATGACTAGCAGTTTATTGGGTTTATGACAGTCATTTTTTTTTTTTTGAAGCATTATATATGTCGGCTCCATTTTATTAATAACGCAATAACAACTTAAAATAATAGAATTTTTGGTTTTTTTTTAAATTGTTAGATCAATTAGATTTTTAGTGATATCTAAGATACGAGATATCATCTTACAGTCAAATTGAAATATTAATGAGGTAGAAATTGTGAAGATAGTGTTAAATTATCTTTGTATAAAATCTTAACTCTCAATTGTAGGAAATGCGGAAGTAGTGATGTTTTGGTCTTCATATCTTATTTTTCTTAAAAGATCGTATTATTTTAGAAGGGTGTTGAATGTGGGTTTTAAAGAGGAGGGTAATTGAGGAAAATATATTTTGAGATTAATTAGAAATTACTTGCCAATCTTTTACATTATATTGGTTCATGATGCTTGGCCAAGCTCGGTAAAATATTTATCCATACAATTGGTTATTTTATATTTTTCCTCTTCCACATCCTTGTGTATGTTTCTACTAGACATATGTATAAGTAGATTATGCACAAAGGCTACACCAAATCTTTCTGATTCAATTGTGCCAAGTTGCTTGCCTTCTCGTGCCAGGGTCGGGTAGTTCTTCTTAACTGAAGAACCTGAGGGAGGTAACCACTCAATGGTTGGGCAGTAAAAGAGCTTGGACCACTCTTTTGTCTCATGATAGTGGATGGACATTGTTTCGATGGCTCGAAGATAAGATTACATGTAGATGGACACTAAGGTTTGATGGCTTGTTATTTTTATATGGTTATTTTATGTTATACACACACACACACAATGTACAGATGTTATAATCATGTTTGATGTGCAAGATTTACATAGTTTTGACAAAAGATGTCATGTCCCCCTGATTCATTTCTAGCATTTATACTTTGATTTGTTTATGGTATTGCTATGTGGTCGACCTTGTATTATCTAGTGTATTTAAACAATTTGGTGTTATGTAATAACAATTGTAATTCCAACTTCTTCTTGACTAATTGTTGATATGTATAGTTTGCCATCTGGAAATGAACAAGGAATTAAATGATTATGTGAATTAAATCGACATTTGACTTTTCAAATTATATATTTCCATATCTTGAGGTTGTTTACATATGTGGCATGTGATGTGGATTTTAGATTTTAGACAAATGCTATGCACGACAACTGTAATTTGTGAATCATATTAAAGAAGACACCTAAGCATTTGAAGAAGCAACCATTGAAAAGAACAAAATAGCAATTTTATAAATTGTATGAGCAAGAACTTTACTTCGAAATTGTAAACTATATTGGCAAGAACTACATAAGTATTTCGCAATTGAAAAATAACATTGCATAGAATTTAGTTAATAATGATGTAGGTCTTCCAGCCACAAAACTCAGTAATAGCAAGCACAATGCTTCCATGCAAAGCATGTCACAACACTTTCTATCACACATTATGATTCCAGCTATGATGTTACTAGACTGATTAGTAAATTATGTTGTGAAGCTAGTATACATCTGTGATGAGGTTCTTCAAGTAATTCTGGCTCGTATTCATGTAGCTCAATTAAGATGTTGATGGATGATTAATAGAAGGCAAGCACCACTACTTGTGATAGAAAAATTGTACTCGAATTTGTAAATAGGAAAAATATATTAACATGCAAACACAATTTAGGTATCATCAAATTAAATTATTCATATATGATCAGAAATGGAATACCTTCTGTTGTTTCACTGGACATATCTTGCAACAGGTACCCTTCTTGTTGCCTCTTTTGCAGCTGATCATTTCCATTCGTTGACCTCATTTGTGCAAGCTTTGCCTAAAACCATGAAAATATGTAATTTGTTAATGCATTTGATAAACAAATAATTTGTTTGGAAAAGGTCGTTGGCTCTTATTCTCCAGAGTCGCACATTTTCTTAATATCAAAACTAACTAAAAATGATGTAACTTGAAATGAGCATTGATACTTACCAAGCACTCCATCTTTTCCTTGCCTTATGGTGTTAGGCTGGCAATATAATCTCAGTGCAATGTTCAACTAAACTATATTCATGCATCAATGAAGAACACTTATTACTAAAAAATATTTATACCTAAATGTGGTATCAATATTCAAAACATGTAATTTTTTAATGCATTCAATAAACAAATCACAGGCACACACATAAATATAGCACATTAGGTTCTACCTATCTAAGAGTTGAAGAACTTGCAACTACTGATTGTTGGACATCGGCTTTTGAAGCAACATCCCTTGAATGAAATTTGTTTGGAAAAGGCTGCTGGCTCTTATTATATAGAGTCCCATATGTTCTCAATATCAAAATCAACTAAAACTTCATATAGAAGTTTAAAGGTAACTAAAAACCATGCAACTTCAAATGAACATTGTTACTTACCGAGCACTAAGGTTTTGGATCAAGGGATATAATTGAAACAAAGTAATCTCAGTGCAATCTTTAACTGAGTTGTATTCATGTATCAATGAAAAACACTTACCACCAAAAAATATTTATACTTAAATGTGGTATCAACATTAATGGCTATCACATAATTTAACTATTTGTAAGCTATGGCTATAAGCAATCAATTATAAAGCTCCAATCAATTTAGAATTGCAAATCCACAAGTATATTCAAAGCATTAACAATATATATGTTGAAGTTGACATTGATGTTATATGTTTTTGATAGAATTGAGCAATCAACATAGTAAACTTGAAAACTATTCATTGCATTTGATACATTGGGCTTTCTCTCCATCCAAAGTGCCATAGTTGTCAAATCTATAATTGCATTTGGGACAAAATGCACAAAATGGGTTTGAATACACATTTGTGGGACTTAAGAATCCAACAACCTATATGAAGCACAAGAATGTTAGTGGAATACAAGAATGAAGCCAACAAAATAAAGAGTGAATGAGATTAATTAAAATTACCTTGGTTGTTGTGTGTAACAATGCATGGAGTCTTTGTAGTGTCCTTTTTTCATTGTGGCTAGGGCAAAGTCTTAATTTAGATTCGAACATTCTGTTCACAATTTGACTCCTCATCGATGTTATTCCCATGTTTTCCATGTTTCATCTTGGTGAGCTCCAGCTGCATCTAGATGAAGAGCTGCATTCTCTGAATCTCCATCTCCCTCATAAACTCCATCCTCTACTCCCTTAAAAGGGTTAGGGTTTTCAAGAAGATGGTGCTTCTTAAAGCCCTTGCTGCCATTGATGGTCATGTCAATGTTGTTGTGGTCGATGTCAGTCATATCAAGAGAGAATGGATATTTTATTTGTTGCCTTGTCATGGCATATGATTTACTTGTATCACTCTTTAGTAATGAGCACCTTTTTTGTTTAAAGATGAGGTTTTCTTAGTATTTTTATTTTGCATTCATGGGCTAGATTTTATCATTTTTAGTTTAATCTATGGTATTTTATACCAGTACTTGAATGGACTAGTTAGGGCAAGATTTTACCCTTCAGTTTATACCTTGTGTTTTCAATCTTTTGTATTTACTATAGGTAAACATTGAATATTTACAAAACTAAAGTTTGAGTTTTACATAAATGCTATAAATGCTTTGGTGCTCACCATGGACTATAATTGTTTAATCATCTGCTCTTTTGATATGGCTCTTCCTTTTTTGTGGTAGTAGCCCCTGAGGTTTAATCACTGTACACTGGACTCTTGTTTCCATTAAGAGCACCTAAGCATTTATATTGATGCCTACTAGTGAAGCATTGACACCATATTGAGATCTATGAATTATGCAAAACAAGCTAATGTTTTAAGGCATCTTTTTATGGTTCTAGATCAGCATTGAATTGTGGGTACTAAAAGACTCCATGCCCTTGCCCTTTTTCAGTTTGTTGAATGCATGCTACATATGCTTGGTTACCAATGGCCACATGAGTTAAGTTTTTACTACATATACTTCCTCCTAAGTATCAATGCTCAAGACTTTATCACTAAATAGTGTCTGCTCCCCAAAAGTGCTATTATTTTGAGGGTTTTTGCTCAAAACCCTCATTATCGGGTTCTGCTACTTTGAGAGTTCCAATTTTTTTTTTTTAAAGATAATGAAAGTTAATAACTATCTACATCTTAGTTCCTTTTAATTTATTCTTATTTTCCACTTGCACTAACATTTGCTATAAATGATCTTTGTTTCCTCAATATTTGTGAGAGATTACCTTCATTAAGTATCCAGGCTAAGTCTAATATCAAATACATAACTTGTATGCCATAGTCATACATTATGAAAAGTATTCAAAAAAGAATTAGCTTTATCTGTATTCACATGTTATTTTTTTAATCACCTATTGTGACATGTCATTATTTAATATCTGCTTATCTATCTACCACGAAAGGAGAAATCTACATATTGTTGAATGAATTTTATGACCTTAGTAACAATATAGAATGCTAATTGTGTGTTTCACTATTTGTCGCAATTTCTAAGAGGGTTTAATGTCATATTGCATATTTGTATGCATTTTTT
Organism: Cupressus sempervirens; assembly: GCA_028749045.1. Lineage (NCBI taxonomy): Eukaryota > Viridiplantae > Streptophyta > Pinopsida > Cupressales > Cupressaceae > Cupressus > Cupressus sempervirens. The sequence goes on along the minus strand of CM053786.1, from coordinate 431,946,458 downwards.
TGTTAATCTTCAATCTACAATGTTAGAGTGTTTTTATTTGCATCTTTATGTTATTCCCTTCTAGATAGCTATCTGTTGGTGTAAATAAGTATTTACTTATTACACTTATTAAGTTTACTTAAGTTAATGCATTATTTTATTATTTATTTAGGTGAGACACTTAGGAGTTTGTGTACTCTCACAGAAGTACACAACTCTAATTATGCACATGGTGTCTACAACACTGGAGTTTGCATCATTCACTAAGTTGTCATGTTGACAACATAATTATGTGCACTCCTAATTTAGCACATGTTGTCTACACCATTGTAGGCTTATCCTCACATCATCACACTTAATTTTGTGCTTAATGGAGGATAACCCATATCTGGTGGACATGTGCCTGGTTCTATGACTTATCATGATGATGACTTCTATGTGTTCTAGAAGCTCTCCAGAGGCCTTTATATACAAGCACTCCTAGTGTACTTGTAGGTTGATATGGCATATTGAATGAATATATCGTCATTCTAACCATACTCTATCTTTGGTCTATTGTGTGCTTGTTTTTGAGTTCCTTGGTCTTGGGCAAATTCTGGCTTAAGCCAAATTCTTACATGGTATCAGAGTTGAGCGAGATTCTCTACACATAGTCATTCGTGACTGTTCATGCTATAGCACCTCGACCTAAATCTAGAGAATTCGTAGAAATTGGGAGTGTCTAGAGCTAGATCTAACCTCGCCATTGCATTCAAAACATCGATTTGGTGAAGATCGACTATAAATTTGCCTAGGCTAGGTGAAAGTTGATTGTGAGGCAATTTTTTTTTGTAAATCAAAACTCGAAGGCCCTAATTTGTAATTTGGGTATGGCCATTTCATTGATTTGATTATTTAATTTCTAGATCTGAATTATTTTCCATCTTTGCAATTTTTATTCCCTAGTCAAAGAAATTTTTTTTGCACAACCCAGGCTATCAAATCCCAGCTCTACAATTTTGGATATTAATTATTTTGTGGGGATATTCCTTATTAAACTCGACAGGAAAGTCAAAATTTTTGGTAGTGGCGAAACCATACTACCTCTCATCGGCTAATCCACCGATGGCCACACAAAGCCCACCGTGCTCAATTTATTTTATTGAGTGAGCATTGTTTATTTTATACGCTTCAACATTTGCAAATCTCATGCATGTGGGAGTAAAGTGAAAAATCCAATCGCAGTGAAAAGAAAGTCTAGCAGCTATATTAAAATTTGTTGCACCCTATAAAATAGATAGTCCAGCAACAATGATAAGTCCCAGCAACTAGAAACAAGAATCTAGCTGTGTGTTGATATTTTGACATTGCTGCAAATGCCATGCAACATGTTGTGATATTCCCATGCATGTAGGTACCCTATACACCTAGCATTATTATAACCTTCCATGTGTACATAGTTAGATTTGACAAGTCTGCCACATGGCATTCGTTGATTTGCTAATGTGGAGGCACTGTCAGCGTCTACATGGAAGCCAATCAAATAGCACAGTCATCCTTGTCACCATCTGTGTAAGCAACACATAGAGGAACAACCAAATCATGTGCCTAATTAGCAAATAGTCAGACTTATCCAGTTAGTGCTAACTCATCACACATGTCTGCACATACCTATAAGTTTCCTACGCCAGCAAGGATCCGAGTTAGTAGTGATGCAACATCCAATCACCGGACATGTCAGTGACACTTGTACTAGACACACTTTTTTTGTCACCCATCCGTATGATTCTGTACAGTTTTGTACGGCCACATCATCTTCTGATGTCATCGTTTGTACGGTTGCTATCATCATGGGCCTAGGGTATGTTAACATCATCTTTTTATGAACCTAAATTTGATGGCTATCTAACCATCATTCTAGACCAAATTTGAACTATTGTGATGACTGTATGACCATCAAATTTAACCCTATCTTTTGCTGATGCAACCCCTCTCCAGATTGATTTTTATTTTGTAGTTCAACTTTAGGAGGCCATAACTTGGACATCCGAACTCCAAATTAGGTGCAATTTTTTTTTAATTAGGTAGAATTTCTTAAAAATTTTAGTGGTGTAGCTATTTTCTAGTTTTGGTGCACGAATTTGTCAGAATTTTCATTTTTTGGTGACTATACCTGCATAATCCTGCATTTTGCAACTTCAAACACTTCGTACAGGCACATCTGGAATAAAAAACAAGTTCCTTCTTTTTTTTGAAAGTGTGTTATTTTTCATCTACTTTCTAGATCCTTAATTAGATTGTAGGGTTGTGTGGACAAAAGTGTCACTGTCAGAAATAGGGACTTTCTTTGCTTTGTATTACTTCAGAATTTTAGCACATTGTAAAGTTCCAGATTTGTAATCCATTTAGAGGTTGTAACAAGAAAAAATAGAAGTCTACAAAGGCCAAAATTGGCAAGTGGCCCATTGTAATCGCACTGCTGATAAAGTGCCAAAAGCATCTATTTTGGGGCAGTTTCTTGATTTAGTGAAAAGGGGGGGTGTTCTTGGTGTTGTGTTCTCTCTTTTCTACACTCTTCTTTCATTTTCTGCATTATGGGAAACTTTAAGTTTCCTAAATTAACTCCTCATAACTATGCTACATGGTCCATCAAAATGTGGTAACATTTAATGCACAATGGAGTTTCACAATATGTAGATGGTACTCTTCCTAAACTAGCAAGTCATAAAGTATCAACAAGTGATACTTTAGCATGGATAGTAAGTGATAGGAAAGCCCTAAGTGATATATTTTTGGGGGTTGATGATAAGATCATGTATCAAATCAAGAAGTGTTCTACATCCAAGGAAGCTTGGGATACCCTCGAAAGCCTATACGATAAAGTGTCTAAAGAGGATGTTTTCAAAATTGAAGATGAGCTTGTTTCCTTAGATCCTAAGTCATATGATTCTATACAGGATTTCATCATTAAGGTGAATGAACTAAGGACAAAGCTTATTGATTGTGGGAGTTCTATCAAAGATGACAGATTGATCTATCTCATACATAATAAGCTGCCATCAGAGTATTCCACATTTGTATCTTCTTTTAACACCTCAAAGACTACCTTAGGGTATGCCTATAAGAAATTCACTTTTGATGAATATGTTGATCTATTGGATATTGAAGAAAATAAGTTGAAATCAATGGGGATTCTCAAATCACTTCAGTCTAAAGCATTGGTGGCCAATAATGAGGGTTCCCAAAATTCAGCTAGACAATCTTCAAATCAAGGAAAGGGTAAGAAGAAGAAATGGAAGAAAAAATTTGAGCATGCAAAAAAGACAACACCACAATCCAATCAACAAGGCAAGTCCTCGAATTCCAACAAGAAGGGGGACAACAATAAGGAGAAGAAAAAGTGTGCTTATTGCAAGAAATCGGGTCATGAAGAGCATGAGTGTTATCTTAAGAAGATTGATGAGTTGACCAACATCATGAAGAAATATAATGTTCCATTACCTAATGCTTACAAGGATATTTTTGCATGATACAAGCCAAGTCTCTAGATCCATCATTAGAAGTCAAAGCAATGTCTAGTGCCACTCACATTCTTAATTGATCTCCTCATCTAGCCTTAGATGGAGGGACTCCTTTTGAAGCATGGTGTGGTAGAAAACCTATTGTGACACATTTCAGAGTCTTCGGTTGTCTTGCATGGGTAAATATATCTTCTAGGGGATGAGGGGCATAGTCATCTCAGCCTTGTACTTTCGTTGGTTATGAAGACAATGTGAAGGCATATAGACTATTGGATCTTGAGATGCATCAAATTTTTGTGGAGAAGGATGTATACTTTGAGGAAAGTTCACCAAGTTTGTCCTCTAATCCTCTCCACACATCATATTGAGTGGAAACTGATAGTGACACTAGCGATAGTGCTTCAACAGATTCAGACACATGGGGTTCTATCAATAGTTGTAGTGAGAGGTCACTATGTTAGTTCAGTCCACATGCATAAATAGCCATAATGATAGGTCCAGTATAGCAGGGTACATCCAATCTTCTAGGTACAAGTTCAGTGATAGATTTGGGGGATAGTATTAATGATATGCCTCTTCTTCTTGATGCAGAAGTACCTTCTTTAGTTGTCATGAGGGCTCCATATGACTCTCTTATTCATTCTCTACATGATCGATCATTATAGGTTGAAGTGATTGTGGATACTTATGATTAGCAGTTGCAAAAGGGTTCTTCATTAGTTGCGGAGATAGACAGTTCTTTGAGATGGGTTCTTCAATCCATTGAGCAGGTTTCAGAGACATCACTTATCCATGGGATTCTTTCCATGCACAACATAAGTGTCTCATTTGTACCCTTGGCATTGTTTCTTCCTAAGGGGAGGAACACCATTTTGCAGTCTTGGATCAACTTCTTCATCGGAGCAATCACTAGCAGGCATTCTTCTTTGAGGGGGGAACCTATTTTGTCTTTCTTCCTCTTCTCATCATTCTCTTATGTATATACTAGATGTATGTCATGATGGGGGGGTCTTGATTACTCCATCCATCCATGCATCCCTATTCATCTCTCTTTTTGAGGGTTTTCCCATGAGGTTTTCCCTCTTTCTCCACTTTATGAGAGATTGCATATCATTATGTACATGAGTACCTAACATGGCCTAGTAGCCAGGTCCCATCATGCATTGCATCCTAGATTTTGTAAGCTTAAGGGCATTCCCCTAAGTTGCACTTAAGGGGGTGTGTTGGTGTAAATAAGTATTTATATATTACACTTACTTAAGTTTACTTAGGTTAATGCATTATTTTATTATTTATTTAGGTGAGACACTTAGGAGTTTGTGTACTCTCACAGAAGTATGTAACTCTAATTATGCACATGGTGTCTACAACACTGGAGTTCGCACCATTCACCGAGTTGTCATGTTGACAACACAGTTATTCACACTCCAAATTTAGCACATGTTGTCTACACCACTAATTTGTGTGCTACACCATTGTAGGCTTATCCTCACATCATCACACTTAATTATGTGCTTAATGGAGGATAACCCATATCTAGTGGACATGTGCCTACTTGTATGACTTATCATGATACTGACTTCTATGCATTCTAGAAGCTCTCCAGAGGCCTTTATATACAAGCATTCCTAATGTACTTATAGGTTGATATGGCATATTGAATGAATATATCATCATTCTGATCGTACTCTATCTTTGGTCTACTGTGTGCTTATGTTTGAGTTCCTTGGTCTTGGATGAATTCTAGCCTAAGCCAAATTCTTACACTGTCCTTATATTAAGCTCAACTTTAACACAATGCAACATCTATGAGAGGTTATACATATTATTTTCTTTTTTAACTTTTATTAAAGCCACCCTATTCAGTGCTTACTATTATTTGCAGTCACCTTTCTACTATGTCCAAGGAGTCTATCTAATACCTCAATTTCCTTTCATACTGCTTCTCATTCATATGATTTTGAATAGAGATTTTAGATTTTGTTATACGCAAGCCTTAATCTGGATGAGGATAGAGGAACTAGAGTATTAACTTTTAATAGACTATTATGCTCCTTTTTCAATACATAATGAAGTAGGTTTAAAGCTATTTTAAGTTTGCAATAGTTATGAACTTTCTACTTCCAAAACTTTAGCAACATTTGGTTAGTTGTATATAAAAGTTTTAGGAATTTGTAGGATCATTCTTTGTAGTGTTCCCAAGTTAAGATTGAATTAAGATGGTTCTAAAGATTTTTATTGAAAGTTTCAATTGCAATATATCTCGAAATATTTAGAACTAGCTCTGCAGCCTATCATGCTATGGGAAACTTTTAGGATTTACAACATTTTTCTTTACATTGCTTCGATATTAATATGTAATTAAGGTGGATTAAATATGTTTGCTCCATTTTTTAGGGTTTTTTTTTTTTAAATCTGCATCCTTAGATTATCTACTTGGCTTTAACAAGCTACCGCATAAAAACTATGATTCTAATGTTAAAAATTCTATCACCAGTTACCTGTGGTAGACTATAACAAATGAAAATATTTGAGAATTTCCAGCATAATTCAGCTCAAAAGTCTTAGATGACTATAGAATTAAGGGTGGTTTTCAGAAATTCTTTGCATCATTTCGATCATTATTTTTTTCATTTTTCTTTTAAGTTATATTCTTGACCTTGCATCAAAAAATGATCACGTTACTCTAGAGTTTGTACGTTGAAATATTACTATTGTAGTATTAGTTACATTGTGTTGTTTACCTCTACATGTGCAAGCTACAATCCATACAACTAAAAAGGACTTTCTCAAAATCCACAATACTGCTCCAAAGACTCGTGTGAACAACATTGGGCAATAGATACAAAATGTCCACTATACTTCCTCTTGATCCACTCTTTAAATTTGGAACTTTAAGGCAACTCTTAACTCTTGTACTTTGACTCAGTGGTGCAAGTTATAGTTGACTATTGGCAACAAACACATCATCTCAACATTTATTACTACTCCAAATACTAGTAAGATCAATATTCTAGTACAGGTATGCAATATTGAGAACTATTACTTTTCAATATACTATCTTAGTCTATTCAAAAGAAGTAATAGATTAATTTTCCTTGCAAATGATTCAAAACAAAATATTTTTGGTCCTTAGTAATTAGATACGACATTTAATAAGAACAATAATTGCCTTCTTCAATGGAGGAAGTGATAAATTACAAATGGGCCCTAAAAGATGACAACATAAACTAGGTCCTTGTAAAAAGACCAAACATTATAGATGTAGACAAATACAAAACCACAATTCAACTCCATCCAACTGTCATTGATACCACACTTAGAAAACAAGACATATATAGATTAAATACATTTAGATATAAAATTTGAGATTGCTTATTTGACTCCCTTGAATTCTTACTAAACAAAAGGTACACATCAACTGAGTTATGCAAAGGAACTATTGCTTACTTTGTGGTGTGTCTAGAAAGACACAAAACAAAAGAAATTAAATCATATAACTTTGAATTGGACTCTCACACACTATATGAAATGCATGGAGTAACAAGTGCAAAAACATATTTATAGAGAATGCAATTGTCTACGGACCCAAGAAGATGCAATAATGAAATAGGCTTATGGGAGATATGTTTTGCATTCGCTAGTTATCAAAGTGGCTAATCATACAAATATCTATTTGTTCATTAACAACAAAAAAGAAATACTTGCGCTTCAATAAATCATTAGACACAAAAGCATACTCACCATTGTTTCATGATGCTAATCCATTTTGCAAGCACTTTGAGCCGCTCTTGCATTTTCAAGTAAAATTGGTAGGAAACAAGCAACAAGTAAATTAAAATGCACTTAGCAATACTTCAAACCATAAGCAACCAATACAAGGGGCTGACATAAAAACATATAGCAACAACAAAATGAATGTACAACAAAAGACATCGCTTTGCAAGATGAAAAGAGAAATTAGAAACAATAGTAAAAATTTCATTGAATCCTCAAATTATTGCCAAAAACAACACCGTGTATCCCACAAAAGGAAATGAATACTATCCCCATTAAAAATCTTCCAATAAAAATCTCAAGACACGCCAAGATATACATGTACTATTTTTGAAATGTTATATTTCAAAAAAGACATTAGAAAATTATGCAATGAACAAAAACAACAATATCTTGCACTAATTAAATTCCCTAGCAATACATTATCAAACTCAATATGTCAAACATGCAACAATGCATTAAAACATCACACTCTTCCTAAGTATGCTACTCGACATAATATCAGAAACAATACTGCTTTGCAACATGTACAAGATCTAACACAACTAGAGGAGTGCTTAGTTTCACTTTGAATTGATTTTGCACAAATATGAGAACTCAGACACAAGAGATCTCAAATGGGCCTATTAGGCTCAATCATTAATGTTCATGTTGATACAACCATTGTACAAACAACTTTACCTATTTCAATTAGTAACACAACAACAATTGTTGTCTCTCTAAAGCGACGCCTTGAATATAGAAATGCCTTCCAAAAAGATATGGTACACCCAACTGTTATCATGATAGCTCTTGAAGAACTAACAAAAACATCATTATACAAGCTGCAAGATGTGCAACTCAATGCAAATTGGAGACAAGCACTTCAAATCAATGATGCAAATAATGAGCAATATTAATTGCTATTAAGTGATAATGAATCAGATAGTGAAATTGAATAAGAACCAAGTGAAACATTGGTACATGGATTCACTAAATCCATAAACATACATAAAATGCAAGATAAAATGATTGAAATTACACCTGCTCAAAACCAATACCCAATTGGAACATTTCAAGACAAAAAAGTAGAAGAGATGAATTTCCCAACACTATTCTATGGTTGCCCACGTGAAAATGATATTATTAACAATTTTAGCTATCAAAAAATAGCACAATAGGAATTGTCTCATTCAAAAAGGCATTTTGCATATCATACAACAAAACTTTTTTTCAAAACAATAAAAATACTCGTTCAACAAGTACTATCCACAATGTGGATAAGAATTTGAAAAGGGCAACTTAAAGGAAGAAAGGTATTTGCAAAAGATGTCAAATACAAACCAGATCTTGAGAAATTACTAAAATTAGATATAGGTTATGTTGACTTCAAAAAAATACGAATATCTCTAGACTACATACAACAACTAAAAAAAACATATTTGTAATGATATGAAAACTAGGTCCACCAACGTTCTTTCTAACCTTTACTAGTGCTGAGCAAAATTGGACACCTCTTACAAACACATTAAGAGACCTATATAACTCTCACTTTTACCTAGCAAAAGGACAACCAAATCCTCAACATGAAACATATGTTTACCAACTAATCAAGATAGACCCAATAACTTTTGCATGATATTACAATCATAGAATAAATACACTCAACAAATTGATCTCCACAAATCACTCTTTATTCGAGAAAGTTGTAGATTATTTCTCAGTGACTGAATCTCAAAATCATGGAAATGAACATGACCATTTCCTCATCTAGATTGAAAATGCTCCAATCTATGGAAGACAAACAAAGACAAGCATTATAGAACTTGTAGATACCTACATTACATGCACAACATATCATTTAGAACCAAATATAGCTATAATGCATAGACACCACCATACAAAACAATGCAAGAAAATTAAATGTGCAAATTGTAGATACAATTTCCCAATGCCACCAATTAACAATACTATAATACTTGAACCATTACAAGAAGCAATAGAAATAATACCTTCAATTGCAACAACCATTCTTGCCAAAATTCAAAAAAAAACTTACAATAACACATTTACATTCAAAAATTTCATAGATGAACTTGGAATAAATGAAAATGACTACATAATGGCCTTTAGATCTATAATTAACAGGCAAAAACTTTACCTCAAAAGAAAACCTTTAGACATATGGAACAATAGTTTCTCAAAGAAAATGCCACACGTCTAGAATGCAAATACAAATGCACAATATTTCCTTAATACATGTGTTACAACAATAGATTGCAGCTCATACATGGCAAAAATTGACAAGTCAATGATGAATACATTAAAAAGTATTCGTAAGGACCACCAACAAAACAATATAGATGCAATAAAATGATATCAAAACTAGGAAACACTTTACTAAATCTACAAAAAATATCATCTCAACAAGCAACTCACCTTGCTCTTTCACTTTCATTAAATTACAGTTCTCGAAAATACATTTTCATTGATACTAGATCTGACAATGACCACACATTTATACTAAAACCACAGAAGACTTAAACAAAGAAGCCGATGAATCTATAAATGTAATGTGCAAATCCCTAATCGACTACTACTTAAAGTGTCATCAATCTATTTCTGACATTTTCCTTGCTGATTTTGTCTCCAATTTTAAAAAAGATGGAAGTAAGCCATAGGAAAAAACAAAACCAAAGGTAATACATTTTCTCAACTTCAATAAACATTTTGACATAGAAAATCATTATAGAGAACAATTACTATTGTGCATGCAATTCATTGTAAGTGAAGAAACTCTCAAACAAAACTTCCCCACATGGCAAGACGATATGCCTACAATGAAAAAAATATTGTAATCAATCGTGTAAAATTCTATTACAACACAAACATAGCATGGGGTGATATTAATGAGGCAATTGATGCAATAAACAGTGATGATCACTCTGCTGAAAATACATCAATAGTCATGAAAAAAATAAACCAAGAAAATAAATATGACATACAATAAGATATCAAAGTCAAATTCAACAAAACAATCAACAATAGACCTCCAAAAGCCTTTGAAATCACATGACACCAACAAATTATGGACAACAATGACTACTATAGACTGAGAAGATTACTAAATAGAGAATAGCAAACAATCATTAAAGACATTATCTTAAAAAAGCTAAAAAAACTAAATGCCCCAATACATTTGTTATTAACAGGAGGGGCTAGAAGTAGAAAAACATTCATTGCAACAATTATTAACCAAGCTCTCATTCGCTTATATAGCAATAGCATTGATAATGACCCTGATAAACTAAAAGGCATAATGGTTGAATATACAAGAAAAGTAACATACAACATTGGTGGAGCAACATTACATTTAGCATTACACGGACTTGTTAATAAATTATAATTCACTCCATTAAACACTAAGACACTAGATACAATGTTGAAAACCTATAGTAAACTACATGTACTATTGATCAATGAAATTTCATTGGTAGGATTGACTTTCTTGCATTACATAGATAAACAACTATGAGATATTATGCAATTTCCCACTTCCTGCTTTGGAAATATTGACACAATATTTTGTAGTGACCTATACCAGGCTCTCTCAGTGTTGGACTCTAATGTCTTTGACAAAAAACCTAGTTTAGCATAATTAATACCCTACAATTTTTGGACAAACAATGTTAGTTGCTAGTCACTAACAACAACAATGTGACAAAAGGATGAGCAATTCATAGCTACTCTCAATAGAATATGAGTAGGATCACAAATTGATAATGACATACAATACCTCAACCAATCTTGCTTGCAACCACCACCACTCGATCCTACATTTCCATAATTGTTCTTTAGGAGGAAGGACGTTGATGTACATAAAAAAAATGCTATCCATAATTCCTGGTAACCAAATCATATTAGATGCAACTGAAAATGTTGACAATAATTACAGTGGAACACGACTTTGCAACCATGCAGCAACACTTCCAATTCAAATCATCCTCAAACCAAACATTCTTGTAGAGATTATTGGAGGAAACTAAAACATAGAAGACAGGCTTGTTAATGGATCAAATGGTGTATTCAAGTGCTACACAACACATCTAAAACATGATATAATTTGGATCCACTTTAATGATCCCAAAACTGGCCATCAACAAAGGAAAAAACTAGCTCACCACTATACAATGACAATTGAAAAACATTGGGTTCCCATACTTTGAGTCACAAGGCCCATTCAAAAACTACTAATGGACAAATAAAAATTAGAAAGCAATTTCCCATAAAAATTGCATGTGCTCGAACAATACATCGATCTCAAGGACTAACACTACATGGCCTTGTATTTGACCCAACCAAAATCACACAACATGGTTTAACATACACAACACTCTTACAAACAAGGATAATTGAATCATTGTTTCTTTTTAAAACTTTGCAACCAAAAAATTTCAAAGTCAAACAAAAGTCCACCATGAGATGTCTTGCCTTCACTAATATGCACAATGGAAACTCGAGAACGTCAAAACTTGTTCACTGCAAACATCACACATATTATTGTGCATATTGAATACTCGAAGCTTCAAAATCCATTCGGATGATATTAAGAATGAATATGACCTTATGTCATGTGATATCTTGTACTTTCAAGAGGTGCACCTACCTCCATCGCATACAAATATCCTTGACCAATACAAAACATACACATTATATCATATACATAGGATAACAACATTTACATCCAACAATCTACCAGTCTACAATAGAAGAGAATGCACTTTAGAAAATAGAGAAGCTATCACATTGACAGTCTATTACAACAACACTAAACTTGATATTTCTAATATCTACATATGACCTAATGCTCCCATTATAGAAATAATGACCATTATGTCAAAAATAGTTACACATCTACCCGCACATAAAAAAAAATTTACTGTGGGTGACTTCAACTTCGACATGTGTAAAGAGAACATTATGTCTAAGACACTCATAAAACACATGCATCAATACAAGACAAATTTTATCCTAAAAAAAACTCATGCTATCAATAGACCACTAATTGACCATGTCTAGACAAATTTAAGAACATCTATATGTTTTGCATATAAATTTGAAGCATATTGGACAAACCACCTTGCAACTACAAATTAGTATTCATTGTATAGCATGATATTTCATTGCAGTAATGTGTATAATGATTCCAAATTACTTTTTGCTCTTATTATAGATACATTAACTCAAAATTTTGTTTGCAATAGTCACAATAAACACAATAGATGCAGTAGATCAGGCAAATAAAGTAGGGCAAAGTGAGCCTCAAAGGTAATAAAAAATTTGACTATCCTCCTTTACATAACTATGTATATATCAAATAGCTAAATATGATTTCTTACCATGTTTAACAGAGCCAAGCGAGAGGATCTTGCAGATACAAAACAAACAAAAGAGCCTAAAAGGTAATGCCTTAATTTGTTCTTATAGTTCAGTAAATCATAGACATCACCGAGCTCAACAAATATTTTCCTGCTTATAACAGGAAAAAGTTCAATATTGAAACCCCCATAACTATAGAAGATTTAAATGCCAGAAAGGTAGGCACATTTTTTCTGGAAACATGTTGGTTGTCAACAAAGTGGTGCTTGACAAAGAAACAGGCTCACGTGAAGTCTTGCATGCTGACTTAACATATTCTAAAGGAGAGATGTCCATAATGTTTACTGTTGGCAACAATCCATTGCAAAACTTTGAGGAAAAAATCATTCCAGGTAGTGGAATAGCAATAACAAACTTCCAAGTATCTCGAAAAGGTGAATATGATCGTGGAGATGCAGATTGCATTTTAGTGTTGAAAGAATCCAGCATAGTGGAAACAATCAACCCACTCTCAATTGAATACAAGTTCATTCCAAGCACAATAATAAAATATTTACTAATGAGTACAAGTGAATATTCAAATGGATCAATAGTTGCATTAGTTGTAGCAGCAAACAAAAAAGGGAATCAACACATACTTTAGATCAAGGATGACCATACTAATATGGAGAAAGCACCAATATACTCCTAATCTCTTCTATAATCCTCATTTACCATTCTATCTTAAAATTTTACTCATTACTCCTACAATGTCCTTTGATAAACAGCTCTACATGCACACCAAATTTGTGCACCTTTATTCCCAAATGGAAGAACAAATGCAAAAAAATGAGCTCCAATCTTGCTCTTCATTAACATTACTAAAAAGCAAGACCACAAATACATTGTTCACACAAGTTTGGGTAAAAGCACAAACTTGTGTCACGTTTTATAAAGAAACGTGATATCAGAATGTGATAGTTCAACATTAGTGACAAAAAAAATGGTATTTGTGTTTAAAATATGAAGATGATGCAAACTGATGAAATGTGTAGAATTGGATGAACTTTATGCCTATAATTTTTATAAAATTTTTGAGTAAGAATTTATTCATTTTATTTTATTTTAGAGTCCCTTTTCTAATTGTAAAAAATATAGGGTGTAGTTCCCATCAAAAATTTGAAAATATCTTATAGATGACATGTATAGCTAGTGCACAAAAAAAGAAATAATTATTTTTGATGTATATTTTCTTTGTTATTAGTACTCAAGGTTGACCTTATCAGAATCCAACAGTTTTTTCCTCCCATCAAAACTTTCCTATCAAATCTATACCTTCTTGAAAAAAAATTACATATTCATGAAGAGGATTCTCTCCTCTAGAGATAAATATAATTTTTTAATTTTTTTGATATGATTTACTATTTTTTTCCCCTTTTTTGAGGGAGCATCTTCTGAAATGTTGAAATATCGACTTATAAGACTTTGAGATTATAACATATTATAACTAATCAAAACACTCAAAAATTTATATAATGATGATATTGAATCTAAGATCTATAAAAGGGTATTTTTAGTTTTTGAAAAAAATAGAGTTTTGATAGAGAAATGAAATTTGACCAAAACAAGTTTTGGTATCAAAAACGATGACACAAATCTATGCTTTTACCCGTTTGTCAACATACATTTGTAGACTCAATGACAAAAGGACACTACAAAGACTCCATGCATTGTTACACACAACAATCAAGGTAATTTTAAGTAATATCATTCACTCTTTATTTTATTAGGTTCATTCTTGTATTCCACTAAGATTCTTCTACTTCATACAGGTTGTTGGATTCTTAAGTCCCACAAACGCATATTCAAACCCATTATTTGCATTTTTTTCCAAATGCAATTACAGATTTGATAGTTATGGCATGTTGGATGGAGAGAAAGCCCAATGTATTGAATGCAATGAACAAATCACATATACTCACTGCATATCAAAGCAATGATAACAAAAGAAAAAAATCAAACCATCCAATGTTTTGTACAAAAGAATATTGCTAAAAAAATTTGGCC